>CM038141.1:461791046-462258546 GCA_021437245.1 Aegilops speltoides
TACAAGGCTAGTAACAGCAATCAATCGAGGCAAAATTTAATGATGACTTGTTTAATACTTGCATGCATGTAGTCATAATGACATTGTGCTACTTCCTTCTCATTTATTTTCTTGCACACATGCGGGTGTATTAATAATCCCGATTAACGAGAAGAAAAGTTGGCTTGCAAAGCAGTCACTAAATTTTACCTTGATACTTGCAATTTGAGTTTGTGGCCTTGTATAAGGGAATGAAGGGAGTTCTATATATATTGATATTTTTAATATATTTTTGTTCAAACTTTGCAATGTTTGATTTGGCACAAATCTAATACACGGAGTAAAAAGTACCGGAGGGAGTAATTGAGAGTTTGAGACTATAACTAAGGCATGGATAGCCCGACCCATTGACCCGAGCTGGGTTGGGTCAGGCTTGACATTCGGGCTAGGTTTATATCTATTTTTTTAACCTGAAAATGTGCTTTGGGTTGGGCTTGGGCTTCTCTTTTTCATGATTTCAAGTCGGGCTTACTTGTGAAGGCATCAAAACTTCACAAAATCATGGGCTTTTGCCTAATTTTCTAGAGAGAGCTAGAATCAATGGCGTCGTTGGTTTTAACAACGAAGCTGGCATCTTGGACCCACTTTGTCAGTTCTGGTTTTGCCACACGGGGAAGGTCAATGTGGTCAATTGACCGCCGCATGGCCCACATCAGTTTCTTCTCCTTCTTCCTCATCTATCTTTTCCTTGTTCATGCAGACAATGTCGTCGAGGTACACCAGCCGACGCTTGGCGTCCAATGTCAGGACGCGAGTATAATCAATGGCTAACATCGACTTCATCTCCCGGTTCAACAAGACATAGCAATCTTGGGGGGTGTAGGCGACGCCGAGGACACAAGGAGATCATCCTTGGATATGCATGTTCATCGAAGAGAGCGGTGTGCTACCACGGTACCACCAACAATCTCACGTCATGGAAGACGACAAGGATTCAATGGGGTAACTCGAGGAAGTGGCAGGATTGTGTTCGGTGGCATCGACGAATAATATCGATGGCCAGAGCTAAGCATGTGCGCGGCAATATTTGATGTGCAAAGAAGTGAATCAAAGTAATGGTCAAAGTCGTTTGAATATTCATAATAAATTTACATGAACTCAAGAAAATGCAAATAACATACCAAAATGTTCAGAAAACATCACCCATATCTGCATCTCATTTTTATTCATGAAAAAAGTATTGTGCATGCTTTTTTATGTTTAACAATGTTAATATAATTAATAACCTCATGTAGTTTAACCACTACTTTTTCCTGAATGCAAATGATATGCACATAAGGGTAATGTTTTTTTCTTTCTTTTTTGCAGAAAGGCTAATGTTTTTCTAAATAACTTAATATCTTATTTGCATTTTTATGAGTTTATATGGATTTGCTATGAATTATTAAAGTATTGGTCAAACAGTCAAAGGGCACTCGGACGACTTAGAGACAAATCTAAGTGGAAAAGTAAGGGCTAAACCCGTGGGGTGATTCGGACTAAGGGCAAAAATACATTTGTGTTGGGGAACGTAGTAATTTCAAAAAATTTCCTACGCACACACAAGATCATGGTGATGATATAACAATGAGAGGGGAGAGTGTTCGTCCACGTACCCTCGTAAACCGTAAGCGGAAGCGTTAGCACAACACGGTTGATGTAGTCGTACGTCTTCATGATCCGACCGATCCAAGCACCGAATGTACGGGCCTCCGAGTTCAAAGACACGCTCATTTCGATGACGATCTCCGCCTCCGATCCAAAGAAAGGCTCGGAGATGAGTTCCACAAGACGACGGCGTGGTGACAATGATGATGTTCTATCGCGCAGGCTTCGCCTAAACTCCATGACGATATGGTGAGGTGGAATATGGTGGAAGGGGCACGACACGGCTAAGGAACGATCCGTAGATCAACTTGTGTCTTTGGGGTGCCCCCGCCCAAAGATATAAAGGAGCCGGGGAGGAGGTGGCGGCCCAGAGGGCGCGCCAGGAGGGGAGTCCTACTCCCACCGGAGTAGGACTCCTCTTCCAAGTAGGAGTAGGAGAAGGGGAAGAGGAGGAAGAGGGAAGGAAAGGGGGCGCCGCCCCTTCCCTTGTCCTATTCGGACTAGGAGGGGAGGCGCGGCCCCTCCCGGCTCCTTCCCTCTTCTCCCTCGTGGCCCATGTAGGCCCATTAACCCCGGGGTTCCAGTAAACCTCCGTTAGACTGTAAAATGCCGATTTCACGGAACTATTCCGATGTCCAAACATAGGCTTCCAATATATCAATCTTTATGTCTTGACCATTCCGAGACTCCTCGTCATGTCCGTGATCACATCCGGACTCAACAAACTTCGTACATCAAAACTTATAAACTCATAATAAAACTGTCGCCATCGAAATGTTAAGCGTGCGGACCCTATGGGTTCGAGAACTATGTAGACATGACCTAAAACCATTCTCGATCAATAACCAATAGCGGGACCGGATGCCCATCTGGTTCCTACATATTCTACGAAGATCTTTATCGGTCAAACCGCATAACAACATACGTTGTTCCTTTGTCATCGGTATGTTACTTGCCGAGATTTGATCGTCGGTATCCAATACCTAGTTCAATCTCGTTACCGCAAGTCTCTTTACTCGCTCACAATACGTCATCTCATAACTAAGTCATTAGTTATAATGCTTGCAAGGCTTAAGTGATGAGTATTACCGAGAGGGCCAGAGATACCTCTCGACAATCGGAGTGACAAAACCTAATCTCGAAATACGCCAACTCAACATGTACCTTCGGAGACACCTGTAGTACTCCTTTATAATCACCCAGTTACGTTGTGACGTTTGGTAGTACCCAAAGTGTTCCTCCGGTAAACGGGAATTGCATAATTCTCATAGTTACAGGAACATGTATAAGTTATGAAGAAAGCAATAGCAGAATACTAAACGATCATGTGCTAGGCTAACGAGATGGGTCATGTCAATCACATCATTCTCCTAATGATGTGATCCCATTAATCAAATGACAACACATGTCTATGGTTAGGAAACATAACCATCTTTGATTAATGAGCTAGTCAAGTAGAGGCATACTAGTGACTATATGTTTGTCTATGTATTCACACATGTATCATGTTTCCGGTTAATACAATTCTAGCATGAATAATAAACATTTATCATGATATGAGTAAATAAATAATAACTTTATTATTGCCTCTAGGGCATATTTCCTTCAATTTGGCCCTTGATTTAGCATGGTCGGATGTTGATATTTTTTTATAAATTAGTCAATGTTCATAAATTTTGACTTTAGATGAAGGTAACATGGAGAGTAAATAAAAACGATGGGTACATCATTTATAGCTAGGACTGATACTGGACCTACTCGCCTGCCCATTAATTATTCAGCTTTTTTAGCAACTATTAATTATTCATTTAAATGGCGTGAGCTAAGGTACAATTAGGGGTGGGCCCAGGGGGAAGGCTTATTAACTACCGACTGAGAAACGTGTGTTAGAGCAACTCTAGCAAGACCCCGCATCCCGCCGGCCCGCATAACTCGTTTGCAGTTTGCGCAAAACCCCTTTTGCGGGCCGGTGCGGGCTGGCACAGATGCAGACCCCACATAATGGACCCGTAAAAAAGCATATTCGCGAAATATATTTTTTTACGGGTCGACTTCTGCGGGTGCTGATTTGGCGCAGCTCCTCCGGCCTGTAAAACCTAGATTTGCAACTTAAATTAATCTAGCATAATGCTTTTCTTTGCTTTTGCAACAACATTAGATACAAAAGATATCACCAAATCTTGGCTAGAATAGCAACACCAAAGAAAACAAGAACCACAAGTATGCATTTCAGAAGATTTCCAACTTCCATAACTGCTCCCACTAGTTGAAGCAATATCTTCTCCATGCACTCATTGTTGATCTGCGGATTCTTGATCTTGCTTTCTTCATTCTTTATCTTTGGTTCCAAAGAAGTAGACGTTGCTTCCCCTCTAGTTGCACATGCAGCTGCATCATTGCCTTCGATTGTACTAAGGAGTGCACTAACATCTATTAAGTTTCTTTCTATCAACAAATCAATGTATTGGCCTTTCCAAAACCAAAATGAGCATCCATCATCCTACACAAAAGAATGAGCAAGCTTCAAGCGAGCTACAACAATTGAACTAAAGAATGAGCTATGGAACGAGCTACCGCAAGTGCACGTACCCCGTCGTTTTTGCATTTTAGAACACCCATCCGGGGTGCTTCGGCGTGCCCGAAGTGAGCCGCAACACTTGGCGCGGGCAGTCGTCGCACCCTATGAGCGGCATCGGCAGGCCACAAAGACGCTGCGCGAGCGCCGAGTCCGGTGGACGGCCGGACGAGTCCATGCCCGCAAACCTTCGGCGGCGGCGGGCGGAACTCAAGCGCTTTGCATGCGGCGATGCGCCCTTGCTCGGCTGCTGCGAGAGGCTCTCGACCACTCTAGCGCTGGTGCAAAGAACCGCGCCGAAGCCAAACCGCGACCACGATGAAGCGCCAGAGATCTGCAAATCTGGTGCCCGCCGACGCAGGGGAAGGGAGGAGGCCTCGTGCGCGTGGCGGCCTTCCGCGCGTGCTCTGCCCGCCATTGTCGCCGGAATCTTGGCGGTGATGGCGTGGCGCGAGGGGGAGAGGAGGGGTGGTTGGTGGGAGAGAGTGCGGAATGAAATGTCTCCCCACCAATCGCTTCCACTTATATGCAGGGCACCGCAGCCGCGAGGGGGAAACCCGCCTTTTTCCGGGTTGTGGTCGGGATTTTGCCGCGCCCCCTAAAATGTTTTGCGGGCCGGGGCGGGATGCGGGGTCAGATCAGGCTGCTTTTCCCACCCCGACCCACATTTTAACGATTATTTTACGGGTCGGGGCGGGATGCGAGGTCTGCTAGAGTTGCTCTTATTACCCTAAAAAGGGCTGAGAAACATGCGGAGACGTCGATGGGAAAAAGGGGGAATGTGGTGTGGCCCTTTTAGTTTTTTCACTTCAGCGTGGACCTTTTAGTTGGTTTTTAAGGGTTTGCTTTGTTAAACTTACAATTCTAAAATTCGATCCTATACTTACTACTTTTTCACATGGTTTCTAAATTCTAAACTTAATTAAAATGATGTGCGCCTGAGTTTGCACCTGTACACTTTTTTTTACCATGCATACTACTGTTCATGGATGGGGCCTATCCGTGTACAACAATGTCGATGCTTTTGGCCCAATAGGCATTAAACGAGAACACGTGAGCCCATTCAATGTTTCTCAAAAAAAGAAGAAACATGAGCCCATTCAAAATCGACGCTGCCACACCACCCACTTTCCCTCCGCTAAAAAACAACCCACCAACTTTCCCTCTTTTTTCATTTATCTTTCATTACCACATTCCCCCACTTCTTAACTAGTTGAAGAATTCCAGCTAACAAAATAGTCTATGTGGACATTTTTTTAATCCTTCCAGACTAGATATTTTATGTTCTTAATGGAGCCTCTAAGTTATAGCATGATTCCGCTGTTGCGTACTTATATTTATTTCGATGAAATCTTTAAAATAAGACCTCCATAATTATGTTTTGAAGACTTCATTTCTACACTAAATTTTCATGCTAGTTCCTTTTGCATTGTATGCTATTTTTTATCTGCAAAATAAAAGTATGCTAGTTTTTTAATGCATTTTTTAGCAAACTTTGCATAGGGAGTATACTGCATTTTTTCTAGTTTTCTTAGGCAGTCTAGTGCATTTTGGGCTGGCTCTACCACACTACTCCATTTTTTTAAGAGAGTCTACTGGATTTTTGTTTTGCTAATTTTTAAAAATAATAATTTTTTTCATAAATTCAAGGAATAACACGTGGTTTTGAAATTTTACAAAAATAATACAATGTCGGCTTATGCGAAGCTGATTGGGACTAATTGGCCACGGCGAAACCAATTGCATTTCAATCGGCTTTGGCAAAGCCAACTGGAACTAGTCGGTATTGGTAAAGCCGACTGGAACTAATCGTTTTTTAGCCAAAGTGTGACTTTACCAATTAGTGGGTGTCGGCGTTGGCAAACTTGACAGCTGCATGTGCCCATATTTTCGCTATATTTTGCACTGTAATTACCCCGCAACCCTTTTCGCCTTTTTTTCAATTGTTCTAAATTGTTATTATTTTAAATTATTCTTGTTTAAAAAAATAAATTTTAAATATGTTCATGCTTTTTAAAATGCTCAAACGTCCTATAAAATGTTCCATTTTTAAATAAAAACTTAAATTTAAAAGTGCTAAAAAAATAAAAATTCATGAAAAATCACGTGTTAAAAAATGTTTGGCGTCAAAACATGTTCAATTCTAAAAATATTTTTTGAAAATGTTCAAGTTTTTAAATAAAGAAATATTCGTGCTTCCTGAAAAGAAAAAAATAAACCGATTAACAAACTATTACAAGCACTACTACTCTCCCATCAGATGAATGGCTTTACAGTGGCTTCTTTAGGTCCACACTTCATGCTTCCAAAAGCGATAACAATGTAACCTTATTTCCAATGTTTCTTAAAATTGGATATAAGAAATGACGCATAATGACACACGTAGCAGGTTTTGCAATTGTTTTTCACCTATTGCAACGCACGTGAATTTGTACTAGTATACCTAAAGAAAACAGTTTTTTTCTAGCGGAGCATGTACCTAATAAACATTTGCCTTTCATTAGCTTCAAGATCCTGTCTTTTTGGACTCGTATGATTAATTATGGTATCATGTGTATTTGCTTTGCCTTTTACGTGGTGTAGAAAATCAATGTCACATAAGAGGAGGCTCCCATCACCTTTTGTGTCGGAGAGAGAATGCCATTCTCCATCCTCTCCCATGGAAAATTGTAGCATTAATTTTCTTTGGTTTTTATATCTTTCAAACCAGAATTTGGTCTTGGAACTTTTTTATATTTGGGATCTTGAACTATAGATATAATGCGGGACCGAAATATAAAATTAAAATGCAACCGTATGTATAATGTGGGCACATGCAGCTGTCAAGTCTGCAAAACCAATTAGTTCCAGTCGGCCTTTACAAAAGCCAATTGGAATCCAATTGGTTTCGTCATGGCCAATTTGTCCTAATCGGCTTCGCATAAGCCGACGCTGTATTATTTTTGTAAAATTTTGAAACCACATATTTGTTTCTCAAATTTATGAAAAATGTATTATTTAAAAGAATTAGCATTTTTGGACGGGCTCTAGCTAAAATGTTTTACTTTGAGTGGAAACATGGGACCTCCTATTCAGCGTGATACACACATTATAGATGAAGAATGTCGTACGCAGCAAGGGATGGTGCCAAAAAAATTATATGAGAGGGGCCAATGGAACATGTAGAGACCTCACAAAAAAAATGGAACATGTAGAGCACTGGAAGGGGCCAAAGATATAAATTTATAGATTAACTTCACAAATCCATGTATTATATAGGGTTGGCTTGCGAAAAAATCAGCCGGGGACAGGGGGTCATGGCCGTCCCGTTTACTGTTTTTCGTGTGGTCCTTTGGTTTTTGGCGGGATGGGAAAGCAGAGATGGGCTTGCCCGACCCATTTTTTCACCGGTTGTTTCCTAAAAGCAACTACTTCAGGAATGAAAAAATGTTCAAGAATTATTGCAAAAATAATTGGATTTTTTAAAAAATTGCAAGTTAAAAAAAGGTTCAAGAATTTGGAAACTTGGTTGCAGTTTTTTATAAAATATTTCAAAATTATAAAATGTTCATTTAAAAAGTATTCGCAAAATTTAAAAATGTTCCTAAATTAATAAAATCTATGTGAATTAAAAATATTTATAATTTGTTAAAATGTCATGTTTTTGAAAAAATATAACGAATTTAATGATGTCAAATTTTAAGAAATGCAAAATTTAAAAAAACACAAATAAAAAATGAAAAAATATATAAAAAGGAACCCCATAAAAACGACAGAATAGACAAAAAAATAAAAACTGGCGAAGAATCTTTCCAAACCCAAGAAATCACTACTACAGATCTATATACTATTGGCTCCTTATCATTGAGTGGCCATTGGCCATGCGTCAGTGATCAACATTGATCAGCCACAAAATGTGTGTTAGTGATGACTGTTTTAGACAAGTTATCGTTGACCTGCCAATTGTCGGCCAACTGTTTAGTATTCGCTGAAAGGAGCAAATACATATTCACTGAAAGGAACAAAATCTTATTCATTGAAAGCAGCAAATTCATTGGTTCTGTTTCCTCCTACAATTACATGGATCGAGTTCAATGGTCGTTCGTGGAGTTTCTTAAGTTTTGCTGGCACCTGATCAATGGACCGATGGATCGATGAGTATGATGACAAGTCAGTCTGGGGAGGAAGGGGAAGGAAACCCCATAGCAGAGTACAGTAGAGTAGTTGTAATTAATTACCAATTTATTGTTAGTTTTTGTTGTGTTGTTTCTTTGCTTTACTTTACTTTGGTTTTGACTTGACCTACGTATCGCACGTTCGGCAGCAACATGACTGTCCATCAAGAGGTAACCAGATGTGGGGGCTCGATGCAAACTATGTATGGGCACGAGTCCCGCATCACTTGGGTTCAGTAAGTAGCGAAGGGATCACTTGGGTTCAGTAGTAGTGCGAGGGATCGCTTGGGTTCAATACATAGTGCGAGGGATCCATCGCTCGGGTTCAGTAAGCAACGAGCTTGATTGGTCGGGTTTAGTAGTCCAAGGGATCGTTCACTCGGGTTAAGCGTAGTGCGAGGGATCGACCGATCGGGTTTAGTAACCGACGGACTTGCTCGGGTTCAGTCAGCGAAGGGATCGCGCACGCGTGCATACGAGAGAAACACAGAAAGCACCACTGCATCCCTCGGGCCCGACCACCCACCGTATATGGGGAAATCCCAAAAAAATCTCGCCCTCACTTCTACCATAATTTTTTATGTCATGAACGGCCCAAAGAATGTCAGGAAGGTGCACTCCAGTATTGTCCTGGACGAAAAATCTATTTTCTGTTATAATTTTTTGTCATAGAAGCAGGAGCTCACCACATATATGATAATATATGTTTTTGTCACAATTATCGCCATGGAAGTGTCACTTCCATGTCAGAAAACCTTTTTGTTTGGGCCATAATGTAATGGGGGTGTCTTTTTTTAGTGATGCAATTAGTCCAGTGGAAACTACTACCACCCTTTCCCGTAAGGATTAAAGAACATTTTTTTTGTAATACTACTATAATAACAAAAATGCTATGCAAACTAATAAACCTTATGATCAAACTGAACACAACCGTACCTGAGATAGCTATTGCGACAGATCTTATGACTCAAAACCTAGAAGGACAAGTTATTTGTTATCTTCAATATGTGGTGTTGTCTCAGGTAGTGAGACGCGAAGGATGAAATTGAGATCTCGCCATGCTCCTCGAGTCGAAACACGACATGTGGTTATGCACTTTATTTCCATGTTGGTAGGCTTGACAATGAGGTGGTTGGTTAACGGGTGGATGTATATCTCGGTTCATGTGTCGTGCTGTGCTGAGCTTTTGGAAGGTGCCATGAAGTACCCTGAAGTTGAATCATATCGCATTCGTGCCAACTTGCTGATTTGTCTCAGGTGCGTTTGCTTTGTGACTTGTATTGTCTAACCGTTTAGTTCCTTGCGTGTCATAGAGTTTGTAGAGATGGTTCAATAACCCTAGGGCAACGTCGTTAGAATTTATCATGCTTATGCTTGCATGCATGGTCAACTGCTAAGCTGCAATATATTGTTAATTAAGCCATCCAAAACAAAACATAGAAATTGGATAGGAATCCATGCAAAACAAAGGATTAGAAAACACAATGTTTTTGCAAACTTCAGTGTTTGGTTCACATAATTAAATAGGAAAAACATGGGATTCTAATAAAAATCAAACCACATGAAAAGATATAATTAGCACGTTATCATGCCATTAAGGATCTAAGTCTTGTTCTTCGTGCGTAGGAAACTAAAAAGGAGGTTCAATTGTATTGTAAAATTCCTATGTTTTTTCTCTAAAACCGAGACGAAAGGACTATTTCGTCCATTTTTCCTTTGCTACGTTCCTTTGAACGAAAGGCTTGAATAGATTCTACATGACCAATTAACACATGCACAACAAGATTTGCTTCCCATGGACAATGAAAAAATTCCGCTGAGATGTAAAAATAGAAGTTACTTCGTAATCGACATTTTTGATACATGTCGGCATTTTACAAATCAGCTGGCAGTTTGATGATTATCCTTCTACAAATGATTCCTCTATCTTTGAGGGACTTCTGAAAACCATCCAAGATGAATATGTCCATTGCATATGACCAGTAATGAAAATTCAGAAAACTCTAGTCAAGTAGAACAGCCGTTGGATCTGCATCCAACGGCCGACGTTACCCCTCCACCGGCCTACACACACCCTCGCACCCCCACCGCCCTACACAGAAGCTTCCCGAAGGAAAGCTAATGGCCGCGGCCGCCACCCCTTCGCCGGAGACGGCGCTCCCACCGGCGGCCGGACCCGGGTACGAGGACGAATACGAGGACGAGTGCCGCATCTGCCGCCTCCCCGCCGACGCGGACCGGCCCCTGCGCCGCCCCTGCGGCTGCCGCGGCAGCATGAGGTTCGTCCACGACGACTGCCAGCTCCAATGGATCGCCCGCCGCCGCAAACTCCCCCGCTGCGAGGTATCCTCTCTCTCCTCCCCACCTCCACTCCACCCCACCCCCGTCCCGGTAGGGTTTCCGTTTCATATTGTTGGTGTGGTAATGCGGTAGTTCATTGTCTCTCTTTTTCAATCTCGTCTAGATTCATCCTGGTTAGCATAGATTTCAGTAGTAAAAAATTACTAGATGCTATGTGTATGTATTATGTAATGCTGCATTGCCAATCTCCATGATTCCCCGTTGAAAATATCCCTCTCTGCAATGTAATACGTTCCAGGTTCATGTCATATTGTTGCTCTTGTGGTACTGCTGAATTCCTTTTCCAGTTCCAGCTCCATTTCGATGTGATGCGACGCTGACACACACGACCATTCTTTGTATCATTGCAGGTGTGCAGACGCCGCATCTCCATCCGGCCTCTCTACGCCGCAGACGCCCCGGTGAGGCTGCCCGTTTCCGAGCTCATGGCATGTCTGCCCAGCAAGCTCATCGGGCTGCTGCTCCCACTCTTCTTCGCCGTCTGCGTTGTCCGGGAGTTTGTCGTTCCGCTGACCACCTGCTGGGCATGGCGCCTCATGCTCGCCACCGACTTTGCTCGAGCTCACCATCTGCTCTCCCTGCGCCTATCCATGTCCTCATGGACCTGCATCCCTGCTTCAGTTGCGCTCTGCGTGGAGCTTGCACGCTTGGTTGCGCCATTTTCTGTAGCTCCATTTGCGCGCTGGGTTGCACGCCTGGTAGCCCAGATTCAGAGTCAGGAGCCTGGGTTATATGAGGCATTGCAAGTCCTTTCGATATTTGCTGTTGAAGTTTCCTTGGTGGTATGATTATTTCTTTCTCAACCAATATCCTATCTCCGCTACTTATAGTTGTTTATTTGTTCTAAACTTCTGATGCTGTGGGGATTCTGTGGTTGATTAGATTATTCTAGCTTCCCATATATATCGTAATAAAGCATCTGTTAATGCAGTTCTGTCAAGAGAATTTAGCTAATCTTGCCAATGTTTTTGTCCTGATTGTCTATTTACAGTTGGTCACGGCGTAATATGGCTCTAGTTAGAAGTGTACCATCTTGGATGTGTCCAGAATATTGCAAGAAATAGTAGCAAGACTTAAATGATTGTCACATGGAAGAAATTAGTAGTTTAGTACGAGTTGTCCTATAATATAATATGACAATGTTCAACTCTTTGCTTCTTTTCCTACCTTGCAATTGCGCCTCTGTCCGTTGGTCAGGAACTCAGGATAGGTATACTAGTTGGAGGACTACTACTGAATATAGATGTTGGATTTCTTCCGGTTATTATTTCAAGTGCACCGCTAAAACTGTCTTAGCTTGTTCTTTTGGTGCTTTAGTTGCTACACTAATTTAGTATATACTCCCCCTGTTCCAAAATAAGTGTTTGAACTAAAACCACGCACTTATTTTGGAATGGAGGGAGTATTTATTATCTTAAGTTAATTTGACCCTTGTTTATCTACAAGGTTGTAGGCTTGTAGCCTAGTTGTGTCTTTCTGGAGAATGAGTGCCTCAAATTTCTTCTGCTTGTTTGTTTCTAGAATGATCTAACAGTATACTTGTGTATCAGGTGTTAATAGTTGACATGGCCCTTGCTTGTATTCTTTGTTTTCTCCCATTCTCTCTGGGAAGGATAGTCCTATGGTCGAGATCGTGTCTCAATGTTGGCAATGAGGATGAAATCAATTGTTACACTTCAACAGCTTCTACCCTTCTAATTGGATATGGATTTATCTTTAAGGTGGGTGCAACTCTTGCTGGGTTGCATACGTTTTATCTCTACTTGAGGGGCAAGCGCCTTGTGATTGCAATTTTCTATAGAAGTCTGCATGCTATATTCTTCAGAGGGATCGTAAATTCAACCACTGTTGCAAATGTTTCTCTTAATATCCTAAACAATGTGATAGTGTTCCCATTGTTCTTCGGCTGGTCGCTTGGTATCTGCACTTCGAAATTGTTTGGTGCAACAATGTCTCAGAGGTTCAAATTCCTGATTGCTTCATCTTTTGCTTCTGCTGCCCTTCATTGGCTTATGGGATTCTCCTTTCTGAATCTACGCCGCAGATTATCCCGATTTCTTCACAAGGTATTTATTATACTTATATATGATCTCATCATGTCATTAGTGATGCAGAATAGAATTCATGTGTTTCTTTTAGTAGATATTGGGGCCAGGAGTGGTCACTCCCTTTCTCGACCGTAATGTTTCCGAACTATTCTACACATTTTATCTGAAGTGGCTTGTTGATCTTTTTCTCGACACCATCTTTATTGCTCTGGTCATTTCTGTTCCTATCAAAATTGTTGATCTATTGGCACCAACGGTATTCCCTCTAGAGATCCCGTAAGTATTCAGTTTGTGTTCTCCATCTTATGTATTTGCCGGTCTAGTCACTCAAAATATTAATTTTACTATTTGTGAATCGTAGATACTTCGATTATCCTGCTAAGGGCACATCAGTTTGGCAAGGGCCACTAAACTTTACAGAGTCACTTTCTGGTGTTATTCATATGAGGTATCTCATTGGTAAAGTAGTTGTATACCTTGAGCCCCTAGTGGAGAGGGTAATGGGGTATTGGTTTGTTACTACTGGACAGCCTCTTGGGAAAAATGTTGCGCCAAAAGACCAGTATGGTAGCAGCGATGATGCTAAGGACGACTGGTAAACACCCACACTTCCATTCATTCAGGAACTGCAGAGTCTGCACCAATTTCAACCTTTTTAGCCTGACTGAATCTACATTCAACTAAAATTTGATCCATCCTTTTACTTGCATTTTGTTTAACTGTTCACTGTTTGTTTGGGGTACTTCCGATCTGGTGGATAGACAGTAGTTTTGGCATGTGCTTTGTTTGCTCCTGTCTGTTGAAGGGGGGAGTCCATCTCTTTCATAGGGAATTATCATCTACTTTTGGATCTCTGCTCAGTGTCAAGCGACAATACCTTGGCATTCTGACAATTTGATGCCTATGATAGTGCATAATTTTTTTATTATCTTAGTAAAATTTTACCATATGGGAAACTTGTAATTTGGGTCTCTGCTCACTGTCAGTTTATTAAGCGATGACACCTTGGCATTCTGAAAATTTGGTGCTCATAGGTATAACATGCAGTGTGGTTCAAGTAGGCTGTAGGTTCCAGAAGTATAGGATTGCATATTTGGATCCTCAAACTTCTATTAGTGAATTAAGTGAGATACTGAGATCCAAGTAAGGTTTTTCTGTCTGACGTGGCTTTTGTAAGGGCGCTATGGATCATGTGAAAGGGCTCTTTGAGAAACAAATAATGCTTTTACCTTTGTTGCATCATTGGTCTTCCAATTTTTTATTCTGAACGCTGAAAAGAAGCAATGTTTCATTTTTAACCTAATCTCTATTTATTTCCTACACTTGTCGGTTCATTTATTGTTTTACCAATCAATCAATCAAAGTTCTGTGCAAATCTGGAGCCGTTGGCCGTGCAACTTTGTGCAGATACTTACCCTCTTGCACAATGCACCAGGAGACTTGCTGCTGTTCGAACAGTGTCGCGAGCAGTCCTAGCATGGTTGGCTGCTGTGATATTCAATTCTGCTGTGCTTTTGCTTCCAGTCTCAGTTGGGCGTGCATTGCTGTTTGCCACCCCTCAGCTGCTAGTAGCAGATGGACTGAAGTCCAACGGTGAGCGACAGTTCAGAGATGATCGTTGGAGTTCCTTCTTGCAATGGAAGTAATTATTCTTATATTCTTGTCTGTGCTTACTCGTTCAAATCTCTTTTCTTGTAGATCTGTTTGCTGTTGCGGTCGGACTCTGCATCATATCAACCATTATTGCCGCCTGTAGAGATTTATCCGCCCACCTGATTTCGGGGGAAACAAGCCTGCTAGCTTTGCAGAGGCACCTGCTTCTCTGCATATGGGTGAGGAGTTTAAGCTATTCATTTACACATTCTTCTATTTTTACACTACGACTGAGTAACTTGACTGTGTCTGCTGCTGCTAGAGCGTCGTCGTTCCGCTCCTGACCGGTTTGCTGGTTGATCTATCGCTGATATCGCCCTTCTTCGTCGGGCATGACGATGAATTCCCAGCCACAAGCTTTTTCCGCACTTGGCTCCTGGGGAGGATCTTTAAGCAATTATGGATCAAGTGCTTGGTGGACAAAAGGTGGAATGCGAAGCTTGACCGGGCGAAGGAAGATCTCTCTGCGGGACTCGGGCCGATGTGGTGGTTCTTTCAGGACGTGTGCGTGCCCGTCGTTGCTACGCTGCTCGCCGCCCTGGGTGTCCCCTACGTGCTCGCCAGGGGCGTCTTCCCGGGGCTGGGCTACCCCGCCGCCGTGAACTCGACGGCCTACCGCTTTGCGTGGTCGGGCGGTCTCGGCGTCTGCGCGCTCTGCTGGCTTGCCAAGGGTCTCTGTGTCATGCTCCATGATTCTATCAAGGAGGACCACTACGCCGTCGGCCGGAGGCTGGAAGACGTTGGTGATGGGAGCTGAATTCAGACCCTTTTCTGGAGTTCTGGCAGTTATTTTTGTTAGTGCGGACAGGGACCAGAATAAGAGCACAAACGTGAGCGAGTGCATAGGCCACGTTAATCCATAGGACAGTTTCCAATGAGATGATGCTGGATAGATAAATTTCCTGCGAAAGTTTGTAGATGTTGGCGCATTTTGGGTTTGAACGAATTGCTTGCCTGTTTGACAGTTTTTTGAATGTCCCAAGCAAGGAATCCTTCAGATTATCGTTCTTGTACAGTTAAGAGTAATCTAAAACCAATAATTTCTGCAGCCAGTAGTATAGACATGCACATCAACGTTCACTTCCAATACTCTAACACAACTATACCGCTCCAAGACTGCTTTGTTTGAATACGTGATAGAAATGTAAGATCAAGCAACTCAGTAATAGACTACAGAGTTTTCTTAAGAATTTTAACCTCTGCCTTTGTTGTGAATTTGGCTTAGCATACTACTCCCTCCGTCCGGAAATACTTGTCGGAGAAATGAATGAAAATGAGTGTATCTAGAACTAAATTGTGTCTAGATACATCAATTCCTCCGACAAGTATTTTCGGACGGAGGGAGTACAATGATTTCATCAAGCATACGAAGTATCATGCTTTCGCCGCCATCAGAACGTACCTCACGGTCAATGTTCATGGTCATGGCAAGCTCCAGGTCCGGTGTCCCTTGTTGTGTACAGCCTAGTTGCTCTTGGTGATGCCTCTGCTTTGAACCCGAAAACCGTTACTCTTTCCATGCTAACCTGGCCACCAAAGTTGAGATTAAATTCAGAGGACTATCTTCTCTTGCCTTTCATGGCTAGCAGCTCTTCGTCTCGGCAAACAAAGATAAGAACTGCCAACACATGTTAATTTGCATGCCAAACAAAACTAAAACCAAGAAATTATGCAGATTGTTGTTCTAGTTCATCTTTTTTTTTTTTTGTGTGTGTGTGTTCTGCAACCTGCTTTTGGTGGTAGTACCTTCGACTTCGAGTGCCTTGAATCAATCACTGTCCATTCATGCTGAGGCCTCTGACCCGATTGATTTTGTGCTCAGTACTTCTGCTTTGTGACTTGTATTGTCTAATGTTGTGTTCAGACATTAGTTAGGATACCCACATTGGTAAAATTCTATGGCCAACCATCATTGGTAGGAACAGAAATGGAAGACCATCGTCGGTAGAATTCTCCACAGTTTGTGCTTCTATGGCCAACCACTAAGTTGCAGTACATTAGGATACTGGAACCAAAATTTTGCGCCTTGCTGCAGATTACTCGTCATTTTTCGCGAAAGGGACTAGCAGTTCAGCACTGCTAAAAAATTAAGGCCATCCATCCAAACAGATGTAGTATGTGAACAAACAAAGTTGTCAGCTGGGATGGGGAATGCATAAATCTGGATTCAACGAACAAGCGATCGGCCAGCACAAACGCTCGAAATTCCACATGGGAAAACGAAATTTATCTATCTTGGGCCATCTTGTTCGAATCCGCCAGTGTCAAGTAATAACCTGACCTTTACACTCAGCCTACCTTTGCACCCTTATTCTGGTCCCTGTTTGATTTAACAAAAATTAACTTCTAGAAGAGGCTCTGAATTCAGCTCCCGTCTTCTTCTTCATTCAACGTCTTCCAGCCTTCGGCCAACGGCGTACCGATCGTCCTTGATAGAATCATGGAGCATGACACACAACGCCTTGGCCAGCCAGCAGAGCATGCAGACACCTAGGCCACCCGACCACGCAAAGCGGTAGGCCGTCGAGTTCATGTCGGCGGGGTAGCCCAGCCCCGGGAAGACGCCCCTGGCGAGAACGTAGGGGACACCCAGGGCGGCGAGCAGCCTCGCGACGACGGGCATGCATACGTCCTGAAAGAACCACCACATTGGCCTGAGCTCCGAGGAGAGGCCTTCCTTCGCCCGGTCGAGTTTTGCCTTCCGCCTTTTGTCAACGAAGCACTTGATCCATAGTTGCTTAAAGATGCGCCCCAGGAGCCAAGTGCGGAAAAAGCTCGTGGCTGGGAATCCATCGTCAGAACCGACGAAGAAGGGCGATATCAGTGATAGATCGACCAGCAAACCAGCCAGGAGTGGAATGACGACGCTCTGGCAGCATTAGACACAATCAAGTTACTCAGCTGTAGCTTAAAACAGAAGAATATGTAAATGAGTAGCTTAAATTCCTCACCCATATGCAGACAAGCAGATGCCTCTGCAAAGCTAGAAGGCGTGTTTTCCCCGAAATCACGCGGGTAGATAAATCTGTACAGGCGGCAATGATGGTTGATATGATGCAGAGTCCAACAGCGATAGCAAACAGATCTACAAGAGAGTTGCACGAGTAAGCCCAGACAAGACAGACGATTTTACTTCCATTGCAAAAAAGAAAGTCCAACGAGCATCTCTGAACTGTTGCTTACCGTTGGACTTCAGTCCACCTGCTACTGGCAGCTGAGGGATGGCAAACAGAAATGCATGCCCAACTGAGACTGGAAGCAAAAGCACAGCAGAATTCAATATCACAGCAGTTAACCATGCTAGGACCGCTCGCGGCATTGTTCGAACAGCAGCAAGTTTCCTGGTGCAATGTGCAAGAAGGGTAAATATCTGCTATAGTTGCACGGCCAACAGCTCCAGAATTGGACAGAACTTCAATTGATCGATTGGTAAAACAATAATAGCAGACTAGTATATCAACTAAACATAGATTAGGCGAAAACGAAACATTGCTTTTTTCAGAGTTCAGAATAAAATTGACAGAACAATGATTCAACAAAGGTAGGCATTATTTGCTTCTCGAAGAGCCCTTTTCACATGATCCATAGCGCCCTTACAAAAGCCACGTCAGGCAGAAAAGCCTCATTTGGATCTCAGTGTCTCACTTGATTCACTTATACAAGTTTGAGGATCCAAATATGCAATCTTCTACTTCTGGAACCTAAAACCTACTTGAACGACACTGCATGCTATACCTATGGACTATGTTGCAGTTTTACTAAAAATAAATTGGAAATATATGGACTATCATAAGCACCAAATTGTCAGAATGCCAAGGTGTCATCGCTTAATAAACTGACAGTGAGCAAAGACCCGAATTGCAAGTTTTTCATGTAGTAAAATTTTACTAAAAATAAATAAAACATGATGCACATGACAAAACTACTGTCCATCCACCAGAACGGAAGTACCCAAGCAAACAGTGAACAGTGAAACAATATCAAAGCAAAAGATGGATCAAATTTTAAAGTGAATGTAGATTCAGTCAGGCTACAAAGGGTAAAATTGGTGCAGAGTCTGCAGTTCCTGAATGAATGGAAGTGTCAGGGTTTACCAATCATCCTTAGCATCATTGCTGCTACCATACTGGTCTTTTGCCGCAACATTTTTCCCAAGAGGCTGTCCAGTAGTAACAAACCAATAACCCATTACCCTCTCCACTAGAGGCTCAAGGTATACGACTATTTTGCCCATGAGATACCTCATATGAATAACACCAGAAAGTGACTCTGTAAAGTTTAGTGGCCCTTGCCAAACTGATGTGCCCCTAGCAGGATGATCGAAGTAGCTACGATTCACAAATAGTAAAATTAATATTTTGAGTGACAAGCGGCAAATACATCAGATGGAGAACACAAATTGAATACTTACGGGATTTCTAGAGGGAACACCGTTGGCGCCAATAGGCCAACAATATTGATAGGAACAGAAATGACCAGAACAATAAAGATGGTTTCGAGAAAAAGGACAACAAGCCTCTTGAGATAAAATGTGTAGAATGGTTGGGAAACAGTACCGCCGAGAAAGGGAGTGGCCACTCCTGGCCCCAATATCTACTCACAAGAAATACAACACGTGAACTCTATTCTGTGTCACTATTGACATGATGAGACCACATATATATAATATAATAAATACCTTGTGAAGAAATCTTGATAATCTGAGGCGTAGATTCAAAAAGGAGATTCCGATAAGCCAATGAAGGGCAGCAGAAGCAAAAGATGAAGCAATCAGCAATTTGAACCTCTGAGACATTGTTACACCAAACAATTTCGTAGTGCAGATATCAAGCGACCAGCCGAAGAACAATGGGTCTATTATCCCATTGTTTAGCATATTAAGAGATTCATTGGCAAGAGTGGTTGAATTTGCGATCCCTCTGAAGAATATAGCATGCAGACTTCTACAGAAAATTGCAATCACAAGCCGCTTGCCTCTCAAGTAGAGATACAAAGTATGCGCCCCGGCAAAAGTTGCACCCACCTTCAACATAAGTCCATATCCACTTAGAAGGGTGGAAGCTGTTGAAGTGTAACAATTGATTTCATCCACATTGGCAACATCAAGACACGATCTCGACCATAGGATTATCCTTCCCAGAGAGAAAGGGAGAAAACAAAGAACACAAGCAAGGGCCATGTCAACTATTACCACCTGATTAGACAAGTATACTGTTAGATCATTCTAGAAATAAACAAGCAGAAGAAATTTGAGGCACTCATTCTCCAGAAAGACACAAGTAAGCTACTCCCTCCGTTCGGAATTACTTGTCGCGAAAATGAATGTATCTAGATGTATTTTAGTTCTAGATACATCCATTTTCGAGACAAGTAATTCCGAACGGAGGGAGTACAAGTCTACAGCTTGTAGATAAATAAGATTAACTTAAGAAGGTAATAAAAAGATACAAAATTAGCATAACAACTAAAGCACCAAAAGAACAAGCTTAGGCAGTTTTAGCGGTGCACCTGAAATAATAACCAGAAGAAATCAACATCTATATATATTCGGGAGTAGTCCTCGCAACAGTGTATCAATCCTGACCAACGGACAAAAGCACAATTGCAGGGTAGGAAAAGAAGCAAAGAGTTGAACATTGTCATATTATTTTATAGAACAACCCATACTAACTTCTTCCAAGTAACCATCATTTAAGTCTTGCTACTATTCCTTGCAATATTCTGGACACATCCATGATGATAGACTTTTAACAAAGGCCATATTGCGCGATGACCAACTGTAAATACAAAATCAGGAAAAACCTTTGAAAGATGTGCTAATTCTCAGGACAGAACCGCACTAAAAGGTGCTTTACTACGATATGAGAAGCTAGAACAATCTTATCATTCACCGAATAACGGTAGCATCAGAACAAATAAACAAATATAAGTAGCAGACATATGTAGGATATTGGTTGAGAAGCAGCAATCATACCACCAAGGAAACTTCGACAACAGACATCGCAAGGAATTGCAATCTCTCAAATAACCCAAGCTCCAGGCTTTGCATCTGAGCTAGCAGGCGTGCGACCCAGCGCGCAAATGGAGCTACAGCAAATGGCACAACCAAGCGTGCAAACTGCAAGCAGAATGCAGCTGAAGCAGGGATGCAGGTCCATGAGGCCATGGATAGGCGCAGGGAGAGCAGATGGCGCGCTTGAGCAAAGTTGGTGGCGAGCGCGAGGCGCCACGTCCAGCGGGTGGTCAGCGGAACGACAAACTCCCGGACGACGCAGACGGCAAAGAAGACGGGGAGCAGCAGCCCGATGAGCTTGGTGGGCAGACCCGCCATGAGCTCGGAAACGGGCAGCCTCGCGGGGGCGTCCCCGGCGTAGAGAGGCCGGGTGGAGATGCGGCGTCTGCACACCTGCGATGATACAAAGAATGGTGGTGTGCGTCAACATCGGCATCACATCGAAATGGAAATGAAACTGGAAAAGGAATTCAGCACTACCACAATCCATACAACAACAATAATGTCAGGAACGTATCACATTGCAGAGAGGGATATTTTCATCGGGGAATCATGGAGATTGGCAATGCAGCATCACATACACATATCATCTACTGATTGTTACTACTGAAATCTATGCTAATCAGGATGAATCTAGACGAGATTGAAAAAGAGAGAGAATGAATTAAGCGCGCGTACACCAGTACCACACCGACAATATGAAATGGAAACCCTACCGGGAAATGGAGTGGCGGCGGGAAGGAGAGATACGATACCTCGCAGCGGGGGAGTTTGCGGCGGCGGGCGATCCACTGGAACTGGCAGTCGTCGTGGACGAACCTCATGCTGCCGCGACAGCCGCAGGGACGACGCAGGGGACGGTCCGCGTCGGCGGGGAGGCGGCAGATGCGGCACTCCTCCTCCTCCTCCTTGTCGGCGTCGTGCCCGGGGTCGTCCGCCGGTAGGAGCGCCGTAGTCGGCGAAGGGGTGGCGGCCGCCGCCATTAGCCTTTCCTTGGGGAAGCTTCTGTGTAGGGCGGTGGGGGTGTGAGGGTCTGAGGGAGTGTGTAGGCCGGTGGAAGGCTTGCGTCAGCCGTTGGATGCAGATCCAATGGCTCATCAAGTTGATTGAAGTTTATTAGTTATGCAGTGGACGATTTATAGAAGGATGATCACCGAACTGCCGGCTGATTTATAGATGGATAATAACCAAACTGTCCCGTGTGTTTGAAAATTGTTGTGTGGTAATTAAGTAATTGGTCTTTTATTTTTATTTTTTGACTGCTCAGTAACATTTAACATTTCATTTCTCGGGAGCAAATATCTTCACACATCTTTTAACTAGCCATACATAAGCTATCTTATATACTCCCTCGGTCCGAAAAAGCTTGTTCCAAGCTTATTCCTCAAATGAATGTATCTAGCACTAACTTCATGTTAGATACATTCATTTGAGGGACAAACTTTTCCGGATGGAGGGAGTATTTTCATATATGAATCGAGGAACCCTGACTTCTTCTAGTTTCTATCCTCGTGAAGGAGGTATGGTTGCTTGGTTTTGACCCAAAATTTGGCGTCCCGGTTTATTGGCAGGTCTAACATTTACTACCTCCGTCCTGGTTTATTGGCCTCCTTTGAAATTTGTGCTAAATTTTGACCAAACATTTAATTCACAAAATGTTAATGCATGTTAACAAAAATTATATCGTTGGATTCGTTTTTTAACACAGTTTTCAATAATATAATTTTTGATGACATGCATGAACATTTTGTGAGTTAAATTTATAGTCAAAATTTGGCACATAATACAATGAGGACCAATAAATCAGGACGGAGGTAGTAGCGGAACTCAAAATCGCAAACATTCTAGCAAATTTGGATCTAAAGTCGCCAAGACAATTGCTTTGCCAACATTTGAGGGTGTTTTATATGTTGAAGCTATCTCCGAAAGAGGCAATCACAAATTTCATGACAACCTTAAAAAATGTTTTCTTTTCCAATATAAAGTTGTACGTTTTTCTTTCGCGGGAAACTTAGGACTTTATTCAACCAATGTCGGCTCCAGCGCGATCAACCATAATGCTGGTCACGAGGAAACCAGGGAGGAGTCTATCCAAGAATCAGTCACCTCAAGTGTGCATGTATATGATGGGTCTCCATACAGTGGCATCAGAGAATCCAACTCCCCGCTCCTGGCGCGCGCTGCAGCGCCTCAGGGAGGTCCCAATCGCCGCCGCCGCTGTCGCCTCCCAGCGTCGCCTTCCCTCGCCGCCGCTGAGGCGCCCGCTGGCGGCGCCAGCAAGGCGCTGGCGGCGGCGGGGCATTCCCTCCTTCCTCTGGTCCTCGTGGCGGCGGCACGGGCTGTCAGATCGTGGACAAGGGGCGCCTCGTCCGGCTGGTCTCCCGGAGGCGGTGACAGCTGGATCCGGCGGCGACTGGGCTAGGAGGAGGTGGCGCGGTGTGGCGGTGCTGGTGGCAGGGTTTCGGTCGAGGTCGTCTTCGATCTAGATCGGGATCTCCATCGGGGCGCCGCATGGCGGTGGGACCGGATCGGCGGCAACGTCGCCGGTTCGGCGGAGGGCTCCGTTCCAGCCAACCGCGAGATCGGGACGCCGTGGCCTCCGGTGAAAATCGCGTCTGACTGCGGTCATGGCGGACGATGGCGGCGTCTCGGACATCGTTCCCTTCTCGAGGCATCGTCGTTGCAGGTCACGTCAACCTGATCGAAAGGCTCCGGGGGAAACCCTTGATCTGGATCTACCGGATCGGACGATGGCGACGTTTCGATGTCGTTCTCCCTCCTGGGGGCATCGTTTTGGAGCAAGTGTTGGATGGAGGGGACAAGAGGAGGAGCGGCGTGGCATCTGGCACGTTGACAACGGCGGGTCTCAGCGGCATGGAGCAGCGGGGGTCTCGCCGGTGGGCGTGTGATGATGGACGAGTGCAGGATGGTGGCGCTGTCTGGCGTCGTGGTGGCGTCGATGGCAGTGAGGCCTGGCACGGTTCATGCAACAGTTCAGCCCTGAAGATGGATTGATGGTGCGTGGATCCGCGGCCTCATACCCGGCAGGGGCCTGGTTGACGAGCACGCCGGACTGGTGGGTGCCCATACCGGAAGGAGTCTGGTTGGGACCTCGGTATAAGATGTTAGGTTTGGCTGCGAGGTCTGTTTGGTATTAGGCCTGACCATCAGCGCCTTCATCAGTTAGATAGGAGTAGCGACAGAGGTTGCGAAGATGGTGGCTTTGGTCTTACTGTTGTACGACTTTGTAAGGTCTTGTGTTAATAATCAATAAAGTGGCCGTATGCATCGTCCAGATGCAGAGGCCGGGATATTCCCCCTTTTCGAAAAAAAAGTGTGCATGTATATTTTGCACACAAGTGGGCCGAATTATTGGGATTTCTCGGTACATGCTGAGTATCAAAAAGAAAGAAACATGAGGCTAGTCCTTCAATTTCTACAAGTAAAGGTGATACAAGTGAGCGCAAGAAATGTCGCGACCCCCCAGAGATTTACTACCTCTAAGTAATCAAATTCCATAACCACTCGCTAAAGACGATGGAGCTTCGTGAAGATCACCCCATCTCTCATAGCTAAAGCTTATTTTTTTTAGAGAAAAAGGGCCGCAGCCCCGGCTCCATTGTATTACCAATGAAACCCAGCAGTATCCAGAATGTGTATCTCTCGAGCATTACACAGCTAAAACAGCTGAGGGTGGAACACTAAAACGAGCAGAAAGTTCGCTAGGGGGGAAACAAATCCCACTACAGACACTCACAAAGCAAAGCTAAAAGGAAAAACACAAAGGAGAACCAGCAACTAGGGTAAAGTAGAGCAGGATCTTCAGGTCCCTCTCCATATCTTCAGCACGCTTTTTCCACTCCTTCGAGCCCCAGCAAGATCAGCTCATTCCCAGCGTATTCTCCCTCGAGGTTTCCCTTCATCAGCCTGGATCCGGCCATAGCAGGAGCGGGGGTCTTCTTGCCATAAATTCCAGCCTCCGTACGATCTCTTTTAGCTCCGATTTGAGCGCATCTGGCCAGACCACCTCCCAAATAGACAAGTTTTTCGCAGTTTTCCACACGAGTACCTGCATACCCATCCAAGGCATTCGATTAAAACATATGTCATTTCTGCTCCTCCAGAGAGCCCACATGGCTGCAGCTTGCACAAACACAGCTACCGTGTCAGGTTTGTTAGCCCAGTCTATCATCATTGTATGAATATCTTCATACATTTTGATATTGGCCGCATCCCTGACAACTCTCCAAAGTTCCACAGCAACTACACAAGAAAAAAATAAATGCCAAGAGGACTCATGCTCAGAGCAGAAAAGGCATGTTTTATCGGGAACATGCTGCCTCTTGCACAGGTTGTCTCTGGTCAAGAGTTTGTTATTCACAATCAACCAAATGAAAATTTGAATTCAAGGGGGGTTTTAGTTTTCCACACCACGGGTTTAACCCCAGGCAGGATCCCTCTGAAATTAATAATATTATAGAAAGATTTCACTGTATAAAGCCCCTTTGCCTCTTATTTCCACACCAGAGTATCAGGTTCGTCTATAAGGACTATATTTTTAATCTCCTCAAAGAGGCTATTCCAGTCTAACATCATGTCAGGTGAAAAACATCTCCTGAAATTGATTTTGAGGTTGGTCCCATCCCACACCTCCTCAATGGTGGCTTGTTGGTCCACCGCAATGGAGTATAGTCTCCAGTACTTAGTAGCTAGATTAGTATCACCACACCAACAATCTTCCCAAAACCTGACATTTTTACCATTACCCACCTTCCATTCATATCCAAATTTAGAGGCCTTAATGGCCCAGAGAATACCTTTCCAGAAAGGTGATGCTCCCACACTGGAGCAGGCAAAAATGTTAGGACTCTGAATATTATACATATAATCTACTATATTTTTCCAAATCTTACCCTCATCTAGGATATATCTCTTACCCCAGGAGGCAAGTAAGCACATATTAAAATCAGCCAAATTAGTTATACCCAGGCCACCATATTTTTTTGGTAGCAATGGACCCCCAATTAGCTAGATGATATTTAAAGTGACCCTCATAATCATCCCAAAAACAATGAGCTAGTTGGGAATTAATCAGGGTTATAGCCCACTTAGGGAATTTAATTACTCCCATCAAATAAGAAGGAATACTAGCTAGGCAAGACTGCACTAGAATTAATCTCTTGCCATAGGATAATAGTCTGCCTCTCCAACCTGCGCCTCTTTTGATAATTTTGTCAACTACAGGTTGGAGGTCTTCTTTCCTAAGTTTATTATGATGAAGGGGAGCTCCCAAATATTTAATAGGGAAACCCCCAAGCTTACACCCCATGACTTGGGCAAAAATATTGGCCCTATCCGGCTCAACATTGATAGGGACCAAGTCACACTTATGGAAGTTTATTCTCAACCGAGAAATCTGTTCAAAACAGAAAAGCAACCACTTCAAGTTCTTAGCTTGAACTAAGCTATTGCCTACAAAAAGAAGAGTATCATCTGCATATTGCAGGCTGATAACTCCAGTAGGATTTGAGGGGGGAAAAACCCCTCAATAAACTTTTTTGAAGAAGCTTTATTTAAAATTCTAGTGAAGACATCAGCAACAATGTTGAAAAGCAGGGGTGAGGCTGGGTCCCCCTGTCTCACCCCTTTCCCAGTCAGAAAAAAAATCACTGTTCATGTCATTTAGTCTGACACCAACAGATCCATTGTACAGCAGAGACTTAATTTTATTGATCCAGCCAGGGCTAAAGCCCCTTGTGGTCATTACATCTATTAGAAACTCTCTGTTAACCATGTCATAAGTTTTCTCATAATCTAGTTTAAACACAAAACCAGATTTCTTCCTGGCGTGTACATCATGAATAATTTCATGTGCTGCCACTATACTTTCCACAATATATCTGCTTTTAATGAAAGCAGTTTGATTTGGTGAAATGAGCTCATGGCAGATAGGGCCAAACTTGTTAGTAACACATTTTGATTTTTTTTTGAAACTACAGTTAGTCATTGCCAAAGGTCTGAATTTTTCAAGTCTGACAGCATCCACCTCTTTAGGGACTAGAGTGAGAAGGGAGAAATTAAGTCTGAACAGATCCAGTTCACCTCTCTCCCAGTCTCTAGACAAAGCAAACAAATCATTCTTAATAACCTCCCAAAATTGCTGATAAAATAGAAAAGGGAACCCATCAGGTCCAGGAGCCCCCTCAGCATATGAGCCAAAGACTGCATCCCTAATTTCTTGTTCAGAAAAAGGGGTGTTCAGAATATCGTTCTGAGCATTAGTAACTTTACTATCTTCACCCCAAAAATCATCTTCCAAGGCAATGCTAATTTTATCTTGGTACCCAAAAAGTTTATTATAAAAATTAACAGCAACATCTAAAATACCTTTAGGGTCATTCACTGGTCCATCTTCACCTTCCAGCATTTGCACTTGTTTCTTCCTTCTTTTCTGGTTAGCTATGGCTTTGAAATATCCAGTATTATGCTCCCCCTCCAGAATGTCTCTCTCCCTGGACCTCTGCCTGGCCTTGATCTCCTCCATATTCCAGATGCTATTTAGCTCACCTGAAATGGATTTGATTTTGTCCCTGGAGTTAGGAGAAAGAGGTTGTGTTTCTGTTGGGGAACGTAGTAATTTCAAAAAATTTCCTACGCACACGCAAGATCATGGTGATGATATAGCAACGAGAGGGGAGAGTGTTGTCCACGCACCCTCGTGAGACCAGAAGCGAAGCGTTATGACAACGCTGTTGATGTAGTCGACGTCTTCACGATCCGACCGATCCAAGCACCGAACGACGGCACCTCCGAGTTACGCACACGCTCAGCTCGATGACGATCCCGGACTCCGATCCAGCAGGTGTCGGGATGAGTTCCACAAGACGACGGTGTGGTGACGATGATGATGTTCTACCGACGCAGGGCTTCGCCTAAGCACCTCAACGATAAGACCGAGGTGGAATATAGTGGAGGGGGGCACCGCACACGGCTAAGGAACGATCACGAAGATCAACTTGTGAGTCTATGGGGTGCCCCCTGCCCCCGTATATAAAGGAGGGAGGGAGGAGGAGGCCGGCCCTAGGAGGGGCGCGCCATGGGGAGTCCTACTCCCACCGGGAGTAGGATTCCCCCTTTCCTAGTCCAACTAGTAGTCCTTCCATGTATTAGGAGTAGGAGACAAGGAAGGGAAGAGAGAAGGAAGGAAGGAGGGTGCGGCCTCCCCTAGTCCAATTCGGACTAGACCATGGGGGCGCTGCCTGCCCCAGCAGCCCTCTCTCTTTCCCCCGCAGGCCCAATAAGGCCCAATACTTCTCCCGGCGAATTCCCGTAACTCTCGGTACTCCGATAAATACCCGAATCACTCGGAACCTTTCCGAACTCCGAATATAGTCGTCCAATATATCGATCTTTACGTCTCGACCATTTCGAGACTCCTCGTCATGTCCCCGATCTCATCCGGGACTCCGAACTCCTTCGGTACATCAAAACTCATAAACTCATAATATAATTGTCATCGAAACCTTAAGCGTGCGGACCCTACGGGTTCGAGAACTATGTAGACATGACCTAGAACCATTCTCGGTCAATAACCAATAGCGGGACCTGGATGCCCATATTGGTTCCTACATATTCTACGAAGATCTTTATCGGTCAAACCGCATAACAACATACGTTGTTTCCTTTGTCATCGGTATGTTACTTGCCCGAGATTCGATTGTCGGTATCCAATACCTAGTTCAATCTCGTCACCGGCAAGTCTCTTTACTCGTTCTGTAATGCATCATCCCGTAACCAACTCATTGGTTACATTGCTTGCAAGGCTTATAATGATGTGCATTACCGAGAGGGCCCAGAGATACCTCTCCGACAATCGGAGTGACAAAACCTAATCTCGAAATACGCCAACTCAACATGTACCTTCAAGACACCTGTAGTACTCCTTTATAATCACCCGATTACGTTGTGACGTTTGGTAGTACCCAAAGTGTTCCTCCGTAAACGGAGTTGCATAATCTCATAGTTACAGGAACATGTATAAGTCATGAAGAAAGCAATAGCAACATACTAAACGATCAAGTGCTAAGCTAACGGAATGGGTCAAGTCAATCACATCATTCTCCTAATGATGTGATCCCGTTAATCAAATGACAACTCTTTTGTCCATGGCTAGGAAACATAACCATCTCTGATAAACGAGCTAGTCAAGTAGAGGCATACTAGTGACACTATGTTTGTCTATGTATTCACACATGTATTATGTTTCCGGTTAATACAATTCTAGCATGAATAATAAACATTTATCATGAAATAAGGAAATAAATAATAACTTTATTATTGCCTCTAGGGCATATTTCCTTCAGTTTCTGCAATAATATCCAGACAATTATACTCAGCAATAAGAGCTTGTTTCTGTCTATTTTGAGCAGCCTCATAGTTGATGCACCACCCTTTAATGGCATTTCTAGTAATCCTGATTTTAAACTGCCAAATATCAATAGCTTTAACTAGGTGACATTTAGTGTTCCAAGCTTTAGTCACAACCTCCCTGAAACCCTCTACCTCAAGACACCATTTCTCAAACCTGAACATTTTATTCTTAGGTATCTTGATGGCACAAGTATCAATAACCAGGGGGTGTGATCCCTAGCTATTCTAGGCAAAGCCTTAACCTGAACATTAGGGTAAATCCCCTCCCACTCAACAATAATGAAAATCCTGTCCAGAGTGGCCATAATCATGCTGTCCTGATTATTGCCCCAGGTATATTTTCTACCTGAGTTTTTAAGCTAAATAAGACCGAATTTATTAATCCAATCATTAAAGAGATCTGCCCAATGCTGGTTTATATCACCAGTATTTTTGTCACAGGCTTCTTTGACCAAATTAAAATCCCCACCTATTATAGTAGGGCCATCCCACATATCTAATACTCTATGGAGTTCTTGAATAAAATCTAATTTCATCGCATCATATGCAGACCCATATACAGAGATCAGCCTCCACGTGCTGTTATCATTCTTAGATCTCAGCACAAGGACCACACTAAAAGTATGAATGTTACAATTAATAATGTCAATCACATCTTCTTTCACACCCACTAGCACCCCTCCAGCTGTATTAGTTGCTGGAAGCCAGTTCCACACAAACTCAAGGCCAGTATCTATGGCCTCTAGCTGGAAGCTGGTAAAGTTTTCTTTTTTTTGTTTCAGAAAGTCAAACAAAATCAGGGTGATGTGCTCTCATGAGCTCCTGCACCCTAGAGCTTTTCAGAGGTTCCATTTAGACCTCTAATATTCCAAAAAATACCTATCATGTCTAAATTTTTAATCTTCTCCTACTTTTACTCTTCCTATGGGAAGTCACCTCAACCCAAGGCACATCAGAGGTGTCTTGCACATTATTATATGCATTTTCCTCATTGATGTTTTTGCCACTGGGTTCTGGCTCAACAAAATTAAATTCCTCCCCTGTAATATCAATGTCAGGAGGTAGAAAAGTTTTTGGGTTATTATTTTGGAGCTTGGCCAACCTGTCAAGCTCAATGTCTTTAATTATCTCAACATTTTGAGCAGCTATCAGGTAGTCATCTCCCAAATTAATATGAGAAGATTTTGCACACTAGAAGCTCATTATCTAAGCAGGTAAAAGAATTAAGATTCTTTTTATTACCTTTAGGGATCTCCAGGTTTTTCTTCTGCTTTAATTCTTGGGCTTTGGCCAGAGCAGGGTTTCCATCCCTTTTGATCCTGTCACTCATTCTGGTGGCTTCTATAGGCCCCCACTTCCCAGCAGTTTTGTTTTTCATTATACCACCAGTCCTGTCTCTGTTCTGGTTACACACAGCTTCAAAGCTGGGTAGCAAACACTCCCCCTCATCCTCTCTGGCTCTCTTCTGGACCACTTCCAAATAGCTCTTAGTCATTGGAGCCACCTGATTCTTGGATCTTGAAGTAGCTCCCTAGTGGCCCCAGGAGTATTGTAAGATCCTCTAGGAGCAGCAGAGGGTCTTGGGGTATTATTTTTCCCAGACTTTTCTAACTCAGTTTCCATTTCCTCTCCCAGCAGATCATCATCACTGTTGACATTGGTGTCCTCAATCTGGTTCTCACCAGGGTCTGATGGGTTGTCAGAGTTGTATCCATCAACACCTTTCTCCACTTCAAACCTTAGTAAGAACAGCTCATGTTGGATTTCCACCACTCTATCTGTGGAAATTTTGCTGGGGTCTCTGACTGCAACCTGAATCCTAATTTTTTTCATAAAAGCTCCTGAATATCATGTGCTAGTCAACATTCACCAGGACCCTAAGATGGATGCCACTTGAGCTATCACATTCCAGCTTATCCACTTGGGGGGTATCCCTTCCATGACTATCCATGTTTCTGTTAGAGAATCAAAAACAGGGATTTCTCCTCCCCATTTCATAAAGGAAATAGTTGCTTTCTTCCTTTTTAAGTTCATGGATGGGTATTCAGCAAGCTCCGCAATTCTCTTGTTTGGAGGGAATCTCACCAGGAACTTGTTTTTGTCATATGGCCTTATCTGCCATGGCCAGTTGGTTTTCCACATTTCTGCAAAACACTGTCCAAGCTCATCACCTATGATGTTCCCTTCCTCCACAACCACCATTCCTATATTTCCAATATTGATCCAGCTATTATCATTAGCATCTCCAGCCTCCACATGAAAGAACCCCAGTCCTGTGTTAGCACTCCCCCAATAGAGAGCAGCAGGGTATGGTTTGTACCAGGTGGGGCACACATCCATATGATGGCCAGCAGTTTTGCAAATAAAACAGATCTTGGGCAGAGAACACATCCCCACAAAGTGTCCAGGCAGTCAACAATTATAACAGATTGCTCCAATGAACTTTGAATCAACATTGTAGGGTGCACTCCCTCCTCCCTCACTGTCACTCTGAGTCTGCTCACTGTTGTTGTAACCATCACCTCCTTTGGCATTTTTCTTTTTCTTGTTTTTGCTGGATCCAGAAGGTAAGGCTGGGCCAATGCCACCAGATGAACTCCCAGAGTTGAAAGGTACTTGCTGTTGATATGTCATCATACCTGGCTGCAAGGGAAACTGGTATGGTACTTGTTGCTGTTGCATAGGCCATTGATTCACCCCCTGAAATTGCGGATATCCTCCCGGAGGGAAACTTGCATACATCTGCCCCTGCGGAAACATCTGATTCGGTTGAGGCAGAGGTACAATTGGCGGCCTTGAGTAGATGGAGATGGGAGGTATCTGGGGCGTAGGAGGGCGAGCGGTCTGGCGTTGTGCCTCCCCTCCTCCTAATGATTTAGGGTTAGCAGAAACACCACGGCCCGTCTCGTTTCTCCCCTCCCTGCAGCATATCGCCCTCCCCCACAAGATCCGTCTCTTCAAGCCCCAGCCATCTCTCTGACCACAACAACGAAGGGGATGTTCCCGTGTTTCCTAGCCCACCAATCTCTCGAAAAGCTGAACTGCTTTGGTCTGGGTAGGTAATCAGCTGCTCCAACAAGGTGACAGTCTGTGGCCAAGAACTCACCACTCTGGAACAAATCCTTCCTAATCCACACTAGCGAGCTAGGAGCGGCCGCACGGTGGCGGCGGAGGAGATGAACCCTAGCTTGGGGAACAACAGAGGCCTCGCTCTCTCTTAGAGGCCCTGTCGGAAACGTCTTCTCCTTGGGCGTTTCCCCTTTTTGAGCTTCAGCCAGACAGAAATCTCCAGGTGGCACCACCCCAGGTCGAGGCTCTCCCCTGTCACTGACAAGCAGGGCCCTTCGGGCAGCGACATGTCTCCTCCCCTGCTTTATCCTCGCCGGAGAAGAAGTAACTAACGCCGGCAGCGACAGAGCTCTTTGATACGCCCTCGCGACCACCTGAATCAGGGAGTTGGGAGGCGTGGATTTGTATATCCTCTCTCGAGCTCTCTCCCCCTCTTGAACTTCCATGTTCAAACCTGACCTCACGCTGTCGACGGGGAGGGGCGCTGCAGGGATGCGTCTGCTGGTATCACACCCAACATACACTCCCACCGCCGCGCCCTCCATGGATCCACCGACTTCGCCTCTGCTCGAGCCCACACCACAAACGCATCAGACAAGGATTGGGGGAAGTTGGGCATCCTCGCCCTCTCCTCCACCGTAGCTTCATCGTGGATCACCTTCGCCAAGTTCCGTTGCGCCAAATCCGCTCTTCCCCTGCATGTATCCGCCTGTTGTATCGCCATAGATCTCGCGTACGGATCTGTCGCCGTCGCCGCCGCTCGATCCGCTGCTTTCCACTCCTGCACCCGACAGATCCAGGACGCGGTGGCGTCGCGAATCCGTATCGCCCTCTCCCTCCACCCCCGCGCACCAGTCACCATGAGCACTCCCTACGGAACTGGTGAGATCAATCTCACCATCTCCGGGAAGGCATCGAGTGTAAGGCGAGGCAACTGGGTAGGGGATGGGGGATTGGTCGCGCTCGGCGTCCGCGGCCCTCGTCGTCGGGGAGGCATGCCGATTGATTGGCGCGGCAAGGTCGGCGGTGGATCCGGCGGCCGGAATCGAGGGGCATGCGGTCGCCGTGGTTGGGAGCGGGGGGAGCGGGGGAGCGGGGGAGCCATAGCTAAAGGTTATGCAATAAGTGGATCAGTGATATCAGGGTACGGCTTGCTCCAGGCAGCGATCCGTATTGATATAAGAGTTCTTGCCAATCCTCCTGCTCCACTCTTGTTTTCAATGCTTGAGACAATCGCATCCGTATCGATTTTAACACAGTCATGCTCAGGAGGTTGCCAACCATAGCCAGGAAGTATTCTGGTTTTTTCCAACAGGAGCTCCAGCCATGCTAAAGTCTCTCTCATACGTTTCAGAGACTGAAGCGGGTGTAGGCCTACCCTATCATGTGTAATATTATTCCTCGAAGTCCATACTGCCCACATGATTGTAACAATTTTCGCCCGGTCCACCTCTGCATTCTGAGTGTTGCATAGAATATCCTTGCACCAAGTATTTGGATATAGATCCAGTAACTTGACTCCTGGACAATCTTTTGCTTCTGTCCAGAAGCTTTTGGCGTGAGAACACATGATCAAGGCATGCACCGTGTCCTCATCAGCACCTAAGCACACTTTGCACCGAGCCATGGTTGCAATATGCCTGTGAGTGTAGATTCCACCGAGAGAATACATCTTAGAACTCGCTATCAGAACACACGAACCTTGGGCAATACCTCGTAACGTTGTACGTATGTTGTTGCCCCACTGCCACTAGAAGTATAATGTGACCTTTTGCCCCGAAAATGTTTGGCATTGACGTTGCCGTAGACGTGATTGCTGAAATAAAAGCCGCTCCGTTTCTCGTCGCTGAAAATGATGGGCTGCCACGTATCCCGAGCCTGCTCATGCACCGGCATCAGGGACGCCGCGCCCGCGTTGGTCTTGTCATAGTACGGCGACATGCATGGCCCCTTGTTGCTGTTCGGCTCATGTACAATTTTTTTTGTTCTAAGGGAAGTCCTCCTTTGGTTCTATATGTTGTACGAGACACCGAGACTAACCCTAGGGCTAACCCTCGTTTGTCTTTTTATAGAAGAAACTCCACGAAAGCTGCATGTCAGAGTCGAGACTCGAACACGGGTGGGCTGGCAGCTACCCTAGCTGCCCAGCCAACGAGTTGACGCCCCGTTCTCTGATGGACGAGACAGTGATGGACGAGGACTGGAATGTGGGATCGGGATCGGGATGGTTGACTCAGTGATGTCTTGGGCTGAAAGGCAGTGGTCTTTCCAATCACAATCAGTCACACTTAGCAGTGAGGTCCAAAAGGCAGTATAATCACATCACTAAGCTACTAGCCTTCTCCCACCGCATAATAAGTTTCTCTATTCACCTTGTGATTAATCCTTAAACCTTCCCATCCCAGCCAGCCCCAGTGGTTTCCGTAACAAGAAAAGGCCTGGGAAAGTGCATGTTGAGGTGATGGCTCATGCCATGCTACCATCCACTGAGGGGAGGGGGGGGGGCACAACTCATCAGTTTTTCCTTGAGGAATTGATCCAAGGCTGGGGGAGGGGCAGCGCCCCCCCTAACATAGCTCCGCCATTGGCGTCAACAACCTATACTCCATGAGTTCATCACATCACAACAGGAGCTCTCTCTCTCTCTCTCTCTCTCTCTCTGCCGAAAAAGGGTTTCCCCTCTTTATATTATAAAGCAAACATCACCGAGTACATCCGAGATACTGAACAACGCACACACCGCACACATCCAAGGCAAGATACAAAGGTGCCAGGCACCGACACACCACCCCACTGACAACCAATAGAGAGGTGAACTGGACCAAAACGAAGCCAGGCCTCCAAAGCGGTGCCTCCAAGAAGGATACGACCATGGGTAGCCGCCACCGCCCGATCAGCGAAGATCAGGTTTTCACCCGGAGCAATACGACAAGAGTGTGAATGCCGCGACTGAGCCTTCAGGAAGGGTACGGCGGCAACGGCCACCGCCACCGTCGGCCAGTCAAAGGACTGGACAAGTGGTGTACCCCGGCACTCACACCCCACCGATGAACCTGAACTCCGTCGTCCGCCCGCAACCACGCCACCCACGCGGCCATGTTTGCCTACCCGCACCTGAGATGCACGCTCCACCCACGAACGTCGCGCCTCCCGTCGCCAGAGCCGCCGCCCTGCAGCCAGACAACCCCGAGACCAACACAAAGGCCCCAACTTTGGACCAACCGATGGCCCTCGACCGACGGAACCACCCGCAGACGCTCCGCTGGTAAACCTATGCCAACCCGCCCACGGCCGAGGAAAGGGGGAGAAAGGGGAGCGGACGAATCCGGACCGGCAAATCGTGCCGGCGACAGGTGACGCGACCGCATCGAGGCCACCCATCCCTCCAACCAAGCTCCCCGCCGAACACAGGGAAAGGGGGAGAAGGAGGACCCCCATGTCGCCCCACCATGGTAGCTGACACACATCTCCGCGAGGCCATCGGCAACCGCGAGCCCGCCGACGAGGGAGACCAAATCAACCCGCAGCTGCAGCCATGGAAGCTCACCGGAGATGCCTCCTCGCGCCGTCCGTCGACGTCCGAGCGCCAGACCAGGAAGGATCTGACGCAGACTCGACCAACGCGCCCGCCAGCCACCACCACTGTGCCGTCACCCCCACCAGCCCGAAGCCAGGGCAGGGGTGGCCGCCCACAGATCCATGTCGCCCGCGACCCGCACCACCTCAGCGCCAAGCCAGAGCCGCCCAGCCACGGAGCCCGCCACCGACGCCTGCCTCGTCGCACTGCCGCCACTCCAGATCCGCCCGCCGCCATGACCGCCCGCACCACCGCTTTCGCCGCCCTGCAGCTCCACGCACCGGCGTGGCCTCCGACGCCAGCCCGTCGCGCCACCGTCACGAGCAGCGCCAACACCACGCCGCCGCGCCGCAGCGCCGCCTCGCCCTGGGACAGCAAGGCATCCCGATCCAGCCGCGTCGGCCCGCGCCAAACGGCTGGGAGAAACGAGAAACCTCGCCGCCGCCGGCGCCGCCAAGCCGCCCGAGCGCGCGCCTCAAGGGCGGCGAGGGACGAGGAGGGGGCAGAGAAGGGAGCTGGCGGTGGCGCGGTAGGGTTCCTCCCGTCACCTCACGGGGGGCGAGTGGGAGGGAGGGGAAAAAGAGGTGATTCCGATCCTCTCTCTCTCTCTCTCTCTCTCTCTCTATCTCTCTCTCTCTCTCTCTCTCTCTCTCTCTCTCTCTCTCTCTCTCTCTCTCTCTCCAGTACATCGCAATGGCACACGCCGACTCACCAATGGCGGGCCACGACCTTCTCGCATGGGAAGCCCTTCCTCCTCCTCCTCCTCCTCCTCCGTGGCCACCAAACCCATGTGAGGTTCTTGCACTCGCCTTCGCCGTGATTGGGCTGGCTGCAATGATCGTGTTGCTCATTCTACGAAGCGTCTACTTCGTCGTCTGGCTAAGCCGGTGCCATAGCGACCACAGCGAAGAGGCGGTGAAGAAGGTGGCCGTGGAGCAGCAACTGGCAGAGCTGCCCCCGGCGCCGCGCCACGACCCGCACCTCACCAGGTAACGCATCCTGCACCCCACCTCTTCCCTCCTGTCTACGGTAGCCCATGACGGCGTCGTTCCTCACCGAGACCCCGTACGCGCATCTAGGCCGGTGGAGGGGTTATGTCGGCCGTTGGATGTTCGTGGACGGAAGTGGACGCGCGCCATGGAAAAGTAGGCAAAACCACGTACGTGGCACACGCCACGTACACGGACCCTTACACGGACCCGTGAACGGGCTGTACGTGGACACGGGAAAAAACTGGCCGACGCCCGTCGTGGACGGAAGTGGACGCGCGCCATGGAAAAGTGGGCAAAACCACGTACGTGGCACACGCCACGTACACGGACCCTTACACGGAGCCGTGAACGGGCTGTACGTGGACACGGGAAAAAAGTGGCCGACGGCCGTCGTGAACGGAAGTGGACGCGCGCCATGGAAAAGTGGGCAAAACCACGTACGTGGCACACGCCACGTACACGGACCCTTACACGGAGCCGTGAACGGGCTGTACATGGACACGGGAAAAAAATGGCCGACGGCCGTCGTGGACGGAAGTGGACGCGCGCCATGGAAAAGTAGGCAAAACCACGTACGTGGCACCCGCCACGTACACGGACCCTTACACGGACCCGTGAACGGTTGATTGAAGTTTTCTGAGTTTCATTATTATTAGTTATGCAATGGACATGTTCATCTAGTATGATTTATAGAAGGATGATCACCAAACTGCCAGATGATTTATAGACGGATAATTACCAAACTGTTTGTCTTTTTGAAAAATGTCGCGTACTGATTAAGTAATTGGTCTTTTATCTTTCTTTTTGACAGTTCAGTAACATTTTCATCGTTCTCGGGAGCAAATATATCCGCACATGTTTTAACTAGCCGTACATAGGCTATGTTTTTTTTGAAACCTGAACCGTAAAACAATCGTTCTACGGTATTTTTACATAGGCTATGGTATATAATCATATATGAGTCGAGGAGCCTTGACTTCTTCTAGTTTCTATCCCCACGAAGGATGCAAGGCTGCTTGGTTTTGACCTAAAATTTGGTGTCCCCAGTTTATTGGCAGGTCTAACATTTAGCAGAACTCAAACTCGCAAACATTTTCTGGCAAATTTGGATCTAAAGCCGCCAATATAATTGCTTTGCCAGAATTTGAGAGTGTTTTATATGTTGAAGCTTACTCCCAAAGAGGGAATCACAAAATTCATGACAACCTCCAAATTTTTTCATTTGGAGTCAGCTTTTCAGCTTGAACGGATATGCGATACTGCTCAAAGCCCAACCGCCTTGCGTGGATCATTTTCCAGCTAACATAGTCATAACCACTCAGATGGAGTGGACCAGATAGGTAGTTTTGTAATACTCCTTAAATAAATGTTCACACGGTATGCACGTTTTCTATCAATCTTCATTAATACTTCCTCTATAAAGAAGTGTAAGAGCGTTTAGATTACCATTTTAGTGATCTAAACGCCCTTATATTTCTTTACGGAGGGAGTAGATGTTTATATATTATTCTCCACATTTTATGTAGATTTTCTTGTTGGAATTGATCTACGGTTATAACAAACTGAGAGAAAGAAGGGGAGGATTTGCATCCCCAATACATGCCCTGATCGGGGGCATTGACCCAACTTTTGGTTTTGGTCCCTGTCCCCTTCGCACCACTTACAAAATAAGGAGGTCGTACCCCTTGGGGGTAACACACGTACGGGTTAGCACCCGGTTACTCCTAACAGCCGATCCTGAAAGGGTGCTTAAGGGGATCAGAAGACCACCACCACCACCGGCCACCTCCAAGTCCGTGCCGGCGGCGTCCCTCGTGTCTGCTACATTGCCTGCTGCTGCCCTTTCTCCCGACGATCTCCTCACTGCTGGGGATGCTAAGGTGGAGCCAGGGGCTATCCTGTTAATGGATCAAGACAATCACGGTTAGTAACCACTATTCTGCTTGAGGGGTGTTCTAATCAAGAGATCCTGATCCTAGTTATCTTAACTCTAAAGTATTATTGTTAACATTTCTATCTTGATCTTCCTAATAACTTTTCATATACTAAGAGTGCATATTAATATAGATTTTCTCCCCAATGTCCCTCAATAAATGATTACTAGAAATGGATATATCTAAAGAACTCATGCAAGGAGCAAACTTCTCTTTTACATTTTGTTCCATGCATTCGGTTCTATATGAGATGAATGCCTTAGATAGCCCCCCTGTGCTAGACGGGCCTTCCTAGATGCTTGCCAAGACGTACCTTATTCTAGGGCTGCCTAAGAATACCTACCTTTTCGTGGTGTGTGGAGATTTCTGCCCGAAGCTTCCTTTTTTTTTTGAGATTTCTGCCCGAAGCTTCCTAAGACATAGGCCTTCTCATCGCAGGATTTTCTAGCCCATCTTGAAAGCCTCGACTTTCTTTTGAAAGCCTTGACTTTATATAGCCCATTATGCAGTAGTTGTGTCGTGAATAGATCCTTTCTGAAGATGGTAACTTTCATAGTGAAAAGATGAAGGAACCTCACTTAATAAATGATCATATAGCTACTTTGTCCATATATATGTTCATATCTTTGCTAATGAATGATCACACGTTTCTTGCACATATCTATGCAGATTTTTCTATCCAGTCTTCATTAATAAATGTTCATATACTGGCATTACTCCTCACATATTTATGTTGATTTTCTATTCAAAACATCCTTAATAAATGTTCATGTACAAGAGCATATATGTATGCAGATTTTCTCAAATCTTCCTTAATAAATGCTTACTAGAAATCCATCTATATAAAGAGCTTAATCACACGAGCAAACTACTCTTTACACCCTGATCCATGCACTCGCTCATCTCATGCATGATGTCTTCACTTAATCTAGGAACACATATCCTTGCTGTCTATCTCATTTTCCTAGCACCTCAAATTCAAGGAGGCTCGTTTCTTCGGACCAGCAAACAGGTGAACACTTTGATATACTAACATACGTATCTACATACACACGTACACACTCGCCTCACACACATAGACATATATGTTTTTTCCATGTTTTGCATACGAGATGGATTTCATCTTACTATTGAATGGCCAACTAATCAAGAAAATTTCTCTTGCATACTCATTTTGGATTATTCCTTTTACCTTCAGACATGGTATGAACATGTACTTGGATCAGGATATGAGAGGGACAACGCTTATGTGAGTTCCCTAGCCTGTTGTTCTGTTTTTCTAACATTTTGGATGACCATTAATTGTAATCAAGATCTTAAATATTAATTCCTTTTTGCAGCACGCTTCACATGTAACAAATGCGGGTAGCTACTTTGGGCTTGTTGTTACTATGGACGTGTATGGATACAATCTCATTCATGGCCAAGTGAGCACAACAACAATTACTATTGGTAACCTGGAGGGCGACTTCAAATCAAACGAGGACGCAATTTGGGTTGGATGGCAAGTATGTTGTCACTAATTTGCATATTTCTAATTTTCATTCATTTCATGCACGACGAGGTGTTAAAATAGTAATTGTACGTCTTTATACCATTTCCCTTTATAGTTGGTCTTTAAACTTTCTAAGCAGAAGCTAACTCTCATGTGCCTCTTCATATGCCTGTAGGTTTACCCAAATCACTATGGTGATTCACGTACTCGGTTCTTCACACTTTGGACCGTATGTTTTGTTTCTATGAATTCATTTATTTATTTGGCACCAAGTATTGCACCAAGTAAATATATAGACATTCATGATGATGTGCTTCATGTATGAAACAGAGAGACGCTTATCGAACTACAGGATGCTTTGACATGGAGTGTCCTGGTTTTGAGCCAACAAGGGGAGCGGGACTAAAACCGGGTGCAGTAATAGATCCATTGTCGCATCATAAGATTACAATCAAAGTGCTTCAAGTAATTAAATGTGCCACACTTCATACATTTTTTTATCTCTAAAGACACATGAAACCTAATGCACTAACCAAGTGTGAGAAAAAACTGAACCTCCATGACTCAATCTTCCTTTTTCAAAATGGCAGGACAGAAGAACTAGGGACTGGTGGATACATGCCGGTTTTAATGGTTCTACACCAGTTATTGGACGTTACCCGGCAAAACTATTCGATAGCTTATCCAGGAAAGCAACTCACATTGGAATGGGTGGTGTTGTTGGAGCGGTTGGGAGTACCCCAACCCCTCCGATGGGCAATGGGTACTTCCCCTCTCATAAATCTGCTACAATCACCGATATTTCATACATAGGAGAAAATGGCAAACTCACACCATTTGCTCTTAATACAAGGAAAGTAGAGACTAAGAGCAGTTGTTACTCCGTCTCACCTATTACGAATGCCAGGTTCTCTTATGGAGGGCCTGGAGGTTGCTCTACGCATGCTTAGTATATTTATCAACCAATTACATGAGGTGTCCTCCATCCATGTTGTAATAAGACAATAATATAACTTCTATTCTCGTTAGTCCAGTAACTTCATTTACATAATAGATTAGTGAATGATGGTTACAAAATCTGTAGAATTTGCTTACTGAAAACATTCGACTTGAAGATTCCTCCATATGTTCCAAAAGTCGCATCTTTAAAATAAACAACCCAAGAAGTTGCAGATGAGCTAGCAAACACCCACCGACACACCGACAAATTCACACAAGAAATACTTATCTTACATTCTTAATAAGTTGATCCCCACTAGTGCTAGTAATTCTCTCTACGAGTCTACGTGCACACTGTCCACATCGGCATACATGCTACATGTACATATACTCCCTCTGTTCCTAAATATAAGTCTGTTTACAGATTCCACTATAGAGTACCTACGAAGAGTGAATCTACACTCTAAAATATGTCTATATACATTTGTACATAGTTGTAGTGGAATCTCTAAAAAGAATTACATTTAGGAATGGTGGAAATACTTCTTTGCATCAATTCTCTCCCATCTCTTTCCCGTGCTATCGCATTGACTAGCTAGCATGCAACAGACTGCTTCGTTTCTTCTCCAAGCCAAAGGTTTTCCCATCCCAGCGTCTCTTCTCCTTCCTGTCTTCTCCACCAAAACTCCTCTCCCACTTCATCTTCTCCAATCCCCGTTAAATCATATCATGCTAGTGGAAAGGTTGCATCGGCACTGTCGGCACCTTCTCCTCTACCTTCCATCTTCACGCCGAACCCCCTTGCACACCTCCTGCTTCACCCGTGCCACCCGCCCACCCTGATTCGTCCTCTTCTCCTCGGTTGCAGGGCGATGGGGCACGGGCCGAGCAGCGGTTCGATACTGCCCACCTAGATCGTCGTGCAGCGCAAGCAAATCAGCCTATGCGTATGGCGGCGTTGCTGTCCTCCGGAGCCTCCCCGCACCGGCGGCCTCGATCTGGACAGGGAGTTCTGGTTCAGATGGGAGGATCTCTGGAAGGAGAAGTTCCCCGGGACTGTAGTCTTGCACGAGCACCGCGTGTTCCTCTACTGCAAGGGCCCCGAGGAGCGCCGAGTCCGACAACCACCGCCACCTGAAGAAGAGAGTAAGCATGTCCATGCTTATTCTCCTCTCCCTCAATTTGTTGATGTTCACAACAAGTAACCATATGGTATTTCATTGGCCCCCGCGCCATCCTCCCCCTAGGGCGACTCGGGCGAACTCCCTCCTCCTCTCCCTCCGCCGCCGCCGGAGGACGCCGCCGGGCTAAGCCTAGAGGCCGATGACGGTGGCGGGGGATCTCCTCTCTCTCGCGCGTCTCTGGGGTGGGGCGGACCCCAAGGCATGTGGTGGCACGGTCGATCTGGGATCTGCGGCGCGGCGGATAGCTGCGGCAGGCGGCGGGAGGTCGGCCCGTCCTAGGGTGGCGACGGCTTGGCGCGGCGGGCAGCCCAGTCACGGGTGGCGGCCAGGGCTGCGGGCGCAACGGCTTGTAAAGTAGTTTGGGAAAGCGTAGAACCCTTTGTCTCGGGCCGCGTGTATATATTGAGGCAATGCCTTGGCACATAAGTTTACAGAGAGATCGGTTCGAGAAGAGATCGACAGGAGGAGGTCGTTACAGAAGATAAAGAGAGAACAAGAGATAGAATCCAATACAAGTTAAACACCTCTTCCTATCCCTATACAATAATTCTAACACGCCCCCTCAATCTAAACCTCAAGTCTTGCCAAGGTTGAGATTGTACTTGAACTCATCGAGTCTTCTCTCTGTCAAGGGTTTTGTGAACCCATCCGCAAGTTGATCCCCTGTAGGAATAAACCGGATCTCAAGTAGCTTTCGGGCTACTCTCTCTGACAAAATGGAAATCCACCTCAATATGTTTTGTTCGTGCATGAAAAACAGGATTTGCTGAAAGGTAAGTTGCACCAATATTGTCACACCACAGTCGTGCAGCTCTTGGAGCTTTAACCCCAAGTTCATAAAGTAATGTTTGTATCCACATCACTTCAGCTGTAGCATTTGCCAAGGACTTATATTCAGCTTCAGTACTGGATCTTGAAACAGTAGCCTGCTTTCTTGCACTCCATGACACAAGGTTAGATCCCAGAAACACAGCAAAACCACCAGTAGATCTCCTATCATCAGCACACCCTGCCCAGTCTGCATCAAAATACGCAGTAACAAGCAAGGAAGGGGACTTAACAATCTGAAGTCCAAGTCCTTGAGTATACTGAAGATACCGTAGAATTCTTTTAACTGCTGTCCAATGAGTAGTTGTAGGAGCATGCAAATATTGACATACCTTGTTAACCGAATAAGAGATATCAGGACGTGTAAGAGTCAAATATTGCAAGGCACCTACAATACTTCTATAGTTTGTTGCATCCTCTGGACCAAGAGCTTCTCCACTGTCAATTGTAAGCTTCTCAGAGGTGGAGATTGGTGTACTAACCGGTTTACAATTCTCCAATCCCACTCTCTTTAGAACATCAGCTGTATATTTTTCTTGTGATAGAAGTATTCCATCTCTAATTTGCTTTACTTCTATGCCAAGAAAGTAGTGGAGATCACCTAGATCTTTGAGAGCAAACTCAAGTTTTAAATCCTTAAGCAAACAAGTAGTGGCCTCTTGACTTGAGCTAGCAACAATTATATCATCAACATAAACAAGGACAAAAATAGTAATATTGCCTTTGCTATAGAAGAACAAAGATGTATCTGCCTTAGATGATGTGAAACCAAGATGTTGTAGCTGCATACTTAACCTGGAATACCAGGCTCTTGGGGCCTGCTTCAACCCATATAAGGCTTTATCCAACTTACATATATAATGTGGTGTACTGTGACTTTCATAACCTGGTGGTTGCCGCATGAACACTTCTTCCTAAAGAACACCATGAAGAAACGCGTTCTGAACATCTAGCTGTCTTAAGCTCCAACCTCTGGAAACAATAATGGACAAAACAAGATGAATAGTAGTTGCTTTAACCACAGGACTAAAGGTATCATCATAATCAATTCCAAACCTCTGCTTGAAGCCCTTTGCAACCAACCTTGCCTTGTATCTGTCTATGCTGCCATCTGATTTTCTCTTAATCTTGTATACCCATTTGCAATCAATTACATTAGTGCCATGCTGTGGTGGTACTAAATGCCAAGTCTGATTTTTTATAAGTGCATTATATTCATTATCCATGGCTTCCTTCCAATCTCTATTAGCAAGAGCATCATGCAGATTAATAGGCTCACCGGAAGTGGCAAGAAAAGCACGTTTGGTTGGATTGTACCTTATTGTGCCATCACTATATTGTTTTTCTTTAACAATTAATACCTGACCGAGATCTGGTGTTTCGACGGAGAGGTGAAGGAGCCAGTGGCGGTTTCTATTGGCGTGGCGCAGAGATCCAGGACTTGGCGTTGTGCAGAAGATCCAGCGGATCAGGCTCCTGATCCGAGGAAGATTGCGCCTCGTCTGACGTGCAGCCAGGGCCCGGGCCAACCGGCGAATCAGGCCTGCATGGCGGGTCCCGCATGGCGGCAGAACCGGCCGAACCGGTCCGTGGCCCCAAAGGCGACGTGGCGTCACGGGACTCGTTCGCCCCCGCACCTCGCACGATGAGCGCGTCGGGACGCGCTGGTGGGTGATGGCGTGGCGCGCAGGGACTGGCGCGACCCACTGGTCGCTCGCGGCGCGATCGGCCGCCAGAGGGCGCCGAGGCGAATCTGCCTCGGATCACGCGCGCGCAGATCCGCCGCGAATCCGCTTGATCGCCACGCGGCAGCAGGATCAGCATCAGTTTCCGTTCCTGTTTTGTCCTGTGTGCACATAAAATGATAAGTAGAATCTGCACAAGATGTGTTAGAAACACTGTTTTCTTTGGATTTTTGCACATGGTCATGATCAGTTAATTCACCCCCGTGATCAGGATGTGTAGGGGAATCGGAGAGAAGTGCGATTTCGGCACGAAGTAGAGCACCCGCATTGGGATGAAGTTTTGAGAAAGGAAATAGTGTCTCATCAAATATAACATCTCGAGATATATAAATGCGTCCGGTGGATGGTTCAAGACATTTGTACCCCTTATGAAGATTACTATACCCAAGAAAAACACATTGTGTGGAACGAAGTTCAAGTTTGTGCCGATTGTATGGACGTAAATTGGGGTAACAAGCACACCCGAAAATCTTGAGGTAATTGTAATCTGGTTTTTGGTTATACAACCGTTCTAAAGGAGTAGAATTGCCAATGACCTTACTAGGAAGGCGATTTATGAGATATGTAGCTGTGATGAAAGCCTCATCCCAATACTTGAGGGGCATAGATGCATGAGCTAGTAGAGAGAGACCAACTTCGACGATATGACGGTGTTTGCGTTCAGCAGAACCGTTTTGCTGATGAGCATGAGGGCAAGATACATAATGAGTGATCCCAATGCTACGGAAGAAGGAGTTGAGTTTTTCATACTCCCCTCCCCAGTCACTTTGGACGGAAATAATTTTTCTATCGAAGTGGCGTTCAACTAGCTTCTGAAACTCTTGGAAGATAGAGAAAACTTCAGATTTATGTTTAAGCAAATAAATCCATGTGAACTTGCTATAATCATATATGAAGCTAACATAGTATTTTTTCGACCGAAAGAATCTCGAGCATGACCCCATACATCACTAAAGATTAATTGCAATGGAGCATGAGAAACACTAGTAGACTTAGGATAAGGAAGCTGATGACTCTTGGCACATTGGCATGCTTCACAAAGAGACTCATTGTTTGAACTTGGTGACAAAGAAAGTTTGTCTTTATTGACTACTTGCCTAACTATGACTGAGGATGGATGTCCTAATCTTTGATGCCACCTTTCGAACGATGGCTTGATGACAGAATAAACACGGCGATGCTTGTTGCTAAAGGCTTCGGAGGAGATGGGGTAGAGGCCGCCGACGCATCTACCGAGATAGAGAGGTGCCCTCGTTGCCCGGTCCTTAATGAAAAAATAGCGAGGGTGAGTTTCAAAGAAAACATCATTATCGGTGGCTAAACGAGACATGGAGGCAAGATTTTTATCAGCTTGAGGGACATGAAGGACATCTTTAAGAACAAGATCACGTTGCAAACTGGGGGAATTAAGTGAAACTTGACCGATGTGACAAATTTCCATACCTTTACCGCTGGTCGTGTGGATCTGATCGTTGCCATGGTAGGTCTCCCATAGAGCAAGTTGCTCTAGCTCGTTTGTGACGTGATCGGTAGCTCCGGAGTCAACATACCAGACACCCTCCCCGCCTTGCTCGCGCATAGCTGCTGCAACGAGTTTGGAGTCAGGAACAAAAGTGTCATCATACCGATGCCAGCAATCCATGACTTCATGTCCAGCTTTCTTGCAAAGCTGGCACCGAGGGCGGGGACGCGAGGGAGGGTTGCGGCGGCCAGTGTTGGAGTTGAAGCCGCCACCCCCGTGGTTGTTGTTGTAACCGCCGTCGTAGTTGTTGCCGTAGCCGCCTCCAGAACGGGCACCATCGCCCGAGGAGGCACCACGACCGCGTCCGCCGTCACGGCTGGTGCCCTGGTGACCACGGCCACGGCCGCGTCCCCGGGAGGCAGAGTACGCAGATGATTGCCGAAGATCGCCGTCGTGGAGGAGGGAGAGGCAGGCGTCGAAGCTGAGCAGCTGGCTGTGCAGCTCTGGAACCGTGATCGGTTCCACTCGTGCCGCCAGCGCAAAAACTACAGGGTTGTAGTCCATGTCGAGGCCGGCAAGAATCTTGGAGATGATCTCTGGATCGGAGAGGGCCGAGGCAATGCAGGCGACTTCATCCGTGAGGGTTTTTATCTTGCCGAGGTACTCTGCCATGGTTAAGTTACCTTTTTTCAGGTTGGTGAGTTCAATGCGGGTATTGATCGCCTGCGCCTGGCTCTGGGCGACGAACATGTCGTTGATGGCGCGCCATACCTCAGCCGGCGTCTGGAGCGTGGCCACCTGGGACAGAATCTCGCGGGAAAGAGACCCCATCAAGAACCCCTGGAGTTGTTGTTGCTGAGCATACCAGAGGGTGCGGGCGAAGTTGGCGACTTGCTCTTCTTTGCCCGCCGTGGTGATGGTGAGGGTGGCCGGCGGTGGTGGGCTCGTGGCATCAAGGTGGTGCTCCATCTGGGCACCCTTGATCTGAGGAAGCACGATGGCTTTCCAGAGGAGGAAGTTCCCCCTCGTCAGCTTTTCCTGTGGTGGCGATCCGAGGAAGGTATTGGTAGTTGTGGATGATGAGGTAAAGGTGGAGGCGGAGGAGGTGGTGGTGATCGCGCCCATGGTGCTGGGGGACATGGCGGCGGAGGTGGTGGACATGGCTCGGTCGCGAACGGCAGCTAGATGCGATCTCTCTCGATCTGAAGAGGAAGAGGCTCTGTTACCATGTAAAGTAGTTTGGGAAAGCGTAGAACCCTTTGTCTCGGGCCGCGTGTATATATTGAGGCAATGCCTTGGCACATAAGTTTACAGAGAGATCGGTTCGAGAAGAGATCGACAGGAGGAGGTCGTTACAGAAGATAAAGAGAGAAGAAGAGATAGAATCCAATACAAGTTAAACACCTCTTCCTATCCCTATACAATAATTCTAACACGGCTGGCCCTTCGGGCGGCGACAGCCGGCTTGGCTGCGGTGGCGTGCATGCTGCCTTCAGATCGGTGACGGCAGCGTGGAGGGCCTGGTGGTCTCTGATAACCCACAAGTATAGGAGATCGTTTGTAACCTTTTTTGATAAATAAGATAGTCGAACCGAACGAGGAGCTAAAGGTAGAACAAATATTCCCTTAAGTTCTATCGACCACCGATACAACTCTACACACACTTAACGTTTGCTTTACCTAGAACAAGTATGAAACCGATTTGCAAGAATAAAACTACGAGTACTTTGGGAGAATAAAACCACGAATAAATTGCAAGGTGGTAAAAGTGGATGGCTTTTGTCAACAAGAAAGTCATTTGTCCCTAGGCAATTGATAACAAGTACAGGTAATCATTCTTGTAATTTTATATGAGGGAGAGGCATGAGCTAGCGTACTTTCTCTACTTGGATCATATGCACTTATGATTGGACCCCTAGCAAGCATCCACAACTATTAAAGATCATTAAGGTCGTGAAACCCAACCATGTCATTAAGTATCAAGTCTTCTTTAATCCCAGACGCCATAACCCACTTATCCGCATTTAGGCCGCTGTCACCCCCGCAACACCGACAATAAGCAAATCATGAACATATTGCAACAACCTACAACGGGGGCCCCTCCATTTGCGCGACACAGAGGGCACCGTAGGGCAGCACCATAAATAAAATATACAATCATACCAACCAAGATCACAATTAGCCCACAGGACAAAACGGATCTACTCAAACATCATAGGATAGCCAAATATCATTAGAAATGATATATGGACTTGAGCACCATGTTTAAGTAGAAATTACAGCGGGGGGAAGAGGTGTTACACCGCTACATAGAGGGGGAGAAAGTTGTTGTTGACGGTAGCAAGATTGTTGATGTAGATCGTCGTCACGATCCTAGCCCCGGCGGCACTCCGGCGCCTCCGGGAGAGAGGGAGAGAGAGCCCCTCCTCCTTCTTCCTTGGCCTCCCCCCTAGATGGGAGGAGAGTTCCCCCTCTGGTCCATGGCCTCCATGACGGCGGAGCGGCCCCTCCGAGATTGGATCTCCCTCTCTGTTCTCTCCTGTTTCGCGTTCCCCAGATCTGGCCTAAAATCGTTTCTTATATTCTGGAAGATCCATAACTCCGATTGCGCTGAAATTTTAACACAATTTTTTCCGGATATAAGCTTTCCTGCATTCGAAGTAGAGATCCAACCGACGTACGAGGTGAGCATAAGACACCTAGGCGCGCCCTGGGGTATCTTGGGGCCTGTGGGCCCCCATTTGCATTGATTCCACCTCCTAAAAATCGCATGTATTCCAAAATAATTCTCCGTAAATTTTTATCGCGTCTGGACTTCGTTTGATATGTATTTTCCGCGAAACAAAAAACATGCAAAAACAGGAACTGACACTGGGCACTGGACCAATAGGTTAGTCCAATAAATCATATAAAATATTGACAAAGGTATGTGAAAGTTGTATAATATTGGCATGAAACAATAAAAAATTATAGATACGACGGAGACGTATCAGTCTCGTCAGCGGCACCTCTGATCAGATCTGTTCTAACCGGTGCAGCAGGTGGTGGTGGTCATCTCTTCCGTCGGAGGTGGTCGGCCTGAGGCTGGGTGTTCGGATCTCGCGATCCGTCATCTAGTACCGGCTGCGAGTCGGGGAGACGTAGTTGCCGGTGAAAACTGAGCCGACGGCAGGGCATGGCGGCATTCCACGTCATTACCTTGATGAAGGCATCATCATGTGACTACTGTCGACCCATTCTTACTACTCCGGAAGAAACCCTAGGATCTGGTCTTCCAGATCGAACAATGGCGGCATTGCGGTGTCATTTCTCTCTTGGGAGCATCGTATGTGGAGGTATTTGGAAGATAGAGGCAGGAGGTGGAGCGGCTTCGTCTTGCACATAGCTTCGGTGAAAGTCAAGACATGCCTGGACGACAGGTGCTACGCTTTATCATGCATGTTCGGCAGGTGCTACGCATCACAGATCTTCCAAATACTTCAAGCTGTGTCGGTTGTTGGTACTTGGCGGCATGGTGCCGAGGTGTACCGGCGGCGACCGCGACGTGCTCAGCAGTTCACGCGTAGGGAGGTGGTGCCGTTTGGCGCCATGTTGGCGTCGACAGTAGTTAGGCCGGGCAAGGTTGTTGCGTCAGTACAACTCTGAAGATGAAGTAGTGGCAGTTGGCAGTGGCGGCCTCTGAGAGCGCGCCGGACCAGTGTGTGCCCCATACCCGGCAAGTGGCTTGGTTGGGGCCTCAGGTCTTAGATGTTAGGTTTGGTCTGATCTCTTGGAGCGCAATTTCTATTCCCCGCCTAACGCGGAGGTATATGGGCCGGCCAACTGGTACTATATGTTCGATTCTAGAAATATTTCAGTTTTTTTTTGTTTTTACTATGGTTTTTCTACTTGTTCTCTTTGGGTTTTTTTTAACTTTTTTCATTTTAATTTTTCTTTATATTTTTAATTCATGGAAATTTATTAAAATTTCAAAATATTTTCAAATATGGAAACATTTTAAATTCATAAAAAATCTAAATCTATGAATAATTTTGTAACTATTGGACATAATTGAAGGCCAAGAATATTTTGTGTGTGAACCATGCATGAGAATTGCATGTGTATCTACTACCACTATAAAAGAAAGAGAAGGGCAGATCCAAACAATCTCACCCATCGATCATCAAGATCTAATGGTCTTTAAACATTCTGTGTTTAACGCTAACAACCACGCAACAAGCCAAATCGATCGCTAATCGCCCCGCACTAAAAAACGCTCCGCAGACAAAAAACAAAAACTGCCCCGCCGCACGACCTCCTCCTCCTCCTCCTGCAGGCGCGCCGTTCGCCTCCCGCCAGGGCGCGCGTTCGCCTCCCGCCGGGCGCGCGCCGTTCGCCTCCCGCCGGGCGCCAAGGCCATGTTCGTTCTCCCCGCGGGACGGAGCCTCCTCCTCCCGGCGCCGCGCGCGTTCGCCTCCCCGCGGGACGGAGTTCCCGTCCTCCTCCCGCCGGCGCCGCCGTTCGCCTCCCCCGGGACGAAGCTGCCCGCCACGGAGCCCGTCCCGCCCCCCAGAGCCGCCCGCCCCCGCCCCGCCAGAGCCGCCCGTCCCGTCCCGTCCTCGCACCCTCCCACGGTGGCGCCGCCCGCTCCTTGCGCCCGTCAAGCACCAGGCTGCCTCGCTCCTGGCGCCCGCCCCGTGCCGCCATCAGCGTCCCTGTAGGCGGTGTCCCTCGGCGGCTCCCCCGCCCCCGTGCCACCTGCAGCGCCCCAGCGCGCCTGTAACGACCCGTATTTTTTTTCACACAGTAATTTCACCCTTAACTAGATAATTAAGTAGAATCCATTAAGCAAATACATATCAGATTTCTTCAACAAGCATCATAACCACTCAAGTATATATATTTATATTCATAAACCTCAGACAGTATAGCTGTAAAAGTGTATTACAAATCTTGAAAAAAAAATATAGGGAGACCATGCTATGCTAAGCTATACAGTTGGACCAACACAAAAATATCTCTGGGTCAACTAGAACAGCAAGACACATGGACCACCACCCTCACGTGCACCATATTAATAGTCAATTGGTCAACAGTATAGTCTATGTATGGGCTTCAACCTTCAGCCAATTAGAAGCTAGCACCTGTGAGAACAATGGAGAAGGGGATGGGCAGCCATACCAGCCAAGGGAGGTGGATATCAGATATTAGATGGCAAGGAGAGCAGAGTAAGCAACTGCCAAGTTTCACTCGTCTCAGCTCTACCCAAAATAGCCAGACCAAGCTCTCTTCTTCTCAGCATTTCCATTCCCCTGTTCACAACCAACAAAAATCCAAGAGCAATAAGTGAAGATGGTGACCTGAGCAATATTGGAGATCGAAGGGGACAGGCTAGAGCAAGAAGCTGGCCTACTGGACTGGGGTCTGGAGGTAGGAGCAACACTAGTAGGACCAACAGAGGGAGCAAGAGAAGAAAGGTGAGCTCTTCATCTTCTGCCATTTCTTTAGTATTCACAAGCACAAAGAAGCCAGCCCAGATGCACATCTATCTCTGTTCTTGGAAGTAGCAGTATAAGAAAGAAAGGGGATACATCCTCAAATAAGTAAAATAAAATGAAGCAAGGTATTTGTACAACATCACTACACAAACATCTTGCATAGGAGGAACTGGTTCAGTACACACGCACATGCACATGAGACTAAATTAATTTACTAGATCTGAGAACTTGAGCATAAAAAAATAGGGAGAGGAACAAGGGCATCACTAACCTGCACATATGCTCGATCTGCTCCATGGCTGCACACTGGAGCTCTAACCTGCACCATCCAGCATCACGGCGGCCACCAACGCAGACCACTTAATCTGGAGCAGGGAAATCACATCCCAATAGGGTTTGTCCTGCAAGCCAAAAGAACACACACATACAGAGGGGGATTAGAGAGTTGAGGCTGAAATTCATGGGGATAATATGGGGATTCACATCAAGGGAGAGAGAGTGGGGAGGATCTAGCAGCGGCATCTTTCCCGTCGCTGGCGGCTGCGCCGATCTGGGCAAGGAGCAGAGGAGCATCAGTCTGTACTACTACTTGTGTTCTTCCTGGACTAGTAGTACTAGTGGGTGCTCTGTTCTGTTGAGAACTAGTAGTACAGAACTAGTACAGGCAAAAGAGAGATAGGCTTAGTTTAGAGAAAGGGAGATGGCACGTGGAGGATAAATTAGCTTAGTAACTTACCCAGGTGCACACCTAGTACACTTACAAATGCAAGCTTAGTAAAAAGACATTAAAAAAAAGAGAGTAATATTTGACTGTAGGATGACCACACTGCACCGACGTATATTTTTATTTCCTTAGTATTCACTCGACTTAGTCTCGAAATATATATATTTGCCGAACTGCAGGAAGCGAGTACAGTCAGGAGAAGGAGGCACTCTGAAGCACACCGAGTCCGGGTCTGAGTACGAGAACTCGTGCAAGCTCTCATTGATCATGCTGAGTAGAACTATTTAAAAAAAAATATGTATTCTCTGCTGTACCTTATCATCAACTTGCATAAAATGTTTTCTGAAATAAGTTGTGTGGAGTGAGTGTTGGCAAATAGTTGGGTTAGCTGATGGAGCAGCTAATCCATTTTTTTTAATATAATTATTTGGTGGGTAGAGGGTGCCCGGAATGGACATACTGGAAGGTGGGGCCCTCTACATATGGCTATGGTATTAAGATTAAATAACTTTCACTCGTTTTATGCGCCGTACAACAGTATCAACCATGGTCTCGTCTAAGACGGGTTGAGCCCATTACCCATCAAGTTATTATACTCTCCACATGGGTAAGTAGTAGTAGGATGGGCGATGAATTCCCAAGCTAATGCCGGATGGGTGCATTAGCAAGCGCTATATATTAAGCGTTGGTGGAGTGCGGGTTCCGAAACCTGACACAACGGCTAGTGACACTAGCCGGGTGGAGATATAATATACATAATGGGAAAAAGCTTTATGTTCTGAACCATGTCTCGCATCTAAGAAAATGCAGATGGCAATTATGGTTTCGAGCTCTATGGGTAAAGTGATACGAACTCTGCAGAGTTAAAGTTAAACATGAATTCATGCCAGTCTCTTGGATTGGGGATTACGGGGACCTATTGGTGGTCTATCTCGCAATACGAGTGTTTGATAGCTTTTATAAACTGAAAGAATTTTCTGCAACAAATGTTTATTTTGAAAAGTGTTGAATTGAGGTAGGACTTGTTGATTTATATTGAGCTATCATGAGTGTTGCATTTTGCTATTTGAGTTTGCTGAGTACTTTGTACTCACTCTTGCTATTAATCATCTTTTTCTTAGAGCAAAGCTTGTATGAGAATCCTCTTGGACCGAGTGAGGAGAGCAATGGTGATGGCTACAACTACATTGGGGGACCTAGATGTGGACCCATCTAGTGCTATGTACGATCTGGATGCCACATATGGGGTTGGGATGAATAAGTAACTATGATCTAGCTATGTAATCCAGAACTATTTTATCACCACCCATCCGGTAATCGCTAGTTGGAACTCCGGTGTTAGGAGATGTAATAATTTGGTGAACAAGTGAGAAGCCTACGAGACTTTTAGCCTGCGTGGCTCGGTATTGTAATATAAATTACCATCTCTAGCTATTCCCTGTTGCAAATCTCTGACATGGATTATTATTTGACAAAACAAGATTTTGTCAAGAAATAATCCAAGGACTAGTGTCATTATCTATAATAATAATGACACGGGTTGTCACAGGTGGTATCAGAGCAATGGTTTCGAGGGCCACGCATATAGTTAGAGATGGTTGGAATAGTTTAGTTGGAACCCATACTTGCTATATTGCACCACTAATTAATTCCACATCATATTATTCTGTCCGGTAATTTTAGATGACTACCGTGCTAATTAGAAGCCTGTTGCAGGATGGTTCGAATTAGAATTCCACCATCAAGGGTTCGTGGCCAGCATGTCCTACTACTTTGGCAAATGATGCAGGAGCTTGGGGCACCATGTCCACAATTCTTTGAAGAGATGCCAGATGATGGAACACACTCCTACAGACGCGTAGTTGTGGTGCTCAGCGGTGTTCCATCAGACATGGACTTCTATGTTGAGCTCTCCACAATGCAGCGGTCATCCGATGACACCCTACCCATGCAGGAGGTTGCCAAGGAAGCTATGCATGGACTGCGAGCATGCTTTGGAGAGAAACTGCGCACCACCGGATACCGTGACTTGCCAGCACTTGATTCTGGAAGTTTTGGGCGGAACCATCAGCAAGGACCTAGAGGAGCAAGCCTGGGTGTTGGATCTTCATCAGCTCAGCCTACACCTGCCGCTTCAACAGTTAGCACCACTTCTAGTATGACAATGATTGCTGATACAATGATGTATCATACAATGAAGGAGGAGCTTATTAGACACCAGGAAGCAACCCAATTCTGGTATCAATGCTATCAGATGAGCGAACATGATAGGATTATGCTTCAGGGGGCACTGAATGCTATGCCTGGAGGTCCTCTAAATCCTATAATAGTACCAGGTGATGTTGAAGAGGAAGAAGAGGAGGATCTAGAGGAAGTAGAAATAGAGGGACCGGAAGAAGTTGAGGGCGTAGAAAACCCAGATGAGCCACTGGTTCCACCCTCACCGAACGTACCACCTACACCACCCGAGCCGCTACCTGAACATATAGTTGAACCAGAACCAGCCCTACAGCCAGTTATAGAGCAGCAGCAGCTACCTCACTTGCCTATTCCACGACCAAACCAACCTGACTTTACCCACCCACACATGAGTGTCAGCTCGAGGGAGTACAGGGAGGCTGCTATCTATGCAAGGGTACTTGGGCTTGGCGCGAGTGGCAGCGGCGAAAGCAATGGAAGTGGCAGCGGTAGCAACAATGGTGGTGGCAGCGGCATCGCCTAAGCAAGTTCCAATCTGCCAGACTCTTAGGCGTGGGACGCCTTGGCCATAGACTAGTCTTTTGGGATCAGCGGTAATTAGTGTAGTGGCAGCCTGAACATGTGGGTTTATGTAAGATATGTGTGAACTGCAAGGCAGAGTTGTCCCCTATGTACTAGTAGGATCTGAACCCTAGTTGTAATGCAGTTATGCCTTTAATTAAGACTAATGTGATGTACTGGTTGTAATATAAGTGCTTGCTCTGTAGTATATAACTTGTGTGCATTAGGAGGCTCATAGTATCTTACTACTGTGTGCTTTAGTGAGTAATCAGAGTGGTATCATTCTGGTTAGTAAGAGGCATTTGCCACCATGATTGCACTTCATGTTTGGTTACTGCAAATTTAAGGACAGCATGTTATTTATTGGTATCACTTGCACTTGTGCTTGCTGATTTGAATCAATAATCATGCAAAGAAGTAACCAACTAATTATAAGAAAAAAATGCAGGATGAATAACAATGGTTTGACTGAGCAAGACCTTGTCTTTCGTTTGGGATCAAGCGCTCATGATCAGCATGGGGGTACTCCAGCTTCAGAAGATCAAAGTGTTCTACCTGAACCGGTGCAACTTCCAAGCAACCCAGAAGTTGACAATGCTGGAACTTCTGGACTTATGGGTGGAGAAGGCAATCTGGGAGATGTCCTTAAGTTCATGGAGAATTCTCGAAGGGAGTCCCAAGAGAACCAGAACCGCTTCCTCGAAGCAATACTGACAAGACTAGTTCCTGGAGGAGCACACCAACTCGGTGCAGGAGTTAGCTTGGGAGAATTTCTGAAAACTCAGCCACCCACATTCTCCAAGGCGGTGGATCCACTAGAGGCAGATGATTGGCTGTTAGAAGTAGAACATAATCTGGAAACCGTAGGGTGCTCAGATGAAGAGAAGGTGAGATATGCATCGCACCAGCTAACCGGACCAGCAGCAGCTTGGTGGAGAAATTTCAGCCTTAACCGAGCAAATAATCAGCCTATCACTTGGGAGGAGTTCAAGGAGAATTTCCGTCAGACCCACATCCCAAAGGGAAAGATGGATATCAAAAAGAGGGAGTTTCGCAATCTGACTCAGGGTAGTAAGAGGATAAATGACTACCTAAACCAGTTCAATGATTTGGCAAGGTATGCTCCGGATGATGTGAATACAGAAGCCAAGAAGGTGGAAAAGTTTATGGAAGGGCTGCATCCATTCCTGAAAATGCACCTCTCGATTCACGGGATCACCCAGTTTCAAGACCTTGTCAACAGGGCCTTCATACTTGAGAATGAGCATGCCAACCTAAGTGAAGAAAGAAGGAAGAAAGCAAGGGTAGATCCACGCCCCATGATACAGCACCCACGTCCTATGATGCCTGGACCAGTGCGTCCTCATATGCCACCACCACGGCCTAGGTTTCCTACTCAGCCAACCTTTGTTCCTAAATGTGGGAAGTGTGGAAAAGGTCATGCTACTCGAGATTGTATGACGGGTACAGGACTTTGCTTCAATTGTGGGAGACCAGGACACCACAAGCTCAATTGCACCTCTCCTCCCGAAAATCCTACAAGGCCACCTATGCAGCAGACTCAAGTGCATCGTCCACCAGCTGGGCGAGGACAAGGCGGACCTATGAACTATGCAGCAAGAGGAGCTGGGCGTGGAGGACAAGCAGGAGGACTACCAAGGCTGAATTATGTGGCTGCAGAGCAACTAGGAGAAGCTACAGATGTGGTCATTGGTAAACTACTCATTCCTCCTTCAGTTAGTGCAGTTCTTTTTGATACCGGTGCCACACACTCATTTATTTCTCAAGATTTCGTGAAAAAGAATGGATTAACATGCACACCATTGGAAAAAGCTTTAGGAGTTAACTCACCTGGAGGGAAGATTACAGTAGAGGCAATGCGCAGAAATCAACCAATAATAATCCACAACACCAAATTTTCAGCAAACCTGCATGTTATAGAGATGTCAGGGTTAGAAATAATCCTTGGGATGGATTGGTTAGCTGCTAATGGAGTGAAAGTAGATTGTGAACTTAAAAGTGTATCCATAAGGAAGTCTGATGGCTCTAGGCTGGTATATTTTGGAAGTAGAACCAGACCCAACAATCCCTTAGTAATGGCAGCAAGTGGACAAAAGAAAGAAATAAAGGATATACCTATAGTTTGTGAGTTTCCTGATGTATTTCCAGATGAACTGCCGGGTATGCCGCCTGATAGGGAGTTAGAGTTCAGCATTGTTTTAATGCCTGGGGCATCACCTATCTCCAAAAGACCCTACAAGATGTCACAACCAGAGTTAGTGGAGCTCAAGAAGCAATTGGATGAGCTGAAGGAAAAAGGATTCATTAGGGAAAGCATGTCACCATGGGGAGCACCAGATTATTTGCGAGAGAAAAAGATGGAGGGTTGAGGCTATGCACAGATTTTCGAGACCTCAACAAGGTAACTATAAAGAATAAGTATCCGCTACCGAGAATAAATGATTTATTTGATCAACTCAAGGGTGCATGTGTCTTCTCAAAAATTGACTTGAGATCTGGATATCACCAAATGAAGGTGAAGGAAGAGGATATTGAGAAGACGGAATTTGTATCTCGATATGGGCACCATGAGTACACCGTTGTTCCATTTGGTCTAACTAATGCCCCAGCTATGTTCATGAACTTGATGAACAAGATTTTCATGCAATATCTGGATAAGTTTGTAGTGGTCTTTATTGATGACATATTAATATATTCAAGGAGCAAGGAAGAGCATCTGAACACTTGAGGATAGCACTGCAAATCTTAAGAGAGAATCAGTTGTATGCAAAATTTAGTAAGTGTGAGTTTTGGCTGGACCAAGTAGCTTTCTTGGGGCACGTGATTTCAGGAAGAGGAGTTGAGGTTGACCCATCCAAAATTGAGACAGTTGTGTCTTGGGCTCGTCCGACCAACCCAAGTGAGATACGGAGTTTCTTGGGCTTTGCTGGGTACTACCGCAGATTTATAAAAGGGTTTTCGCAGATTACAGCACCAATCACCAAATTGCTTAGGAAAGAAGCTAAGTTTATTTGGACTGAAGAGTGTGAGAGAAGTTTTCAGGAACTAAAGAAAAGGTTAACTACCGCACCAGTGTTGGCATTACCTGAAAGTGGACAAGATTATGTGGTGTATTGTGATGCTTCAAAATCTGGACTAGGATGTGTTCTGATGCAAAATGATAGAGTGATAGCCTATGCTTCTAGGCAATTAAAGACGCATGAAGTAAACTATCCTACCCATGACTTGGAGTTGGGAGCTGTTGTGTTTGCACTGAAAACATGGAGGCACTACTTATATGGTTCTAAGTGCACACTGTATAGCGACCACAAGAGTCTCAAATACATTTTTACACAAAAAGAGTTGAACATGAGGCAGAGGAGGTGGCTGGAACTAATCAAGGATTATGATCTGACAATTAACTACCACCCTGGTAAGGCAAATGTAGTGGCAGATGCACTTAGTAGAAAGAAGCAATGCAACCACATATCGATTGAAGGGTATGGCAAAGAGCTATTGCAGGATCTTGCAAAGATGGGAATAGAGCTGAGAGAGGCCACAACTAGTGCTAATATAGCAGCCATGACATTTCACCCCACATTGCTAGATCAGATTAAGGAAAAGCAAGCAATGGATGCATTCATCAAGGAGGAAACGAGAAGAATTCAAGCGGGACAGCCTTTACAATTCAGGTTGGACCAGGAAGGAGTTCTTTGGAATCATAGCAGGATCTGTGTGCCAGATGACCTACAGATCAAGGAAATTATTTTGCATGAAGCTCATGACACTTTGTACACTATCCATCCTGGGAGCACGAAGATGTATAAGGATGTGAAGGGAAACTTTTGGTGGCCTGGTATGAAGAGGGAAATCGCAGAATATGTCAGCAAGTGCGACACTTGTCAGAGGGTAAAAGCGGAACATCAAAGGCCTGCCGGGTTATTAAAGCCACTAGAGACACCAGATTGGAAATGGGAAGATCTTTGTATGGATTTTATTACTGGTTTGCCTATGACACCGAAAAAGAAGGATGCTATATGGGTTGTGGTCGATCGTCTCACTAAGTCAGCACGCTTTATTGCTACAAACCAGAAATATTCCTTTGATAAGTTGGCTGAACTGTACTTAGAGAGGATAGTTGCCCTCCATGGTGTGCCAAAGACCATAACATCTGACCGAGGTTCAGTATTTACATCAAGTTTTTGGAAGAGCCTACAGAAGTCTCTTGGAACTGAGCTCCACTTTAGCACGGCTTATCATCCCCAAACCGATGGCCAGACAGAGCGGGTAAATCAGATCCTTAAGGATATGTTGAGAGCATGTGTAATGAACTTTGGAGAATCATGGGATAAGCATCTACACCTAGCAGAATTTGCTTACAATAATAGTTATCAATCCAGCATACAAATGGCTCCATATGAGGCATTGTATGGGAGGAAATGCAGATCACCTATATGCTGGTATGAAGTTGGTGAGAGACCATTACTTGGTCCTGACATAGTGAGAGAGAATGATGAGAAGATCCAACTAATCAAAGAACGACTCCAGATTGCACAAAATAGGCAGAAGAGCTATGCTGACCGGAATAGGAGGGTTATGCAATTGGCAGTAGGAGACTTGGTTTATCTAAAAGTATCACCTATGAGAGGGGTTCGACGCTTTGGAATCAAAGGAAAGTTGAGTCCTAGATATGTTGGGCCATTTAAAATTTTGGAGGAGAAGGGAACATCTGCTTATAAGTTGGAGTTACCAGAACATTTATCAAGAATTCACAATGTCTTCCACATATCTCAACTTAAGAAATGCAACAAGCCACCACCACAAGTATCGACTTGGAGATTGAATTACAACCAGACTCGACGATGAAGAACGACCATTGAAGATCTTAGAAGTTGAAGACCGCAAGCTCAGGACAAGGACCATTCGGTTCTGCAAAGTGCAATGGAAGAACCACTCAGTTCGTGAGGCGACGTGGGAGAAGGAGGAAGACCTACGAGTAACCTACCCCAACCTTTTTAAGTAAGTTTTTGATTTCGAGGACGAAATCTTTTTCTAAGGAGGGTAGGATGTAACGACCCGTATTTTTTTTCACACAGTAATTTCACCCTTAACTAGATAATTAAGTAGAATCCATTAAGCAAATACATATCAGATTTCTTCAACAAGCATCATAACCACTCAAGTATATATATTTATATTCATAAACCTCGATACAGATAGCTGTAAAAGTGTATTACAAATCTTGAAAAAAATATAGGGAGACCATGCTATGCTAAGCTATACAGTTGGACCAACACAAAAATATCTCCGGGTCAACTAGAACAGCAAGACACATGGACCACCACCCTCACGTGCACCATATTAATAGTCAATTGGTCAACAGTATAGTCTATGTATGGGCTTCAACCTTCAGCCAATTAGAAGCTAGCACCTGTGAGAACAATGGAGAAGGGATGGGCAGCCATACCAGCCAAGGGAGGTGGATATCGATATTAGATGGCAAGGAGAGCAGAGTAAGCAACGCCAAGTTTCACTCGTCTCAGCTCTACCCAAAATAGCTGACCAAGCTCTCTTCTTCTCAGCATTTCCATTCCCTGTTCACAACCAACAAAAATCCAAGAGCAATAAGTGAAGATGGTGACCTGAGCAATATTGGAGATCAAGGGGACAGGCTAGAGCAAGAAGCTGGCCCATCTTGGACTGGGGTCGGAGGTAGGAGCAACACTAGTAGGACCAACAGAGGGAGCAAGAGAAGAAAGGTGAGCTCTTCATCTTCTGCCATTTCTTTAGTATTCACAAGCACAAAGAAGCCAGCCCAGATGCACATCTATCTCTGTTCTTGGAAGTAGCAGTATAAGAAAGAAAGGGGATACATCCTCAAATAAGTAAAATAAAATGAAGCAAGGTATTTGTACTGTTAGAAATAATCTTGAGCAGTATAGTACGGATGTATGCATGCATGTACATGTTGATGTCAAAGTGTTGTACATGCTAGTTTTCTACGTACTAACTAGCAGAGTAGTAGCGGAGTTGCATTAGAGTGTCCCGGTAGTATACGTGAGATCAACGTGGTAGTATTAGTTGGAGTCGGTTTGGTTTCCTAGTGTGCTTGGACGTGGATTCCGGTTAGGATTCTATTAGACTTGTCCGTGTAGGACATGGTCAAGTAGGTCGGCCGGGTCAGGTCGTGTATATATACAGAACACCGGCCGTGAAGTTGTAACACAGGGTGCAAGAAAACAGAAAATAAAAAGAGGGAAAAAAGAGAGGCACGACACGTGCCTTTGGCAAAAGTTCTTGTGTGTGCGTCTCTGTCGTGATTTGATGTGATCGATCCTCTGGGCAGAATTCCAACATGTACAACATCACTACACAAACATCTTGCATAGGAGGAACTGGTTCAGTACACACGCACATGCACATGAGACTAAATTAATTTACTAGATCTGAGAACTTGAGCATAAAAAAATAGGGAGAGGAACAAGGGCATCACTAACCTGCACATATGCTCGATCTGCTCCATGGCTGCACACTGGAGCTCTAACCTGCACCATCCAGCATCACGGCGGCCACCAACGCAGACCACTTAATCTGGAGCAGGGAAATCACATCCCAATAGGGTTTGACCTGCAAGCCAAAAGAACACACACATACAGAGGGGGATTAGAGAGTTGAGGCTGAAATTCATGGGGATAATATGGGGATTCACATCAAGGGAGAGAGAGTGGGGAGGATCTAGCAGCGGCATCTTTCCGTCGCTGGCTGCGCCGATCTGGGCAAGGAGCAGAGGAGCATCAGTCTGTACTACTACTTGTGTTCTTCCTGGACTAGTAGTACTAGTGGGTGCTCTGTTCTGTTGAGAACTAGTAGTACAGAACTAGTACAGGCAAAAGAGAGATAGGCTTAGTTTAGAGAAAGGGAGATGGCACGTGGAGGATAAATTAGCTTAGTAACTTACCCAGGTGCACACCTAGTACACTTACAAATGCAAGCTTAGTAAAAAGACATTAAAAAAAAGAGTAATATTTGACTGTAGGATGACCACACTGCACCGACGTATATTTTTATTTCCTTAGTATTCACTCGACTTAGTCTCGAAATATATATATTTGCCGAACTGCAGGAAGCGAGTACAGTCAGGAGAAGGAGGCACTACAGAAGCACACTGAGTCCGGGTCTGAGTACGAGAACTCAGGCAAGCTCTCATTGATCATGCTGAGTAGAACTATTTAAAAAAAAATATGTATTCTCTGCTGTACCTTATCATCAACTTGCATAAAATGTTTTCTGAAATAAGTTGTGTGGAGTGAGTGTTGGCAAATAGTTGGGTTAGCTGATGGAGCAGCTAATCCATTTTTTTAATATAATTATTTGGTGGGTAGAGGGTGCCCGGAATGGACATACTGGAAGGTGGGGCCCTCTACATATGGCTATGGTATTAATATTAAATAACTTTCACTCGTTTTATGCGCCGTACAACAGTATCAACCATGGTCTCGTCTAAGACGGGTTGAGCCCATTACCCATCAAGTTATTATACTCTCCACATGGGTAAGTAGTAGTAGGATGGGCGATGAATTCCCAAGCTAATGCCGGATGGGTGCATTAGCAAGCGCTATATATTAAGCGTTGGTGGAGTGCGGGTTCCGAAACCTGACACAACGGCTAGTGACACTAGCCGGGTGGAGATATAATATACATAATGGGAAAAAGCTTTATGTTCTGAACCATGTCTCGCATCTAAGAAAATGCAGATGGCAATTATGGTTTCGTGCTCTATGGGTAAAGTGATACGAACTCTGCAGAGTTAAAGTTAAACATGAATTCATGCCAGTCTCTTGGATTGGGGATTACGGGGACCTATTGGTGGTCTATCTCGCAATACGAGTGTTTGATAGCTTTTATAAACTGAAAGAATTTTCTGCAACAAATGTTTATTTTGAAAAGTGTTGAATTGAGGTAGGACTTGTTGATTTATATTGAGCTATCATGAGTGTTGCATTTTGCTATTTGAGTTTGCTGAGTACTTTGTACTCACTCTTGCTATTAATCATCTTTTTCTTAGAGCAAAGCTTGTATGAGAATCCTACTGGACCGAGTGAGGAGAGCAATGGTGATGGCTACAACTACACAGGGGACCTAGATGTGGACCCATCTAGTGCTATGTACGATCTGGATGCCACATATGGGGGTTGGGATGAATAAGTAACTATGATCTAGCTATGTAATCCAGGAACTATTTTATCACCACCCATCTGGTACTGCTAGTTGGAACTCCAGTGTTAGGAGATGTAATAATTTGGTGAACAAGTGAGAAGCCTACCTGAGACTTTTAGCCCTGCGTGGCCTGGTATTGTAATATAAATTACCATCTCTAGCTATTCCCTGTTGCAAATCTCTGACATGGATTATTATTTGACAAAACAAGATTTTGTCAAGAAATAATCCAAGGACTAGTGTCATTATCTATAATAATAATGACACGGGTCGTCACAGCGCCCTCCCTCAACGGCGCCCCCGGCCAGCACACCCTTCATTGGCGGCGTCCAGCCAGAGATCCACCACCGAGTCAGGTAGCACTTTTTTTTCTTTCTGTTACCCAGTCAACAATTTTCTTAAGAATAGTCTGTTTAGGTACATCGGAAATCAGTATAAATCATTGTTGTGCATGTCAAATGCATGGTCTTTTGTTGTAAGAAATTAAAGACGGAGAGATGTTCATTTTTATTTGTACAAGAGACCGTTCAACATTTATTCTTTGGCTATCGTTTGTCCTGAGTGGCTCTCTGTGTGTTGTTTATTTTCTGAGTGAAAAGAGCAGGTCAGGTTCCTGATTACTTTGGTAATGTTTCTGGGTCAGAACTTAAAGTAGAGGTGATGGAAGAGAGGCTATTAGAAGACTTGACTCGTGAAGTTTGTTCTGTGCTTTGGGTTTTAGCATTACCTGGTTTGAAGAGTAGACTTCCATCTTTGGAACAACTTGGAACTGTCAACCGGATTGATTCTTCTCTTAAAAGTCTGGATCATTTGCTTCCAGCTCTCTTACTGGGTACTAGAAAAATTTCTTGCCACATATGTGCGTTTACCTTAGTTCTTAAATTTCATCGAGCAGCACCTTAACAGATGAACAAAGACTGACTGCTACTATTTATTTGCCGATTTCTTATGCTTAATGTTGACACTGCCCTAACTGCTTTTAGAATAACTGTTGAAGTGTTCACTTGGACAGATAGTGAACCAGTGACTAAAGTAATACCCTTTTATGGTGCATTGATTCACCTTGCTGTTGCAACAAACCAGGCTGAGCTGAGGCAGTTTGTTAGAAAGGATATATTTTCTTCTATAACACAGGGCTTATCTGTTGAGTTGAATGTCGTTGTTAGTGCGGAGCTTATTGGACTTTGTCGAGGAATATATCTATATCTGTCAGACAAAGATCGTGCACCTAAACAGGTATTTTTTTGAGATCATGACAGAGTATATCTGCATTTGGAAATTATGTACTTTGTGGTTATATCAACGCACTGAATTATTATGCCAAAAATACGTTGTGAATTTGTTGTCCCAGACTGTTGTCAGTACCACTCAAACTCACTGCATTGATACTTTTTCATTTTTCACTTTGGCTCTGGAGGCTTTGGTCATGCACAGTTCAGAAAGTAAAACAAGAACACAAGTTCATCATTGATCTATTTTTACACCAGTAAGATATGCATACCATTTGCAGTGAAAAAGTGTTGGACAATGAATTGGACTTCATCTCCAGATGTGACCAAATCTTTTTAGGCTGACAAGTATCACTGGATCTGGTAAGTATCACTAAAGGCTTGATTCAGCAACATGTGATATGTCCCCCTCACCAGTTACCATCTTAGTTGTCTTCCTCACCTCTGTTATCCCTCCGACACGGCCAACATCTCTACCACGGTGAGGCACTCCACCGCGACATGTATCGCCTCTTACCTCCACCAGTAGCCTCCCTGTGTTGCAGCTATGTCTTTTGCTCCTCAGTTTTGCTTCTTCATGCGTTCTCATGCAATGGAAATTATGAACATTCCACCCCCCCCCTCATTATGAGCACTTTTTTCCTCATTATGAACACTCTTGTGAGTTTGGCATGAATGTGTGATTCAATGCAGCAAAAGTAAACCCCAATTAAAATTCAAAAATGGTAAACCCCAATTAGCCTTAGATGGAAAGTAGATACATGGATTGGAAAAGTTCACGCCAAGTAATGAGTTGGGCTTTGCTTGTCTGAGCAAGTAAACTTACTGGTCTAACTGGAATTAAACAGTGCTTACTACCAAATTAAGTCAATCGTGGAAGTCATGTCGTTCGTTCTAAGCCAATAGGTGCAAATTTGTTCAAACCGAATTTATGATTTGTGAGATACGACCAAAATACTAAAGCTGAACCCGAGTTTCGAATTAGAGCAAATAACTATTTAGCCCCCTTTTCAGCAATTTGGAGACGGAGTTGCATTTTGCTTGTAATATGGAAGTTGTAAAAAAAATCTGTAATCTTCAATGGTATGGCTTGCTATGATGGATGCCTTGCTTTATTTAAAGATGCTATGGAGGATTACACGGAAAATACTTTGCTTAATTTCTCTATTTTGCTTGTGTTCTTAATATTATTTTGGTTTCTGCATCACAATTTGTAAGTTGAGTCGCCTTCTTGGCCATCTACTAATAAAAAAATACAGGTTTGAAAAGAGACCCTTAATTTTTTTATGTAAGAAACATCAAGCAGAACCTTATTTCTGTAATTTATTCTCCACAAGTTTGTTCTGAATCATTTGTACATAACTGAACTGTATGCTTATTAGTTAGTTGTGACATAAGTAATTTAGTTCTGGTACAATCTTAATACATGTAGGGGAGCCAAGTAGATATAGGAAGACAATGTTAAATTTATGGGCAAACTCAATCCGTCTTGACAAGGTACCAAGGTCGTTGAGCTGATTGGTCCACTCTCAAGTCAGTGGGATGACCAGCTGGTGAGGCAAACTTTTATCTCAAAAGACCCCTCGTGTGATATTTAGCATCCCAATCTGCGAACACTATGAGGATCTCATAGCATGGCAACCTGACAGCAAGGGCATGTTTACAGAGTTCACCTCGATCTGCTGCAGAATCAGAAGACTAGGCCACTGGGAGAGAGCTCATCGGGTAACAGGGGGCAAGACAGCTTATGGCGTGATATCTGGAAGTGTACTGCCAAACCCCAAAGGAGGTTCTTTTAGCCCTATTGAAAATGCCAAATGAAGTGAAGATGCGAGCTATTGCTCTTCTATGGGCCTGGTGGAGAGGGAGAAAGAAAGTGAATCACAAGCAAAAGCGCATGCCAGAGATGGAATTTCAATGTAATATCGCTAGGTGTGCTGAATGCAAAGAATTCCTCGAGCCTAAACCTCCTGGTGTGTAGAAACATGTTTCTTCCTGGCTGAAAACCCCTACTGGTTTTATCAAACTGAACGTGGATGCAGTGTTCCGAGGTGAGTCAAAGGAGGGTGGGTGGGGCCTAATTGCTAGGGATGTTGATGGAGACATCCTTTGTGTTGCAACCGACATCTAACAGCTTAGTCTGGCGCTTTGCAAGCTGAGGCTACGACCCTTCTGCAGGCAATCCAATTTGCTGAAATGCAAGCTATGGGGCGTGTGATTTTGGAAACTAATTCCCTGGGCCTGCAACAATAAGTTACCTCTACATCATTAGACCGGTCTCTGTTGTGGGTGTTGTTCCGTGAAGCCAAATGTCTCCAGTTAGGTATCATAGAGACCAAAGTCATGTACTGCTCGAGAGCTTGTAAAAAATCAGCACATGTGCTGGCGAATCTTGGTAGCCAGAGTGCCTCTGTGAACCTGTGTTGTGACCGCCGATTGTGTCGGTCCGTCGTAAGTTTGGAATGCATGGTGTTTCAGTTCAACAAAAAAAGATACTACCATAATCATAGAGAGGAAATCAAGTTTTAATAGTCGTCGGTAGGATTGAGCAAGTGTTGCATAATTCAATTTTTTGCTTGCATGTGCTCACGACTAACCTGCTGACCATGTGTAAATTCATCTTGAAAATCAGTTTGTTCCAAAAGCTTGGTTATAGTGGCCAGGAAGATTCTTCAATTGGTTGCTGGATCACAATGGTGACTCATTTTTAAAAATACAACTTGAGTGACATGCTATTTTGTATCCATTTCATCTATATTTTTTTGCAAGAATTATTTTGAATTTGTAACATGTGAAATAACTTTATCAACATTTTAAACGTGCGTTGCACGTGCAAGCTTACTAGTTCATTAAGAAAGAAGAAGTTACACTGTTTTCTGGCAGAACGAAAGCCCTGTTTTCTACTAGGCTGATGAACTAGTGCACACCGTAAATGACAAAGGTTCATCAACCCAAAAGTTGGCGAACCACATGAAGACGACCAAACCCAACCTAGACTAGAGCAAAAGGTACATCATAAGACATGTAAACGAGAACCGTTCAATGCAAAGCTTGAAACGCAACCTAAAAACAACACCACCCAAACTTCACTACCACAATGACAACAACCAGCACAAACATCACATGAACGAATCCAGTAGAAACCTTGAGTCAAACCTATTGCTAAGTATAGGCAAGCATCACCGAGAGACGAGGCCACTTGCCTAATCTCACATGATCTACCTTCTCCCAGGGAAAAGAAGAGGGGCCATAGGGGTGACTAAGCACAACCTAGGGGAAGCAAAAGCACACAAGCATCGAGAATGAAGCCAACCATGACCAAGGGAAGCCAAAGGTTATATCCCAAGCAATGCCCGAGATTTCGACTAACCAACGAAGAACTACCATATGACCATGGCGAAAACCATCCGCCAGTTGTAGCCGTGATGGATGGCTACAGCCTACAGAAAGGCACATGTCTCACGAGGAAAAAAAATGAACATGGGAGCTGGAGGAACCATAGCAGCACTGCACGCGTGCATGACGACCCGGACAACTAAGTTTGGCCACATCAAGAAGGACGAGGCGGCATCAAAAGCAAGCACTAAATCCTGGGACAAGGCATTAAGATCTGCCTGAGCAAGACCGGGTAGAGCAACTAGTGCCAGATCTGGCCGAACCACCACCGGGGGAAGTATTTAGGCGCCACATCAACCACCAGGGGAAGCAACCAGGAGCTAGTTCCGGCCGAGCAACCACCAGGGGAAGCGACCGAGCACTAGCCGCGGGCACCCAGTCGAGCGAGATGCGACCAGGGTGCGGGGTAAGCGGGACAGAGCTTTGAACAGGGGGGCTGATGGCGCCGGTGGCGCTCCCACCATGGGAGGAGAGGAGCAAGTTGCCAGCGAGACATGAAGCACCGCTACACAACCACCAGGGGCAAAGGAGAAGCCGCTTGCAGTGGGTCTGATCTCTTGGAGCGCAATTTCCGTTCCCCGCCTAAGGCGTGGGTATATGGGCTAGCCCAGTGCTCTGTTTGATTCAAGGGAGATTTCAGTTTGTTTACTATGGTTTTTATACTTGTTCTCTTTGGGTTTTCTTCTGTTTTTGATTTTTTTTGTTTCATTTTGAATTTTTTATTTCAATTCATGGAAATCTATTAAAAATTCAGAACATTTTGAAATATGGGAACATTTTAAATTCATGAAAACATATATAAACCCATGAATATATTTTTATTGGACATAATTGGAGGCCAAGAAGATTGTTTTTTGTGAACCATGCAGGACAGTTGCATGTGCACACATTAAGAAAGAAGTTACACCGCCGAATAAGACATGACCTATACAAAGCCATAGTTAAGCGACCCAACGAAAAACGTAAATGACAAAGGTTCATCAGCCCAGTTGGCGATCCAAATGAAGATGACCGAACCCAACATAGACTAGAACAAAAGGTACATCACAAGACATGTAGGTGAGAACTGTCCAATGCAAAGCTTAAAACGCAACCTCAAAACAACACGACCCACACTTCACTACCACAATGACAACAACCAACACAAACATCACATGGACGAATCCACTACAAACCTTGAGTCAAACCAATTGCTCAAGTATAGGCAAGCATCGCCGAGCGACGAGGCCACCTGCCTACTGGGAGATGATCTACCTTCACCCAAGACAAAGAAGAGGGGCCATAGGGGTGACTAGGCACAACCTAGGGGAAGCAGAAGCACACAAGCACCGAGGATCAAGCCAATCACCACCAAGGGAAGTCGAAGGTATATCGCCAAACAATGCCTGAGCTTCCGACTAACCAACGACAAACTAACATATGACCACGACAAGACAATCTGCCAGTTGTAGTTGTGCCGATCCATATTAATTGCCGTTGCTTTAGTAAAAAAAATTGCTCCCCTTCGATTCATATTAATTGCCGTTGCTTTAGTACAAATCTATTTTAATCCATTGAAGAGCCAGCAGATTTTCTTGTATGCAATGTCCAACAATCAGTCAACCTAGTAATGATGCTTGCGCATTTAGACATGCATCTACCACATGGCACTCATAGAAAATTACGTCGATAGTGTCAAGCAATGTGGTTAATCAACAAAAGTACAATAAACCACATAAATATCAAGAAAATTACATGCATCTTTGACTTCGGTCCAATAATTAGAGGCAATATCAAAGGTGGAGCTTCATCGACCGAGACATCGCCAACACGACTACATAAAGAGGAAATGGCGACGCCAAAGTGGAAGTTAGTAGGTTGAGCTCGATGGGCCGATCCTGCTGAAAGGGGAGGAAGGGTTTGAGGCCAAAGATGGAGTGTGCCAGACAGAGTGAGAAGCATGAGCGAGCGAGGTGGGAAGGAGAGCACGCCAGGGGTAGTAAAAAGGAGACATCGGGACATCGACCGGAGCAGACCGTTACAGATGATTAATTTATGATTAATTAACCACATGTAAGTATAATTCATGCAAGTCAGTTGCTAGTATGTACAAGTGATCTATATATGCCATGTTGTCTCAATAACAAAACAACGGTTATTGTGACTATCCATTCTCTTTCGTATCAGATTAGAAGAAGAAGAAGTGGTTGGGTTGGTGGGAGAGAGCTTTTACAGTGAGATCCATTTGACCTACGAAGGATATTGAGAGGGGAAAATTATTTGCACATGTGAGATTTACCTGATGAGGGCTTAACAAAATCTCTATATACTACTTAAAAGAACGTAAAGTTTCCATTTCACCTTTCTTCTCACCACCCCTTGGTCCAACCTTCTTTGTAAGACAATAAATCAACTTAATTTACTTACCTTCTGAACCAGTTTCACTTTAATTTGCTTACCAAACTTCGGATCAAAATATAAGGTAATTCATGGGCAGAATTTGATGATCATTTATTACACAATCGCATTATTATAGACATGTAAATCACAAACCAACGTACTAGAAGATTTATCTCTACTCCTAATGTCTCAGTTGGTAGGTCGCGTTCCGGGTTTTATTTTCGTACCACCTCACCCGGTCTTTTTTGGTACTTCTTTGGTACTTGCTCCCACCTCCCGCTCAGCCGAGACGGTTTATTTTCGTACTCCCTTCCACCTCCCAGGTAGTTCCCTCCACGCAAAAAAAATCGAACCAACCAATCTCTACTCCTAATAGAGCAGTTGGTAGTCTCCGCCGGTTAATTTTCGTCCCACCACTTTCGTCCGGTTTTTTTTCGTAGGTTAACCGTCGTAGATTTTTTTCGTCGCCTACCCCACTTCATCGGTTTATTTTCACTTCACCCTCTCACACAACGAAAAAAACTGAACGGATCAGAACTTTCCATACTGACGCAAATTATTTAGTAATGTCTTTACGTAAAAGAATCAATCACAATCAATCTCTAAAGATCAAATCTAAATTAATTAATCTTCATAATGTTTGTTTCCTTTCGAATCACGTCCATAACTTTCCTTCCTTGTTTGGGCAGAAACTGTTTGTTAGCAGAGATTAGGAAGCTTCCTATGAGTGTAGTAATAGGAAGTATTCTTTTTCTTGATGATTCGTTTCCATGCATGATGATAGTAAATTATGCCAACATTCACCACTATTTATCAACGTCATCAATCGTATCCATTCCTACCAGTTTTAAGGGAATCTGCTCGCTATGTCTTTTTTAAGGGGATCCGCTCGCTAAGTCGTCGTCGCACGTTATTTTCACAAACAATCTCTACTCCTAATGGAGCAGTTTGTAGCCTCGTACGGTTTATTTTTGTCCTCCTTCCACCTTCCCTATTTTTTTCATCCTCCCTCCCACCTCCCAATTTCGTTGGTTTTTTTCGTCGGTTTTTACTCGCCCCCTCCCACCTCCCAATTTCGTCCGGTTTTTATTCGTCCCACCTCCCACCACCCCCTCGTACTGGTTCTTTTTCTCTCCACTCTTTTCTTGCAAACCAATAATTTCCTAACATACAAAAGATCACGAATCTATCTTTCCTTACCCGAACCAATCGCGCCCTACATCAGTGCATTTCTTTATTAAGAAAACTAACACGTAAATCTTAACGCATTGCAAACAAATCCCGTTATGGACCTAATTAATTTATTATGGAATCTACACGTGGTCGCATTGGTTCTTTTTCTCTCCACTCTTTCCTTGCAAACCACTAATTTCCTAACATACAAAAGATCACGAATCTATCTTTCCTTACCCGAATCAATCGATCCCTACATCAGTGCATTTCTTTATTAAGAAAACTAACATGTAAATCTTAACGCATTGTAAAGAAATCCCGTTATGGACCTAATTAATTTATTATGTAATCTGTACGTGGTCGCATCTCTCCATTCGTGAAAAAAACACATCCATCTCCCGTTAAAAAGGAAAAGAGAACATGAACGATCAATCCCACACCCTGCATCTCAGTAGCAAAAAAATCGCCCCCGCCTCTGCTACTGCGCCTCGCCGTGTGCCCGGCTCGACCCATGCCTCGCCTGCATGGCTGGACGCCGCCGTCTCCACCGCCATGTACAAGATAACGGTGGGCAGAACCATCCATTCAAATTGCACACCCCACCCTCCTGCGCAATCCCTAGCCCCGCATCACCCTATCGCTTTCTCGCCTCTCTTTGCCCTCTATGTAGATGGTGCCGAGCGGCAGCCTCGAGCACCGGCAGTGCCGCCCTCTCTATCTTCGCTGCGTCGAGAGATGGGCCGAGGCTATCGTCGGTTCACCGCCCACGATTGGGCCACCTCCGGTTGTCGCGCACCACCGGCTCCACCTAACGTGCCCGACCCTCTCCGCTTTCGACCTTCCGGTGACCACATCCCTCCGCGCCTCCATCCATCATCCACAAGGCCACTCCCTGCACCCACCCTCCTAAATTCTCCATACCGGCGGACAATCACCGAAGATCCAAGTTGGCCCGAATGGGTTCCGATTTCTCTCTCTGACTGTGGATTCGCGGGCAAGAAGCGCTTCTACATGCATCCTCCTGTCGGTCCCTAAAGTACCAAGGTAAATGGTTGATGTTGCGTTTGTCTAGGATGATATATGTTGGCTCTGTTCCGGTTCATCCGAGCAGTTTGGTGACTAATTTACTGATAATTTAATTATATTAATTAAATGAGTCGGGTGTATCGTCGTGCATTTATCTTGCCAGTAATGTTCTGTGATGCTCTGATGCACTTTGGGAATTGTTTATCTTGTCTTCAGTGCAGAACATTTGTTTATTAATGCATGAGAAGAATCCTTGTTACTACCTTGAACCTGTTTTATAATCCATATTGTTATGCACTAGCGCGTGTGCGTGTGAAATAGATGGATTATGGTCCCGTACCCAATAAGATGGATATGTGTGTGTGTTAGAGAGAGAGAGAGAGAGGAGAGGGGGAGAGAGAGTGAGGAGGAGGGAGGGAGAGAGTGTGTGTGAGAATTTGATGGTAAAAAGGTCGTCAATGTCACTTGATATGTATGAGAATATTAAATGTAATATTAACATAATTGATATTGAACTCTTAAAGTTAATGTGGCCCCGTTGCAATGCACGGGTGTTCTTCTAGTATCCTATTGCAACACACATGCATTGTTCTAGTCACAACAAAGATGTGTAACATCCGGACCTATCTGATGACGTGCGTAGACAAAGTTAATTGAGTAACAATCCTAATTTTCTCGGAAAAAGAAATGGGTGTGTATGGGGGTGTTATTTCCATGAGAGTGGATTTTCTGGAGGCCAACCAAATGAACGGCCGATACATGCACGGGAGAATCTCTTTTCTCGTATATCAATTTCTTAGATTTTTGAACCGCGCGCCCCTAGTTGCACGTTACATCGACGGCTGTGCAACTAAATTGTTTTTATATTAGAAAAACATTGCAGCACCGTTGCATGCATGCATGTCAACCGCGTCCAACTAAATGTGTTTTCCCCTCAAAATATTGACTCAAATTTATTTATTTTTGCGGGGCGAAAGTTTCATTCATCAACCAAGATCATGGTCTTGCTTACAAAGCTCAAGCACACGATTTGGGCCTGATCTGAGCCACACCACGGTTCGCTCTTCAGTTCTACCCAAACTAGCTAAGTAGTGACTAACTTTATTTTGTTCACGATGGATACGATTAAACTGAATCTCCCTACCTTGCAAAGCAAAGGTTACGAATGTCATCTGCAAGCTTTCCTTTCACTGGATCGACATCAGCATCAGCATCACGGAGGAACGCCGCCGTCGCGTTGGTCTTAATTTATTTGTCGTGGGACGGCGCGCGGCATATAGTACTACTTTGGGTAGTAGTAAGTACAATTAATTATTTCGTGCTGGGAGGTACTCGTTTATTAGACCTCTCAGCATCACAAGCATGTCCTTTTTTACAAGGCCTCGCTTTGAAAACGTGCATGCATGCAACCATTTCATTGGTCATTGAAAGCCATTGTTGTTGGTGTCATGGCTGGGAAATTAATATACTTCATGCGTGTTTTTTCATTGGCTGCATGCATGTGAGAGAGTGCATTGAAAGTGGAATGAAAGAATTAATGTGAGCAAATTACTATGTGTCTTGGTCTAAGAGAAGTTGTCTTTAGGCCTAATAAACCCGGACGGAGGGAGTAGTAGCAGTTGGTGGCCTCCGTGAGCTTTGTTCCTTTTTGTCTAGTTTTGAACGGTCCTCCTTTTCGTTGTTCCTGATCGTGTGTTGGAACAGACTAGGTGATGTGACGGGCCTGGGTGCAATGCGTGCGATTTGCCTGCCAATCTTGTCCTCGATCGTCTCTTGGGTACAGCCATGTGATGTGACGTCCTCATCTCTTTTGTCTGCGTCGCTAGCTTAGTTTCTTCACCTGTGCTGGTGCCGGCCGTGTGTGTCGTCGTCGACGTCTCCGTCTGCGCCCGAGTTCAATCCGCGAAAGAGCGACGCGTCGCCCGGACGACACGACGACCGGTTTACCGTTGGTCGAAAAATGCAATTGCCACGTTCCTAGATGCATCACCCGGCAGTTTTAGTAGTACGTAGGAAAGCGACAAGGCTACCATCCATTGCATGCTCTACTAGTACCTGTCCACATCCACCATGCATGTGATCAGCCCCCGTAAGAGGCAAGGCCGCGGGCGGTGCGTAGGGACGCGACGAGCACGACGGTGCCTGCAGCCGCTCCAGAGGAGTTGCCTCTGCGTCAACGGCATGGATCGAAGACGGTGGTTGGAGTTGGCGACAAGGCATGGATGGTTGGGGAGGAGGCGACGCGAGGTGAGATGTACAGTACGTGTGTGGATAAGAGAGACAGGCGGCGGGGAAAGGAGAGCGTTTGCCACGACACATTGTTTTACCATGCGATTTCCAACGCTCATGTCTATACTCTCTCCTGCTTCAAGATTCGTGCCTCAACCCACTGGTCCTGGAACTTAATGATAACAGTAACTTCCGGCAAGTGTCTAGATAAGTTTGATTTGTGTCATGATGAATTCTTTGGCTATAGGGATGGCTTACGGTGTGTGACATATGATGTGTATATTTTGGGATGATTCAAAGGAGAATGAGGTCCAGATAATTTCATTGAGCACCTCTCATAATAGTGTGGCTTTGCTAATACTCAAGTAAATGTAAAATACTATAAAGATTGAGTATAGCGCCTTCTTTTCTCTTTGTTAGTTAGGGGTCCACATCCACCTTAGCTTCAATCTTTTCAACTAATAGTCCACCTTGTATATACTTAGCACACAAGATTAGTGTTCAATTCATACTGGCATTACCAGCAAAAACCAGCACACAACATTACTGTTCAATTCATACTGGCATTTTCAGCAAAAACCACTAAGGAAGAGAGTTGCACTTTCGCCCACGCAATTGCACCATTTGTGCTCATTGTCATTGCCGTCGTAGCACCGTTGCACCTCTAGCCGCATGAAGTGGTAGTTCTGGCCGCATAAGGTCGCAACTTCGTCGCCCCCGCGGTCGTTTCACTGGTGCTCAAAGTCACTTATTCCAGTAAGGACACTATCTGATTCCAGCAACGGTGTGCACTTGTTGTAACATTAAGCCGCCTCGACGCATCTTTTGTGCCACCGTCACAACTTTACTTGTTGCCGGTTCCAACACCGATGTGTGTTGGATGCAACATTGACACATGCCTGTTGCATCTCCGCTAGGGACTTTGCCAGCAATGGCAACGTGATTGCAGCTTCCGCACTACCCGTTACCCAGTGGTTGGTCTCAGCGCCTTGCAACCTCCCCAACGGATGGGCCTGCAACGGCGGCGACACACACACGGCTCGTAGCCCTCACCGGCAATGCGCCTGTGTGGCTTGCGTGTGTGGATCGCCAGGAAGCCTCCTCGACGAATATCTGCATGCACCACCGAGCGTGGGAGAGAGCTTGGGCTTGCACCCTACCCGACGATGTGACCCGTCCAGCAGCCTCGCAGCCGCATATCGTGCGTCGCCGCCGCCTGCGCGCAATATCGCTCCACGGGATGGTTGACAGGGAGCTCTGTGACGGGGAATGATGGAAAGGAAAATGGGTGGTCACGATCGCTAGCGAAGGGATACAGGCGGCTGGCAAGAGGTCATGCCGGTCCCATAGAGGACACATGGCACGCATGGCGACCGGCAGTAGGCTTTGCCAGTCGGCCAAGTCAGAACCAATTGACTTTGAGGCCTGACCATAATTTTCTCACAAAAATAAATATAGGGGCATATTTCCATTTTTTGTTTCTTTGTCTACTATTTAATAATAAAAAATAAAATTAAATAGTGTTACTTTTCTTGACTGGCAGAACTCTTCGTCAACCAGTTCCCTCCTCCGGCCCAAGACGTCCCTCCTTCGATTTGTTTCATCCAGCCGGTTTTTCGCACCAAGACATATTTGACCGCACGTTCTGAATAGGCCACTCAATCACATTAATTTACTAACTTTTGTAGCACTACATCAACTCCACCTTAATTAGCTTACCTTTATTTTTTGCGGGAGAAATTAGCTTACCTTTTGCAATATACTCCACCTTAATTAGCTTACCTTTATTTTTTTGCGGGAGAAATTAGCTTACCTTTTGCAGTACTCCACCTTAGTTAGCTTACCTTTATTTTTTTGCGGGAGAAATTAGCTTACCTTTTGCAATAACGTGAAATCGTGCTGCTCAGGGGGTGTTTGGTTCAGGGACTTTTTAGTGCCCCTAGGAACCAAACGGGAGGGACTTTTTCTACAGGGAATAAAAAAAGACTCTACTGAAAAGTCTTTTTTGATTAGTCCCTGGGACTAGAAAAAGTTCTAGGACTTCTGAACCAAACACCCCCCAATTTCACTCCATGTTTGACCACACCTTCCCGTAAGCCATTGAATCACAGTAATTTACTTACCATGCATGATCGAGACTACCAAATAATAATGGGGTAGACATGCTGTGTGAGTAGACATGCATGTAGACCTTTTACTATATGCAACATCAATGAAGACAAACAAATTAAATGCTACCCATTTTTATGCTTGCTTTGTCTTTATGTACTTCTATCTCATGTGTCATCCTATGTATTTTCATGCAGGGTAAGAAGCTGCCTGAAAGTGCCATGTTGCCACCGAAGGTCGAAATGTTGCCGGTGCAAGTGCTGGTCACCGCCGGTGCAAGTGCAGTGGAGCCACCGAAGGTCGAAATCAGGCCTCCCAACTCTGCAAGTAAACGACTGTGATCCTTGGTGACGCAGATATCAGCTGCCGGTCTTGCTGCCTGTACTCGCCCGCTCGTGCTGGCTTTGTCCAGAGGCGGGCAGGGTAGAGGGATCCGTGCTCCAACGCCACGTCGAATGCGTCAAGAAGCTACCCCTATACACTACGGAGCTCCCCTCGCACGTCGCCGTCGCCGTCTACACATATACAGCACCACCGCTACTCTGCTAGTACTAGCTTTCTCCCTCCCTCCCTCCCTCCTTCCCCCGCTAGCTTTCTCTCTTTCTCACGCAATGGCGCAAGCGGCCTCGCCGACGGCGGGCCACGACAGCATGCTGCAGGGCCAAATGCCCCCTCCCCCTCCTCCTCCTCCGCCGCCACCGCCGCCGCCGAACCCATGGGAGGCGGTGGGCCTCGCCTTCACCGTGGTGGCGCTGGCGGGGCTGCTCCTATTCCTCGTTCTCGGTTCGGTGTACTTCTTGTGGAGTCTGCTGAACCGCCGGAAGCGCCAGGACGACGACGACCACGACGAAGAGGCGGCCGCCGTGGAGCAGCAGCTGGCGGAGCTGCCGCCGGCGCCGCGCCACGATCCGCGCCTCGCCAGGTATGCTGCACCCCGCCTCCTTCTCGCCCCACCCATGACGACGTGGTGCCGCACCCCGCCCTCGGGCTTGTTGGCACCTCCGCACATGCCCGACCTCAACGTGGCGATCGGTCGAGTACTCTCCGACGAGTCGCACGAACGAGCTAGGCACTGCCCATTTCTTTCCGGCCGGTCGGTAGCGTTGAGTTCCGCCGGAAGACAACACCCTGTTGGATCGATTAGCTTCACGCTGCTAGCAGAAGAAGCAGCTCCGCAGCTCGCAAGACAACACCCCGAGATGCCCACCAAACCATGCTGTAGCTCCGCCTAGCAAAAAATAAAAAATAAAAAAATTTCTGGTTCTTCCAATGACCACCGATCTGTGGGATTTCTTTGATTCTAGGTGCACGCCAAGAAACATCCGAACTCATCACCTGGGTTAATCACTGCAACCTGATCCATGGGGTAGATCTGTCCTCGATCACAAATCAGTTATACTTTTCTGAATTGCAGTTTCATACCTAGTTAGCTGTATTTGCGAGTAAAAAACATCTGCACACTGTACTTTGCACAAGCAACCGACCTAGAGTGTATGTTGCATGGCGTGAGGATCTGAATTCTGGAGTTTTCTTTCATCTAGATGCATATTATAACAGTGCAATTGGATGCTCTTCCAGCTGCATTATGAGGATTGGAAGATGTGTGCATTATGTCCATTACTTTTGTCGAAAAAATGTCCTGTACTTTTGTGATTTGGTATGTTCACTGATTATTTTCCAATGCAGGGGAAATTGATGGTCGGTCTTCTGAAAGCTGTTCGGATCAGGGATCTAACAACTGCAGATGAAGTGAACGTTAAAATTTCTACCTATCTTTGATGCAGCAGAGAGAGTTCTGGAGGCAGACACACTGACTCCACGTCCTATAATGCACATGCTTATGGACTTTACTGTGACAACATGAAAGTATAATTAGATTGTTTATAAAGAGTGATCTTGAGGCTATTAGATATCTAGGTACGTCTAATCCAGTTTATGTGACTGGTACTATTCCACCTACCAAGCAATCCCAGTGATTGTTCTGCTCAGTTTCATTCATCACAGACATATACTGTACATTTTACTGTCCAATCCGACCAAGAATTATATTCGCCCACACCCCAGGTCATGTATCCAGTATTGCATGATTTATGTATTGAAGCTTGTATTGCGATTGGTACTTTGAATTTTCTGTGCAAACAAAACGGTTTACACTAATTTAGTTATGCCCCATCTTCAGTCCCAAATCAAGTTTATGGCAGTGGGTGGCGGGGATAGCCCATATACCCATGTGCCCATGCACGAATGCATTTTCTTATTTTATTTTGGTATTTATCATAGTAGTACAAAAATGGAAAATAACTAATATATTGGGTGGTGGGGATAGCTAGCCCATATACCCATATCTGTCCATGTACAACATTTGATGGAGTGTGTGTCAGGCAAAGCCAAGGAGCCTCAGTAAACCATTACATATATATAATTTTGGCCTTTTGTTTTTAGATCTTTTTGTAGAATTTCAGTTTATTTTTTACTACTTGTTGCTCCTTAATTTTCTACTTGCAATTGTTCAAACTGTTCGCATAACAACAACGCCCATGAAAAAGAATCGGCACCGGCCCTCCCAATCGCGCCGCTACGGGCAAGTTCCTTATCTTGATCTACCAGCAGCCACATAAGCGCCGGCACGTCATCGACATGGCGGGTGTCGAAAGTGAAGAGGAGGTCTCTATGGCCTTCACCTCCGCCGGCGGCCCCGCACGCGATTGACGACGACTATTGCGGCGTCCGTCCCGGCGTGCAGGTGACTCGACAGACTTCCAGCCAGTGAGCGCGGAGTGGAGCATTGGCTGGTTCAACCATGGGTTCCCACGGAAACAGGCGACGCTGCCGTGCGTCCGTGGCTGCGAGAGAGTGCTGTTGGAACCGTGGCTAAACCCTAGCTACCCCTAGCACTCGCCGGAGTTCTCTCTCACGATCGGCCAGAGGAAGAAGAAAGGGAGACACAGGAGGATTTCTTCCCAGCGCATGAACGCTGCCGCTCCACGTATGGCGTCTTCACCCTCGAGCACGAACTCAAGCCACTGGCTACAACACACGGGTGGGAGGGGGTTTATCTACGCGTCCACTGTCGCATCACACCGCGCCCCCGACAAACCCCCCCCCCCCCGGCACTCCCTACGTGCCCGCGCTCCTGTCACGCGCGCACGTGATCCGCGCAACCAGGTCCAGCGCCCGACGTGATCCACCCTCGCGCCCGTTGCGCCAAGAAACACACGCACACCCACACCTACGTGTTCTGGTCCACGGACATGCCCGTGACACCCACACGTACGCGCGCACACACACACAACTCGCCGTGGATCCGACGCGTCCAACGTGCCCGGCGCGCACCCATACACGCGCGCGGCGCATTCGACACCTCGCCATGGCTTATTGCCTAACATTTCACTTCCTAAGCCGCGCTCAGGGCAGGCCGGCATCCTCGACGTAGCCGTCCACCAACAGAGCACGCTCCACCGCTGGCGCCTTCTTCCACTGCGGGCATTCCCGCTTGAAGTGCCCACGATCGCCACATTTGTAATAGCGACCACAGCGGTTGCTGCCGAAGCCCGACGCCTCGCTGCGCGTGTCGTCGCCATCCCGTGCACCTCCCTGACGCCGCTCCCGCGCCCTCCACTGAGCCGCCGTGGACAGCAGCTCGCCGTCAGCTCGCTCACCGCCCGCCTGCCCGCGTCGCCGCAGCCGCTCGTCAAAAGCCTTCAGCCGCCCCAACGCATCCTCGAACAGCAGCGTCGACAGGTCGCAGAACTGCTCCATTCCGGCGACGGCGGCGTACAGGTGATACGGGACCGAGTCCAGGAGCTTCTTCACCATCGCGGAGTCTTTCAGCGTCGATCCCAGCCCGGCGTAGCGTGCCGCCATGCCGCAGATTTTTCCGGCGAAGTCGTCCAGCGTCTCGCCGCTCCCCATCTTCAGCAGCTCAAAGTCGCCGGGCAACGTGGCCAGCCGCGCCACCCTGACGCGATCGGCCCCGATGAACCGGGCCTTGAGGCTGCTCCAGATCTCCGCCACCATCTTCTTCCGTGCCACCTACAGCAGCAAATCATCGACGAGTGCCCGCAGTAGATAAGCCCTCGCCAGCTTATCCTTCTTGGCGATCACTGCCGCCACAGCGTCCACCGGCGGCACCACCGCCTCCCAGAGCACGACAACGTCCAGATCGGCCTCCACCTTGATTGCCCAGGTGGTGTAGTTCTCCCCTGTGAGCACAGGCACCGGGTGCGACACTGAGCCAACCGAGTCGCCGGCGTGCGGGACGAGAGCCGTGTCTGGCGACCACACTCACTAACCTGGCTCTGATGCCAAATGTTGGAACCATGGCTAAACCCTAGCTACCCCTAGCACTCACCGGAGCTCTCTCTCTCTCTCTCAAGATTGGCCAGAGGAAGAACAAAGGGAGACACAGGAGGATTTCTTCCCAGCGCATGAATGCTGTCGCCGCACGTACGGCTTCTTTACCCTCGACCACGAACTCAAGCCACTGGCTACCATACACGGGTGGGAGGGGGTTTATCTACGCATCCACTGGCGCACCACACCGCGCCCCCGACGCACCCCCCCGGCACTCCCCACGTCCCCGCGCTCCCGGCCCGCGCACGCACGCGATCCGTGCGACCAGGTCCAGCGCCCGACGTAATCTACCCTCGCGCCCTTTGCGCCAACAAACACATGCACACCCACACCTACGGTGTTCTGGTCCACGGACATGCCCGTGACACCCACACGTAGGCACACACACACAACTCGCCGCGGACCCGACGCATCCAACGTGCCCGGCGGGCGCCCATACACGCGCCCGGCGCATTCGACACCTCGCCGCGGCTTATTGCCTAACAAGTATCCTGTCCATGCCGAGCATGAAGGTTGCCAAGAGCGCAGAGGAGTGCCTAGCGAGGTCCACCGCCAACTGCTCATGCCTGGCATACGTCCATCCTGGCATGTAGTCGAGCCAGGCGAGCACGGAGTGGAGCATCGACAGGTTCGACCATGGGTGCCGGTGGAAATAGGCGGTGCCACCGTGCGTCCGTCACTTCGAGGAGAGTTTCCTGACCATGCCAAGCACGAAGGTTACCTAGAGCGCGGAGTGCACCGCCAACTACTCATGCCCAGCGTACATGTATCCGAACCTGAGGGGCAGCAGCGCCGAGGGGCGTGTGAGCCGGTGCCTAGTAGGGTAGATGAGCTTATCGACTCAATGATGATGGGCACGCACTTGGCTGCTGATGGCGAGATGCTCTACATCCGTGTTCCTGTTACACAATGCAACAATGCAATCCATCCGCGTCCATATTTTCTACCGAAATGATTGTTTCATCAAAACTTTTTCCCTGTATTTGCATGTGCAGGTAGAAGGGCAGCACATATGCAGTGAAAATGGCACACTCGGTGTTGGCAGTAGTCCAGATGCTCACATGCATTTTCTTCGTATGGCTCTGTAGATTCAGTGGTACATTTTTTTACTTTGTTATTCTTTCTTACCTCTTACCATACCTGAATTATTCTAGGTAAACTCTCAACACGTCAATCTTATAGGCAACGGAACAAAAAGAATAAGGTGCTGCCCAAAAGGAGATCAAATTGTAGACCTTGAGTTCCCGTCCATACGGTTAGCCAACAACATCGCTGACACTGGCAACTTCTCATAACATTCATGATCTGATGCGGAGAGTTGGCAATTTAACAAAAGCATTTCATTACCTCTTAGAACCGCTTATCATTGTTTTGAGGTAATGTCTAATGAAGGCTACTTCTGGTATGATAAAGTGAATATATTGGAAGGAGAGGTCTCCTCGCCCCGTCGCTCCCGCGAGCGGCGGAAGGCGAGCTCCCAGCCCCGACCTCCCCCGTTCCCCTCCCTCCCCCTCCTCCTCGCCGCTGCCAAAAGGCGCCGCCAGGCGAAGCCTGGCCTGCGTCGGCGGCGGCGGAGCTTCCTTCTCCCCTCATACGGCGGTGAAGGCGCGGGTCTTTGCCGGTCGTAGGGGGGCGCGGTGCTTCGGGCGGGCCACGGCGGCGATTCTGCGCGGCGCGGCGCTGGTGGCGCTTGCCTGTGTCGGAGTCGCGGACGCTGCCCGGGGCGTCCTTGCTCGGCGGTGGCAAAGCACCAGATCTGGGGCGGCGGCGTGCGGTTCGGCCCCCAGCCAGATCCGACTGGCTCTGCGGCTGGGGGGCGACGAGCGGCGCGGGGGGTTGTTGGTGGCCTGGCTGGGCTGCGTGGTGGCGGTGCCCGTCGCCGCCGTGGCGGCCCGATCTGGTTCGTTCCGAGCCCGATTCGGGCGGCGGTGGCGACGGATGGCTCGGTGGCCGCCGGTGGCTTCTCCTCCCGCCCCTGGAGGTCTTCCTCCTGCCTCCATGGGTGGCTGGGGTGGCTGCTACGTGGCCGCAGGGCGGATGGCGGCGCGTCCGACTCACATCTGGCGGTTGGATCTGGGTGGACGGTGCTGGTGGGGCTGCGGCCTGGTGTAGCCGTGGCTCTGGCCGTGGGCGGCGGCGCGTGGAGCTCCGGCTCATGGTGGTGGTCTCCCGAGGGTGCAGCGGTTACACGGTGGTTTGGCGGATCTGCCCGCAGCGACGGCCGGCTATCTCCGGCGTTGGCTCGTTTGCGGTCGGACCGCTTCGACCGTAGCTCCGTCTACTCGTCGCCCGGGCGTTACTTCGGTCCTGGGGCTGGCTCTCTCCCAGCTGCGGTCCTTCGCTCGTCTCGCGCCCGGAGCTGCAGGACGGAGCTCGTCTCGCGCTCGGCAGCAGGACGGAGCTCGTCTCGCGCTCGGCAGCAGGACGGAGCTCGTCTCGCGCCCGGCAGCTGGACGGCGCACGTCTCGCGCCCGACATTAGGACTGAGCTCGTCTCACGCTCGGGGCTGCAGGACGGGCGATGGAGGCCAGTTTTGGCCGACCTATTGGGTCTCGGCACTGGGGGTCGTCCAGGGGTGCGAAAGGCGGGACCTTTCCACTCGTCTCTTCGGTTGGGGTAGCGGCGGGTCACGGGTGAGGTAGTGGTGTCGAGGTCTTGGATGCTGGGGCGGCGGCCCTGGTGGTGGTGGTTACGCGATGCTCTTGGACAGAGCCCGTGCCTTGGTGCTGCCCGGTCATCATGGTCGTGTGGGCGGCGTGGTTGCCGGGGTGTGGCGTTCGGTGGCGGTGATTGTGGGCTGAGGTGAAAACCTGCTCTATCTTCGGACGGACCGACGGCGGCAAAGATCATTCCCTTCTTGAAGGCGTCGTCTGAAGGAAATATGCCCTAGAGGCAATAATAAAGTTATTATTTATTTCCTTATTTCATGATAAATGTTTATCATTCATGCTATAATTGTATTAACCGGAAACATGATACATGTGTGAATGCATAGACAAAACAATATGTCACTAGTATGCCTCTACTAGACTAGCTTGTTAATCAAAGATGGTTATGTTTCCTGACCATGAACAAAGAGTTGTTATTTGATTAACGAGGTCACATCATTAGTAGAATGATCTGATTGACATGACCCATTCCATTAGCTTAGCACACGATCGCTTAGTATGTTGCTACCGCTTTTATCCATGACTTATACATGTTCCTATAACTATGAGATTATGCAACTCCCGCTTGCGGAGGAACACTTTGGTACTACCAAACGTCACAACGAATCGGGTGATTATAAAGGAGTACTACAGGTGTCTCCAAAGGCGATGTTGGGTTGGCGATTTCGAGATTAGGTTTTGTCACTCCGATTGTCGGAGAGGTATCTCTGGCCCTCTCGGTAATGCACATCATGAAGCCTTGCAAGCATTGCAACTAATGAGTTAGTTGTGAGATGATGTATTACGGAACGAGTAAAGAGACTTGCGTAACGAGATTGAACTAGGTATTGGATACCAAGATCGAATCTCGGGCAAGTAACATACCGATGACAAAGGAACAACGATGTTGTTATGCGGTCGACCGATAAAGATCTTCGTAGAATATGTAGGAACCAATATGGGCATCCAGGTCCCGCTATTGGTTATTGACCGAGACGTGTCTCGGTCATGTCTACATTGTTCTCGAACCGTAGGGTCCGCACGCTTAAAGTTTCGATGATGCGGTTATTATGAGTTTATGTATTTTGATGTACCAAGAAGTTCGAGTCCCGGATGTGATCACGGACATGACGAGGAGTCTCGGAATGGTCGAGACATAAAGATTGATATATTGACGGCTATATTCGGACACCGGAAAGGTTCCGGAAGTTTCGGAGAAAACCGGAGTGGGAGGGGTTACCGGAACCCCGGGAAGTTATTGGCCTTAGTGGGCCAAGAGGGAGAGAGAGGGCCGCACCAGAGGTGGCGCCTGTGGGAGTCCGAATAGGACAGGAGGGGGGGCGCCCCCTTCCTCTCTCTCTCCTCTCTTCCTTCCCCTTCTCCTTCCTAGTTGGACTAGGAAAGGGAGTCCTACTCAACTAGGAGGAGGACTCCCCCTCCTGGCGCGCCTATAGGGGCCGGCCGGCCTCCCCCCTCCCTCCTTTATATACGGGGGCAGGGGGCACCCTAGGACACACAAGTATTGATCTACGGATCGTTCCTTAGCCGTGTGCGGTGCCCCCCTCCACCATATTCCACCTCGGTCATACCGTCGCGAAGCTTAGGCGAAGCCCTGCGCCGGTGAAACAGCAAGATCATCACCACGCCGTCGTGCTGACGGAACTCTCCCTCGACACTCGGCTGGATCGGAGTATGAGGGACGTCATCGAGCTGTACGTGTGTCAAGAACTCGGGGGCGCCGGAGTAACGGCGTCGGGATCGGTCGGATCGCGAGGAGAACGTACGACTACTTCCACTACGTTGTGATCGCTTCCGCTTCGGGTCTACGAGGGTACGTAGACAACAGTCTCCCCTCTCGTTGCTATGCATCACCATGATCTTGCGTGTGCGTAGGAAATTTTTTGAAATTACTACGTTTCCCAACAGTGGCATCCGAGCGAGGTTTTTATGGTTTGATGTTTTGCACGAGTAGAACACAAGTGAGTTGTGGGCGATACAAGTCATACTACCTACCAGATGTCATACTTTGGTTCAGCGGTATTGTGAGATGAAGCGGCCTGGACCGACATTACGCCAGACGCTTACGCGAGACTGGTTTCACCGCCACGAGCACTCGTTGCTTAAAGGTGACTGGTGGGTGCTGTCTCTCTCACTTTAGTTGAACCGAGTGTAGCTCGCCCGGTCCTTGAGAAGGTTAAACGGAGTCTATTTGACGAAGTATCGCTGTGGTTTTGATGCGTAGGTGAGACTGGTTCTTGCTTAAGCCCGTAGCAGCCACGTAAAATTTGCAACAACAAAGTAGAGGACGCCTAACTTGTTTTTGCAGGGCATGTTGTGATGTGATATGGTCAAGACGTGATGCTATATTTTATTGTATGAGATGATCATGTTTTGTAACCGGTTATCGGCAAGCTGGCAGGAGCCATATGGTTGTCGCTTTATTGTATGCAATGCAATCGCCCTGTAATGCTTTACTTTATCACTAAGCGGTAGAGATAGTCGAGAAGCATAAGATTGGCGAGACGACAACGATGCTACGATGGAGATCAAGGTGTCGCTACCGGTGACGATGGTGATCATGACGGTGCTGCGGAGATGAAGATCACGAAGCACAAGATGATGATGACCATATCATATCACTTATATTGATTTGCATGTGATGTTTATCCTTTATGCATCTTATCTTGCTTTGATTGACGGTAGCATTATAAGATGATCTCTCACTAAATTATCAAGAAGTGTTCTCCCCGAGTATGCACCATTGCCAAAGTTCGTCGTGCCCAGACACCACGTGATGATCGGGTGTGATAAGCTCTACGTCCATCTACAACGGGTGCAAGCCAGTTTTGCACACGCAGAATACTCGGGTTATACTTGACGAGCCTAGCATATGCAGATATGGCCTCGGAACACGGAGACCGAAAGGTCAAACGTGAATCATATAGTAGATATGATCAACATAAGATGTTCACCATTGAAAACTACTCCATTTCACGTGATGATCGGTTATGGTTTAGTTGATTTGGATCACGTGATCACTTAGATGACTAGAGGGATGTTTTTCTAAGTGGGAGTTCTTAAGTAATATGATTAATTGAACTTAAATTTATCATGAACTTAGTACCTGATAGTATCTTGCTTGTTTATGTTTGATTGTAGATAGATGGCTCGTCTGTTGTTCCGTTGAATTTTAATGCGTTCCTTGAGAAAGCAAAGTTGAAAGGTGATGGTAGCAATTACACGGATGGGTCCGTAACTCGAGGATTATCCTCATTGCTGCACGTAAGAGTTACGCCCTGGATGCACCGCTAGGTGACAGCTCTTCTTTGGAGCAACACGAGATGTTGTGAACGTCTGGCGAGCAAAGCTGATGACTACTCTATAGTTCGATGTGCCATGCTTTACGTCTTAGAACCGGGACTTCAACGACGTTTTGAACGTCATGGAGCATATGAGATGTTCCAGAGTTGAAGTTAATATTCCATCGTAATGCCCGGATTGAGAGATATGAAGTCTCCAATAAGTTCTATAGCTGCAAGATGGAGGAGAATAGTTCGTTAGTGAGCACATACTCGTAATGTCCGGGTACTACAATCAGTTGACACAATTGGGAGTTAATCTTCCCGATGATTGTGTCATTGATGTAATTCTTCAATCACCGCCACCAAGCTACAAAGGCTTCGTGATGAACTATAATATGCAAGGGTTAGTAAAGACTATACCGAGCTCTTCGCAATGCTAAAGGTTGCGGAGGTAGAAATCAAGAAGGAGCATCAAGTGTTGATGGTCAATAAGACCACCAGTTTCAAGAAGAAAGGCAAAGGGAAGAAGAAGGAACTTCAAGAAGAACAGCAAGCAAGTTGCTGCTCAGAGAAGAAACCCAAGTCTGGACCTAAGCCTGAAACCGAGTGCTTCTACCGCAAGCGACTGGTCTTTGGAAGCGGAACTGCCCCAAGTATTTGGCGGATAAGAAGGATGGCAAGGTGAACAAAGGTATATGTGATATACATGCTATTGATGTGTACCTTACTAGAGCTCGCAGAGCACTGGTATTTGATCTTGGTTCATTGCTAATATTTGCAACTCAAACAGGACTACGGATTGCTTAACACCGGCAAAGGACGAGGTGACGATGCGCGTGGGAAATGGTTCCAAAGTCGATGTGATCGCGGTCGGCACGCTACCTCTACATCTACCTTCGGATTAGTTTTAGACCTAAATAATTGTTATTTGGTGCTGCGTTGAGCATGAACATTATATCCGGATCTTGTTTGATGCGAGACGGTTATTCATTTAAATCGAGAATAATGGTTGTTCTATTTATATGAGTAATATCTTTTATGGTCATGCACCCTTGAGCAGTGGTCTATTTTTGATGAATCTCGATAGTAGTGATACACATATTCATAATGTTGAAACCAAAAGATGCAGAGTTGATAATGATAGTCAACTTATTTGTGGCACTCGCCGCTTAGGTCATATTGGTGTAAAGCGCATGAAGAAACTCCATCTCGATGGACCTTTGGAGTCACTTGATTATGAATCACTTGGCACTTGCGAACCGTGCCTTATGGGCAAGATGACTAGAACCCCGTTCTCCGGTACTATGGAGAGAGCAACAGATTTATTGGAAATCATACATACAGATGTATGTGGTCCGATGAATGTTGAGGCTCGTGGCGGATATCGTTATTTTCTCACCTTCACAGATGACTTAAGCAGATATGGGTATATCTACTTAATGAAACATAAGTCTGAAACATTTGAAAAGTTCAAAGAATTTCAGAGTGAAGTTGAAAATCATCGTAATAAGAAAATCAAATTTCTACGATCTGATCGTGGAGACGAATATTTGAGTTACGAGTTTGGTCTTCAATTAAAACAATGTGGAATAGTTTCACAGCTCACGCCACCTGGAACACCACAATGTTATGGTGTGTCCAAACATCGTAACCGCACTTTATTGGATATAGTGCAATCTATGATGTTTCTTACTGATTTACCAATATCGTTTTGGGGTTATGCTCTAGAGACGGCCGCATTCACACTGAATAGAACACCGTCAAAATCCATTGAGACGACACCTTATGAACTGTGGTTTAGCAAGAAACCAAAGTTGTCGTTTCTTAAAGTTTGGGGATGCGATGCTTATGTGAAAAAGCTTCAACCTGATAAACTCGAACCCAAATCGGAGAAATGTGTCTTCATAGGATACCCAAAGGAGACAGTTGGGTACACCTTCTATCACAGACCCGAAGGCAAGACATTCGTTGCTAAGAATGGATCCTTTCTAGAGAAGGAGTTTCTCTCGAAAGAAGTGAGTGGGAGGAAAGTAGAACTTGATGAGGTAATAGTACCTTCTCCTTACTTGAAAGTAGTTCGTCGCAGAAACCGGTTTCGAGACATCTACACCAAGTAGTGAGGAAGTTGATGATGTTGATCATGAAACTTTAGATCAAGTTCTGCAGAACCTCGAGATCAACCAGATTAAGATCCGCACTGAGTGGTACGGTAATCCTGTTCTAGAAATCATGCTACTAGATCATGATGAACCTACGAACTATGAAGAAGCGATGGTGAGCCCAGATTCGCAAAATGGCTTGAGGCCATGAAATCTGAGATGGGATCCATGTATGAAAACAAAGTATGGACTTTGGTTGACTTGCCCGAGGGTAGGCAAGCAATAGAAAACAAGTGGATCTTCAAGAAGAAGACCGACGACGACGGTAATGTTATCGTTTACAAAGCTCGACTTGTCGCAAAGGGTTTTCGACAAGTTCAAGGGATTGACTACGATGAGACCTTCTCACCGAAGCGATGCTTAAGTCTGTCCGAATCATGTTAGCAATTGCCGATTTTATGATTATGAAATTTGGCAAATGGATGTAAAGACTGCATTCTGAATGGATTTACGGAAGAAGAGTTGTATATGATGCAACCGAAGGTTTTATCGATCCAAAGGAGCTAACAAAGTGTGCAAGCTCCAGCGATCCATTTATGGACTGGTGCAAGCATCTCGAGTTGGAATAAACGCTTTGATAGTGTGATCAAAGCATTTGGGTTTGTACAGACTTTTGGAGAAGCCTCAGATTTACAAGAAAGTGAGTGGGAGCTCAGAGCATTTCGATATTATATGTAGATGACATATTGCTGATCGAAAATGATATAGAATTTCTGGATAGCATAAAGGGATACTTGAATAAGAGTTTTTCAATGAAAGACCTCGGTGAGGCTGCTTACATATTGGGCATTAAGATCTATAGAGATAGATCAAGACGCTTAATTGGACTTTCACAAAGCACATACCTTGATAAATTTTTGAAGAAGGTCAAGATGGATCAAGCAAAGAAAGGGTTCTTGCCTGTGTTACAAGGTGTGAAGTTGAGTAAGACTCAATGCCCGACCACTGCAGAAGATAGAGAGAAAATGAAAGATGTTCCCTATGCTTCAGCCATAGGCTCTATCATGTATGCAATGCTGTGTACGGAGACTGATGTGTGCCTTGCTATAAGTTTAGCAGGAGGTACCAAAGTAATCCAGAGTGGATCATGGACAGCGGTCAAGAACATCCTGAAGTACCTGAAAAGGACTAAGGATATGTTTCTCGTATATGGAGGTGACAAAGAGCTCATCGTAAACGGTTACGTTGATGCAAGCTTTGACACTGATCCGAACGATTCTAAATCGCAGACCGGATACGTATTTACACTAAACGGAGGAGCTGTCAGTTAGTGCAGTTCTAAACAAAGCGTCGTAGCGGGATCTACATGTGAAGTGGAGTACATAGCAGCTTCGGAAGCAGCTAATGAAGGAGTCTGGATGAAGGAGTTCATATCCGATCTAGGTGTCATACCTAGTGCATCGGGTCCAATGAAAATCTTTCGTGACAATATCGAGCAATTGCCTTAGCGAAGGAATCCAGATTTCACAAGAGGACCAAGCACATCAAGAGACGCTTCAATTCCATCCGGACTTAGTCCGTGGGAGACATAGAGATTTGCAAGATACATACGGATCTGAATGTTGCGAACCGTTGACTAAGCCTCTTCCACGAGCAAAACATGATCAGCACCAAGACTCCATGGGTGTTAGAATCATTACTATGTAATCTAGATTATTGACTCTAGTGCAAGTGGGAGATGAAGGAAATATGCCCTAGAGGCAATAATAAAGTTATTATTTATTTCCTTATTTCATGATAAATGTTTATCATTCATGCTATAATTGTATTAACGGAAACATGATACATGTGTGAATGCATAGACAAAACAATATGTCACTAGTATGCCTCTACTAGACTAGCTTGTTAATCAAAGATGGTTATGTTTCCGACCATGAACAAAGAGTTGTTATTTGATTAACGAGGTCACATCATTAGTAGAATGATCGATTGACATGACCCATTCCATTAGCTTAGCACACGATCGCTTAGTATGTTGCTACCGCTTTTATCCATGACTTATACATGTTCCTATAACTATGAGATTATGCAACTCCCGCTTGCGGAGGAACACTTTGGTACTACCAAACGTCACAACGAATCGGGTGATTATAAAGGAGTACTACAGGTGTCTCCAAAGGCGGATGTTGGGTTGGCGATTTCGAGATTAGGTTTTGTCACTCCGATTGTCGGAGAGGTATCTCTGGGCCCTCTCGGTAATGCACATCACTGAAGCCTTGCAAGCATTGCAACTAATGAGTTAGTTGTGAGATGATGTATTACGGAACGAGTAAAGAGACTTGCCGGTAACGAGATTGAACTAGGTATTGGATACCGACGATCGAATCTCAGGCAAGTAACATACCGATGACAAAGGGAACAACATATGTTGTTATGCGGTCTGACCGATAAAGATCTTCGTAGAATATGTAGGAACCAATATGGCATCCAGGTCCCGCTATTGGTTATTGACCAGAGACGTGTCTCGGTCATGTCTACATTGTTCTCGAACCGTAGGGTCCGCACGCTTAAAGTTTCGATGACAGTTATTATGAGTTTACGTATTTTGATGTACCGAAGAAGTTCGGAGTCCCGGATGTGATCACGGACATGACGAGGAGTCTCGGAATGGTCGAGACATAAAGATTGATATATTGACGGCTATATTCGGACACCGGAAAGGTTCCGGAAGTTTCGGAGAAAACCGGAGTGCCGGAGGGTTACGGAACCCCGGGAAGTTATGGGCCTTAGTGGGCCAAGAGGGAGAGAGAGGGCCGCACAGGAGGTGGCGCCCCTGTGGGAGTCCGAATAGGACAAGGGGGGGGCGGCCCCCTCTCCTCTCTCCTCTCTCTTCCTTCCCCTTCTCCTTCCTAGTTGGACTAGGAAAGGGAGTCCTACTCCAACTAGGAGGAGGACTCCCCCTCCTTGGCGTGCCTATAGGGGCCGGCCGGCCTCCCCCTCCCTCCTTTATATACGGGGGCAGGGGGGCACCCTAGGACACACAAGTATTGATCTACGGATCGTTCCTTAGCCGTGTGCGGTGCCCCCCTCCACCATATTCCACCTCGGTCATACCGTCGCGAAGCTTAGGCGAAGCCCTGCACCGGTGAAACATCAAGATCGTCACCACGCCGTCGTGCTGACGGAACTCTCCCTCGACACTCGGCTGGATCGGAGTACGAGGGACGTCATCGAGCTGTACGTGTGTCAAGAACTCGGGGGCGCCGGAGTAACGGCGTCGGGATCGGTCGGATCGCGAGGAGAACGTACGACTACTTCCACTACGTTGTGATCGCTTCCGCTTCGGGTCTACGAGGGTACGTAGACAACACTCTCCCCTCTCGTTGCTATGCATCACCATGATCTTGCGTGTGCGTAGGAAATTTTTTGAAATTACTACGTTTCCCAACATCGTCGAGGCTCTCATTGCCCGTCATGCGGCTCCGGGGGAAACTCTGATCCTTGGATCGGGCGGTGGCGGCGCTCCGGCGTCGTATCCTTCCTGAAGGCGCCGCCTTGGAGCGCATGGTTCGTCATATGTAGCTTCATTTCTTCGGGGCGGTAGTGCTAGGAGTGGTGTTGTTGCGCTCAGCGCCTATGTATCCTGTCTTGGGTGTGTGCGTGTGTTGCGGTGACGTGGCGTGTGGTTGTACTGGATACTTGTGGTTTGGTGCTTTATATATAAAGCGGGGCGAAAGCCTTTTTCGGCAATATATTGGAATTTAGTTGATGTCCACATATGAGTTGTTTCTGAACCAGTATTGTATTTATCTTCCATAATCCAATTTAATGAATCTCATGCAACAACACCTTATTAAATTTGATTGTTATTTAGTGCTATTTGTCGATACCCTTTATGATGTATTGTGTACAACTATAGATAAATACTATATGGAATTGTAGAACCAAGTGTTTTTCTTCTTTTATGTTGTTGCGACGAATGGGTTCATAAACTAAGGACATGGAATGATTTTTTTTCTCCTGTTGCAACGTACGGGCATGTTTGTGTACATTTCGCACACGGCCGTCCACAAACCTATATTATAACTTCCCATTAAAATTAATTATCTCTGTTGTTTTCTGCAGGCAGCAGTAATTAATATGGGTACGTCGCCACGTACGCTGAACACATACCGCAACAACATTACATTATGTGTTGGACATCCTAAGATAATGGGTATCATGTAGCTCGACCTACGGATCAACCACATTCTTATATTGTGTGTTGGACATGCATAGTATATACGTAAGGTTTGACTTGTGTAATTAATTCCCAGGTGTTTCTCTGCAAGCAGTCTTACAAAGGAAGGTTAGAATCATTAAACTACAGTACTTTCATTTATATACACATGCATGTTTGAGCATTTTTCATGTTTCTGCTCCTGTCCTGGCATTCTGATTTTAGATACCGTAAAGAGAATGTGTCGAGATTGAAAATGCTTCACATAAAGAACAATTGAGATTTTGTCATCTATATCTGCCTGCACAAGTAGACCATAAGTGTACTGTACAGATAAAACCTCTTACAAGAAAATGTGTACTGTACCGGAGAGCAATAACAAGAAAATCTGGAAGGCAAAGATTCCACTAAAAGTTAAAATATTCATGTGGTATCTTCATACAGGTGTTGTGCTAACCAAAGACAACCTTGCACGACGCAACTGGCCAGGAAGTAAGAAGTGTTATTTTTGTACTCTTGACGAGACAATCAAACACCTTTTTTTTCAATGCAAGTTTGCGCGTTCTACGTGGTCATTCATCCAAATAGCGTCAAATTTGTATCCGCCCACAAGTGTTGCCAATATTTTTGGTCATTGGTTGGATGGTATTTCAAATAGATTCAAAACGCTAATAAGGGTGGGAGCGTACGCCTTACTATGGTCGCTTTGGCTATGTAGAAACGATTTGGTTTTTAATGACAAAAATGCTTCTCCTCTGCAGGTTATTTTCCGTTGTACGCACTTGCTTCGTATGTGGTCTATGCTACAACGTGCGGAGTACCTACCGCTATTCAAGGCGGTGTGTACGCGATTGGAGCAGGTGGCTATGGAGGTTTTTACCCAACATGGGTGGCAGCATAATCTCCGGATCGGTCCACCAACCGTTTCGACATAGGCATAGTGTCGGTCTATAGGACTCTACTGTTGCCGAATTGTCGGGTTTTTTTTCTTGTCAACTTTTTTTTGTTTGGCTGTGTGCATCCTAGTTATGCAGAGGCCGGGTGGTACTCTAAGTGCTTTGTATCGCTTGATGCTACATTTTGAGATAATAAAAACGCCCTTTATCAAAAAAAAACAAGAAAATGTGTTGCAATAAACAAGACAAGATCTTATAAGAAATATAGCACACCATTCACTACAGGAAAATCACACTTCGCCGTGTATCTCGAGGCATGCTGAGTGTCAAAACACGGGTTCTTGGTTTACATCCACATAAGCTGAGTAAGAAACAACAAGCAAACAAATGGTGCTCGGCTTATGGGTAAGTAAGCCGAGTATGCTTGCAAAAAGGTCTTTGGCGGCTAACAGACAACACTAGGCATATCTTAAGAAGGCACTCAAACAATTATCGGCAACGATTCCCTCCATGTGGCGATCACGAAGGCTGCAGAGGGCAGCGTCACGGAGCTAGCTGTAAGCCGAGTACCCGGTAAACGACACTCGGCTTACATGCACTGGTCTATTTTTCAATAACCTTTTTTTGCATAAAAATATTTTTATATGGACCACTGTATTCATATTTACTTATTGCATTATATTTCTTCCCCCTTTTCTCTCCCATTTTGTCTAAGTTAGTTTTCATCGCCCTATCGTTGTGCAGATTTCGCAATCTCTCTCTAATTAATTATCACCATTTTGCCACTTCAAAGTAATGGGGTGTTGCATTGTACTCTTCACACCCCCTAGCTAGTGTAACAATATTAGATCTCATGCAAAAGAGAAAAGTTCACATTTCAACCCTGAACTAGCTACTCAAATCGATTTACAACCCTCATCTTCAAAACCGGTCGAATTACACTCTCAACTTACCACAAATTTCAAAAGACAACCTTGGTCACCGGTTTTGAGCTGGTCAATCGATTTTGACCGAGTCAAAGCCCACGTACGTACGCACATATCCAAACCAAACCCCCCTCTCTTTCTCTTCATTCCACCCCAAACAGCCAAGCCCCGACCCAAGTCCCCCCGCCGACGCCTGGGTCGCCTGGGACGCCAAGGCCGGCCACGCTGCCGCTGCCGGCTACCAAAGACCGGTTGCGCCACCAGGCCAGCTTCCTTTATTTCTTCCATCTCTGGCCCTTACCCGCGCCGGTGACTAGCTGCTACTGCTAACCCTAGGCAAGCTGCTATTGTTGCTGCCGCCGGCGTGCTGCTCTACGTGCGCTAGTGGAACAACATGCAGTACGTCACCAGCACCGCGTTCCTCCTCTCCGTCTACTCGGGGCAACTAACGGAGGCCGGCGAGGGCGCGACGCTGGGCATCGTGACGTACGCAAGGCGGCGGGGCGTCGACCGACAATGGCGAGGTATTAGCACGGGAGCAACCCGCGCCGGATCAACTACTTGATGTGGCGGCGCTGCGGGTCCGCGGTCGCCCACGGTGGGGGCCTTGGCGCCGTCCCAGGCGCCGGCAGCGGGGATTTGGGTCGGGGCTTGCGGGTGAACGAAGACAACGAACAGAGGGTGGTCTAGGATTGGATGTGTGTTGCTGAGTCAGCTTTTACACTTTTTTGGGGTGAGTCAACTTTGACTCGGTCAAACCGGTTGACCAGCTCAAAACCATGGCCAGGGTTGTCTTTTAAACTTTGCGGTAAGTTAAGGGTGCAATTCGACCGGTTTCGAAGATGATGGTTGTAAATCAAACGGAGTGGTTACTTCAAGGTTGGAAAGTGGACTTTTCTCTTGTTCTGATTAACGCGATTTGATGAATCTCTTGTTCGGTAAGGCTGCAAACGTCTACTCCTATCTTTTCTTCGTAAAATGGGTGATTCCATGTGCACTATCATATTTGTCTGTTTTTCAAAGTTATTACAAGACCACGAGAAAATACGTATGACCTACGGGAGAGTCCGACGGAAAGGTTCAAGATCTAGGGTTCCAGCCCCCCCCCCCCCAACTTCGAGCCGACGAGAGGACATCATGTGAATGCATGCACTCAAATTTGGTCTGCCATGCCACCATGACCTACCTAACACATACCAAGAGGAATCATCATAGTCAAAGCCCTCTATCTGCCTGTCAAAGGGATAGATCGCGCAGGCCACAGATGGAAGTGTCATCGAAAACTGCGCGGGGAAGGGCCAGTACACCACCACCACCTTCATGTGGCCCAAATATATGTATGAAAGGGTGGTGTAATGTTTAAATACTCAATGCACAATTTTGATGTGGCACTTGCCACACAAACTAGAAAGTCCCGTGGGAAGGTTCAGGATGTAGGGTGCCGATGGTCAAACTTGGTCAGGCATCTCACCATGACCTACCCAAACACAAACCAAGAGGGATCCACCATGGTCAAACCTGTCACGCCACCAGTCAAAGGGATAGATTGCACGGGCCCATGGATAAGCGCATCGTTGAAAACCATGCAAGGGAGGGTCAGAACACCACCACAACCTGCATGTGGCCAAAATATATGTAAAAGGGTGGTGCGATGTTTAAATAACCAATGCACAACTTTGATGTGGCACCTACCTCACAAACCGGATAGTCTGGCAAGAAGGATTAGGATGTAGGGTACATGTCCTCCCACTTTGTGCCTGCGGGAGGGAATCCTATGAACGCATGCACTCAAACTTGGCTTGACATCTCACCATGACCTACCATAACACAGACCAAGAGGAAATCCACATTTGTCAAGCCCATCTTGCCTCAGGTCAAAGGGATAGACCGTGCGTGCCCATGGATGGGCATGTTGTCGAAAACCGTGCGAGGGAGGGTCAGAACACCATCCCAACATGCATGTGGCCCAAATATATACGAAGGGGTGGTGTGATGTTCAAATACCCAATCCAAAATTTCAATGTGGCACCTTCCTCACAAACCGGACAGTGCAACATGAAGGTTCATGATGTAGGGCGCCTATCCGACCACTTTGTGTCAGCGGGAGGGTATCCTATGAATGCATGCTCTCAACTTTTTGTTTGCATCTCAACATGACCTACCGTAACATAGATTAAGAGCAATCTATCTTTGGTCAAACCACTCTTGCCGATGATCAAAACCCTATATCGCGCAGGCCCACGGATGGGCGCGCTGCCGAAAACCGTGCGAGTGAGGGCCAGAACACCCCCACCACCTGCATGTGTCCCAAGTATATGTATGAAATGGTGGTGTGATGTTTAAATACCCAATGCACATGCCTTACAAACCGGACGGTACATGCAGGAAGGTTGAAGACGTAGGGTGTTAGTCCCCCACTTTGTGCCAGCGGGAGGGAATCCTATGAATGCATGCGCTCAAACTTGTTCAGGCATCTCACCATGACCTACTGTAACACAATCTAATAGGAATCCACCTTGGTTAAACCCCTCTCGGCGCCGGTCAAAGGGATAAACCGCGCGGGCCCATGGATGGGCGCATCATCGATAACCATGCCAGGGAAGGTCTGGAGACCACCAACACATGCATGTGGCCTAAATATATGTATAAAAGGGGGTGTGATGTTCAAATACCCAATCCTCGCTGTGATGTGGCATCTGTCTCACAAAGCGGACAATGCGGTAGGAAGGTTCAGGACGTAGGGTGACAGTCCCCCAACTTTGTTGCGGGGGAGGCAATCCTATGAACACATGCAGTCACACTAGGTATGTCATCTCACCATGAACTACTGTAACACAGACCAAGAGGAAATCCACCTTGGTCAAGCCCCTCCCGTGTCTGGTCAAAGGGATAGAATGCATGGGCGAATGGATGATTGCGTCATTGAAAACCGCGCGAGGGAGGGTTAGAACACCACCTGCATGTGGCCCAAATATATGTATGAAAGGATGGTGTGATGTTTAAATACACAATGCACAACTTTGATGTGGCACCTTCTCACAAACCGGACAGTGCAGGAGAAAGGTTCGGGGCGTAGGGTGCCGATCCCCCTTTTCGTGTTAGCGGGAGGGAATCCTATGAATGCATGCGCTTAAATTTGGCGTGGCATCTCACCATGACCTACCGTAACACAGACCAAGTGGAAACCACCTTGGTCAAGCCCCTCTTGCCGCCGGTCAAATCCCTTCACCGTGTGAGCCCACGATTGGCGCGTCATTAAAAACCACGCGAGGAAGGGCCAAAACACCACCACACCACCATCACATGTCACAAATATATGTATGAAAGGGTGTTGTGAAATACCCAATGCATAACTTTGATATTGCACCTACTTCATAAGTCGGACAGTCCCGCGGGAAGGTTTTAGGACGTAGGGTGTCGATCCCCACATTTCAAACCGGCATGAAGGAATCCTATGAACGCATGCGCTCAAACATGGTATGGCTTCTCACCATGAACTAACCTAACACAAACCAAGAAGGGTCCGCCATGGTCAAACCCATGACGCCGCCGGTCAAAGGGATAGACCGCAGGGGCCCATGGATGAGTGCGTCGTCGAAAACCACACGGTGGATGGTCAGAATACCACCACCTGCAGGTGGCCCAAATAAGAGTGCGTATAAGTCATGACTTGGAAGGTGTATAAGTTTTGGCTAACTACCTTAGCAAGTTCGTGGTGGAATATAAGAATGTGGACCACCTCCTCGTGCTTTACGAGATTATGTAAGTCCTCTACAGCTTGCACCGATTGAAATATGCTACCATGCTTTTTCATTATAGATGCTTGCATTTACAAGGTTCACAATACTTGTCTGTTGTACTATTGTGCTGCGACCATTGGATCGTCGTCATTCTAAACCCAAAGACTTTCAATTCTTATATCTTGTATTGCAATCGATAGGTGAAGAAGGACTACAAAATGCTGAAGTCAGTTCTGGATGCCACTCTCTCCGACTACAAAATGAGGGAGGATACTTCAAGCCGAGGTGCTAGAGGACAAAGGCTGGTGGCTTACCACACTTCGTCAACAACACAAACTTTATTTGCCTTCAACATCCGAAGGATGTACCTACCGACGTCCGCATTTTACGTCATGCACCCCATGGATGAGTTAACACGGCAATTCCAAACTTTCAAGAGAAAGGATGACATCATTACCTGCAGTGGCAGAGTCAGGATTGTAGCAAGACCTGCCCCGGGCCTAAAAATAAATTCACTGCAAGGGAAAAACTCAATGTCTATAAGGCTTTTAGCTATCTCAAAAGATACCCTATATAAAATATGACTCAATTGAATAAACAATTTAGAATTTAAACTCAATGTTTAATGATAGAACAAAAATAGGTAAAAAATATGAAAGAAGCTACAAAGAACAATACATGATAAAAAAGAGTGCCAAATCAATTGTTTGCTTCACAATTTAGATATAGATAAGCCATCTTCCATGTTGAAGAAACATACCATTCAAAGCTGCCTTTAGACAAGCTACTCTTGTGTCACCCACATGCTTAATCTTAATAAATCTCTCAATCGTATACCCATGAATGTTCTTTTTAAATGAAAGGTAGATCATGTTCTACCTTATGTATTTCAAAAGGCTGAAGCCCAGAAACCATAGTCCCGTACAAGTTGCTCATATTATGCACCGTGGTGCAAAGGCCATGAGCAGCCTTGTCAGAAAAGAGGAGGTAGGGAGGAAGAAACAAAAGAAAAAGCAAAACACCTAAGCTATGCCAACAAAGCTTGCGACCAGGACAAGATGATAGTTTTATCTCCTGGGCTCCGAGCACGATGGCTCCAAAGTGATAAAAGCTCAGCTGCATGCATCCTTGTGTAGGGTGGAGACCAACGCTTATAATTGAAAACCCGGTCATTTCTGGCATGCCAAAGAGTGACGAGGGCAGCGGCAACCAGAATATGCAGCTTGCGTGAAGCAGGCCAGCGTAGATGAGCATGCTGGATAAAGTCCAATAAATCCTCGGAGTTAATAGCAGCTTCAAGCAGATCAAACCTCTCCCAAAGAGCAGGGGCACAAACACATCTCAAAGCTAGATGGCTAAAGGATTCGATAGCTGGACATATATCACAGTAAGCATGCGTGACAATAGAGGACCATTGTTTTTTTACCATATTATCACGGATATTCAAACGACCCCAGAAAGCCAACCAGAGGAAGATCATGTGCTTCAAGGGGATAACAGGGTCCCAAACCCACTGCTGAAATCTACTGGTGACGCCCCTAAAAGTGAGGAGGCGATAAAAGAAGGCAGTAGACACTTCCTTGTTGTAAAGAGATGAGAGACGGTGATCTTGACTGGTGGAGGAGGGCTGGATTCCCAGCAAGATATCCCGAAGAAGATGCAGCTCTCGATCAGCCATTTGGGATAGGTTTGGGTGTAACTGGATGTCCAACAATTGCCAGAGAACTGAGAAGCAACATTGCACCATGTATTCTTGGCAAAGGAGAACAAAACTGGGAATTCATGACACAAACGTCCAGCAGGTAGCCATTTATCCTTCCATAAGGAATAAGGTGCCCAGTACCCAAGGAGCAAAGGGAGGCAGATGTTACCAAGGGATGAACTGCTTGAAACCCTTCCAGATTGGCGTGTCCCTGTAGTGTGCACCAGAAAACACCTGTTGCTTACAATATTGCACCGCAAACCATTGAAAACAGGGGATATCAGACTGTTGCAAGACCTTAGCAGCAAACTTGCATAACATAGCTCTGTTATGGGCGGAGAGATCCCTCACACCTAGCCCACCAGGCTCCTTTGGTAGAATGACATAATCCCATGCCACCAGACAGTGGCCACCCTTAACAGTATTCTTTCCTTACCAGAAAAACGCCTGTAGCAGACTCTCTAGTTTAGAAATGGATTCCTTAGGCCATAGAAAGCAGGTCATAAAGCAACTTGGAATACTGGCGAGAACTGAATTGATCAAAGTTAGGCGGCCACCAGCAGATAAAAGAGCAGGCAACCAACTAGACAATCTCTTATCCACCCTGTGGATTACTGGTAGAAGCATACCATGTCTGATCTTATGCAGCGAAATAGGAAGGCCTAGGTATGTGTAGGGAAACGAGGAGACAGGACAACCAAAGAGAGCAGCGATCTGATTGGCTACTGTGTTGTCCATGCATATAGGAACCAAAGTGCTCTTGTGGAAATTAATTTGCAAGCCCGAGAAGTCAGACAAAGCTGCTAGGATTTGCTTGATGAGGTTGGCTTGCTGTATGTTGCCTTGCAAGAGCAATAGTGTGTCATCCGCGTACTGCAACACCGGAAACAGCCGATCCGACCCAAGTGGATGAACCAGATTTTCAGCCTCGAACTGGGCACAACATAGCCTCTGTAGCACATCTGCAACCAGGATGAACAGGTAAGGTGACGTGGAATCACCCTGCCTTAGGCCCTTCTTAGCCCTGAACGGATCACCGAGTACACCATTAACCATAACACTAGAAGTGGCCGTCGACAGAAGTGAATTAACCCAACTGATCCATCGCTGAGGGAAGCCCCGGGCTTCCATGATTGTGTATAGGCACTACCGGCTGACTGTATCAAAAGCTTTCCGGAAGTCAAGCTTCAGCACAACCATAGGGAGATTCCTCTTATGTGCGGTCTGAACCATGTCCGCGGCCATGCCAAAGTTCTCCACAATAGACCTCCCTTTGGCGAAACCTGACTAAAGAGAGTGAATTAGATGTGGTAGCTGACTCTGCAGTCTACGAGCAAGAACCTTGCTTGCCAGCTTTTGTATGCTGTGCGTGATGGATATATGCATGAAGTCTTTCAGCTCCAACGACGTATCCTTTTTAGGCAAGAGTGAAATGAAAGCCATGTTAATCCCAGTCAAGTCCACATGATTATGATACAAATCAGAGAAGAAGAGCTCCAGATCAGGCCTGAGAGTGGTGTGGAAAAGCTTGTAGAACTCATTTGTGAAACCATCCGGGCCGGGGCTTTGGTTATTCAGGGAGTGGTTGATGGTAGCAACTATCTCAGACCAGGTGAACTCCGCTTCAAGACAAGAGAGGTCCAAAATGGGGTACAGAGAGCTCAGCTGGACAGTCGGATGAGAGAGAGCGGGCTGCCCAAGGAGATCAAACAAGTAATTGGTGGCAAGCTGAAGTTTTTGTGCAATGTCAAAGAACTCAATCCCTTCATGAACAATAACTCAGATCTTATTTCTCCTTGCATGACCGTTGGCTGCTGCATGAAAAAACTTGTTGCTCCCATCACCGGAGATACATCACCGCAGCTTGGCTCTCCTGCGCCACATCTCAGTTTGCCACAAAACTAGTTGTTTAGCTTTAGCAGAAGCAAACTGCCTGAGAGCCATTTCCAGGGAGGACAACAATCACCGCTCCACGACCATGTTGAGGTATTCAACCACATGCTTGTTATTGTTGATAAGCAACTCGAGGCTGGCCTTGCTTCTCTTCCAGTGTCTTAAGGCGGCACCGATGCGCCTCATTTTGAAGTTGATGAGCGGGGCAGAGGACTGAAAGTGCCTAGTACCCCGAGACCAGCCCTCCAAGATGATTCTGCGTGTGATGAAGATGCACAAGTAATAAACGATTACATCAATTTGGGTCAACAATACCCTAGATATATGACTACACACACGCGCACATGCGCGCACGCACACACACACTATTCAATTAAATTTCAGTTTCGTAGCAGTTTAGAAACTGATATATCATTCAAATATAACATGGTACAGGTGGAAGCATAGGGGAGAAACAGGGAAAGCATCAAAGAAAATACAATGTTCAGCAACCTGCAGTGAAGCAGCTAGCAGGGGGTGGCGCGCCAGATAGGAGGGCGGCGGCCGGGAGCCCCAGAGCAGGGGGAGAGAGGGCAGCCGGGGGCAGAGGCGACGCCATGGCAGACGACGGCGTGAGCGCTGGAGTCTGAGGATCGATCTCGGTGACCGCCGTGTGAGGGTTGCGTCTCCTTTTTTCAGCAACAGTGATGCGTCTCTGTTTTCTTTTTTCAGAAAACAGCATTGTGTCTCCTCTTCCTCGTAGGACTGCTCATATGTACGAGTTAGACCGTGTATGTTTTTTTTGAGACAGTCTACGAGGCCTTCTATTAATTGTGATCAAAGTATACAGACACAAAAGAAAGATTACCAGGTTGCCAACCAAACATGGCGGCCCCCCAACTTTAAAACATGCCTCGCTAGCCTGTGAGCCTCGAAATTAGAGCTTCTAAATTCATGAACAAAACTACAAAGTTCAAAGGAAGAGCTATGCTCTATTATTTCATGTAGAATTGCTCCATAACTTGCCGGGTTCCTCTGTTTGATGTCTTCCACCACTACCTTACAGTCTGATGCCACATATAGTTTATGCAAGTTTAGATCATCAGCAAGGGCAAGAGCTTCACAAATTGATAAAGCTTCAAGAGTGGGAAGGTCATGAACTCCCTTGAAAACTATGGCCGAAGCTCCCTGAAAAACGCTGTTGTCATCACGGCAGATTGCTGCTGCTACACCTCGTCCTCTATTTTGTGCCACTGCTGCATCAACGTTGATCTTGAAAGATATATCAGGGGGTTTGATCCACTAGCGCGGTCGAGGGACAGATCGCCCCAGATCTTCCCTCCTAGGTTCCTCGAGGACTTTCAAATCTACCAAATAAACTTGAATGAATTGGTTAGTGGTTTGTGGACTCTGGAAAACGTGCTAACGGATCGCTTTCCACCTTACTCTCCAGACAGCCCACAAAGTGACCACCATAAGAAGAAAGCCCTGCTGTGAGAGCTTATCATGCAACGCAAATAGCCAGTTCCTTGCGTTTAGATCATTGTTCGTCCTCATCTGCTCCACTAGACCGTCATCAGAAAGAGCCCATATGCACCTTGACATTGTGCAGTCTAGAAGTGCATGTCTCCAAGAGTTATCCCTCCCACATAAGGTGCATACTTTTGTAGTTGACATATCTCTGTGGTAAAGGAGATCCATCGAAGGAATCGACTGCCGTGCCAAACACCATAGAAAAACCCTAAGCTTCGATGGGACTTTTATATGCCATAGATCGGTCCATGCCTTGCTGGTAACTTCCAAAGAAGAAGCCCCCGAAATTTCCTCCAACCAATTCACCCGGTGCTCCCTTGTGTTCATCACCAGTCTATATGCTGATCTAACACTGAATTTACCGTTCCTCTCCAGCAGACCTTGCCCAGAAATCCTCGATCACCCTGGTGCACAATGGTAATGACATGATTGCATCACCATCAAAGGGTATGAACGTGGTTCTGATCAGTTGTTCCTTCCACGTCGCCGATGTACTGTCAATCAACTCCGATACCATGGACGGTGGATTAACAGTTAAAGATGTTATAGGGCGCAACGGACCTGACTGGGGTAGCCAATTTATTGTACAAATGTTCGTTTGCTGACCATTGCCAATGCATCTAACCATTCCTTGTTTCATCACCTCCCTTCCGTCAGTAATAGCTCTCCATATCTATGATGGGTGGTTACCAAGCTCTGCCTCTAGAAAGCTAGTATTAGGAAAATAAACTGCTTTCAAAATCCTTGCACTAAGAGAACTGGGTTCAACCAGCAGCCTCCACGCCTGTCGTTCAAGCAAGGCTAGATTAAAGATCTCCATGTCCCTGAACCCCATGCCACCAAGATACTTCGGTTTTGTCATACTATCCCATGACACCCATGATGGTTTCCTTCTACCTTGCTTGCTCCCCCACCAGAACTGTTGGATGATCGACGTGATGTTCTCACATAGGCCCCGTGGTAACCTGAAACATGCCATCGAGTACACGGGTATTGCCTGAGCAACTGCCTTAATAAATACTTCCTTCCCTGCAGCAGAAAGGAGTTTCTCCATCCATCCTCTAACCTTCTCCCGGACTCTATCCCTGAGATATTTAAAGGTTCCCATCTCTAACCTTCTCCCAGACTCTATCTCTAAGACCGTGTATGGTGGGTTGCCTCGTGCGTGCGTCTGTTTCTGGTAAGACAGCCCAGCAAGGCTTTGGGCCTTCTTTCTTTCGTTGGGCTGCACCCCGGGCCTATTGAAAAACCTATATAATTATAGCCTGTAAGATTTTCCACACCCCAGGTCTGTGCCTTGGGTTCCCAGGACCAGCTCTGCCCCTGATTACCTGGGGTAGAAGCCTTGAGGTTATCGCGCATGGTAGTCGCATAGTTGAGTTTAGATGAATCCAACAAACCCTTGCCAACATCATCATGGAGGAATCATCGAACCTGACGGGGCCTTCTATAGCACGGAAGAAACTAATGAGGAACGTTTCCATTATAGAAATAAATGGTGTGAGGAGAATCCCGACCATTTCACCGCCCTAGTGTCAGTCGTTGAATTGGAAAAACAAATCAGCATCCAAGAAGTCCAACATGCAAAATGGTGGCCCTTCATCATCCATGCACAAGAAGAGATGAGCGTCCAAGAATTGAACCACTAACATCAGAGTCGTGGTGTTTTGTGCAACGGTACTTTGTTGTTTTTAAGGATGTTCCAAACTTGGTTGTCTAGAGTTGACGTACCTTTTGTGTAGCTGCTACTTTGAAGTTCTTCAGAAGAGTGGTGAACGCGACCTACCTTGAAGGGGAGACCTTAACCTTCTTAGTTATTTGACATATGCATGGAAATAAGATAATTCTGGCACGGCGGAAATATGAGCCCTTCTGCTCATAAATGTCATGTTCGTATGTTTGGTATCAATGTGCATGATGTTTTGGTTTCATATATATGTCTCCGTATCTTTTGAACAATCAATATCAATGCAATATGTAAGCGCAGGAGTTTTACAATTCACAAGTTTGGAGTCATCTAAAATGTGAAAACATACAATTTATATATTAAATGTACAAACGCTGCTCTAACACCAACTTTTGCTGTCGTTGCAAATTATTATTTTCGGCAAATCAATTATTAGCAACATTCAAAGGAAAGCAAACGCTGATAATTGTTTAACATAATTGCGGCGTTTTATGATGTGAACGCTGCTAACCATCATAAGCACCGCCGTCGTTCATTGTACCCGAGCCCTGTTATTTTGTAGCGAGCTAGCAGCGACCCTATCCTGAAACACTGCTAGTGTGGCTCCTACTAGCCGTGTTTCGGCAAAATGCTGCTAGTGACCTATTACCAGTAGCGTCGTAGTATCAACGCACCGGCTGGACGCTGCTAGTAGGACATCCCGAACATTGCTAAAAGGGGGAGGGGTCCTGTACTAGTGGTTCATCAAACACGCAGCTCCTCACTGAAGACCATGTGATCTACCAGTCGTTTCAGTACGAGCTGAAGGCCAAGAGCATTCGCCAGATGATGGTCAGCCTCCATGAGCAACCAAATTGTTTCGACGAGCATGCCAAGAAAGAAGCGCCGCTTGAGGAGAGCGACGAGCCAATCCCGCCGAATTCGTTGATCGCCAGTGTCGAGGATGTTGGATCTTCCATTGGAGGGATGCCCACCTACTCCAGCTCCATGTCATCGGCTTCACCGACCACCATTCTGAGTAGAACTCCATTATCGGAGTAGCCTTAGTTAGATAGCTTGATGCTGATGCACTTAATGTAGCTGCTGATGTTGACTTGGCATAGAACTTGTGATGTTGCTTTTGGGTATATGAATCATTAATATTTACGTTGGTTATGTTCCTTGTGTTCTTCTAACCTTCTGTTGCTTCTCCTGCTTTGCTTGTTCAAATCTTGTTCTTGTCCTGGTAAATGAGGTGGTATACGGTGTATAGAGGGAGATATATAGGAGTGTGAGATTCATGGGAGGCATGCAGTGAATAGATGAAAGGTTACAACAATAGCTCCTATAAGGGGTTTCCAACTAGGCAGTAGGCAGAGGATGGTTACTCCAAGTCCGTTCTCAGAGGGGAAGAGCTATTTTCGAGTAGGAAAGGATGTAGGTCAGATCGGGTTTGGTGGGCTGAAGAACTTGATAATCTTCGCCAAGTTCATCGTCATTGTGGTGTTGATGTTATCTTGTCAATGATTAGTGCATCAAGGACAATGTTAATTACTTCTTTCCTATAAGACATATCAACATCATTAGTAACTGATGAAATTATCTTTTGTGATTCTTTATTAGATTCTCCAGCAAAATATGAATGATATGACGAAGCAAGCTCGGTTGTGCACTTATGTTATAAGTACTTGTATGGTTGTTTACTTACCAACTTGGAACCCCTGCTTGAAACTGTATATGGTTATGATTTTTCATCTAGCTTCAATAAGGCTAATTAATCGGTGCTGTGTATATGGTTGTGAATTTATATTCGGATATGTATGCATGATGAACTTGGCAATTTGTTGGATATCAATACGTGGTGAACTTAGTGGAGAAATCTATATGTATTGTTGTTTGAAATGCAGGGTTGTTCCAACAAGCCAAGGAAAAAAACAGCTTGGTATATAAGCCAAGTGCAAAACTCGGCTTACCCATTGTAAGCCGTATCGCCCAGCTGACATCAGTCGATTTACATGATGTAAGTCAGGCCGACAAGTAGAAGGTGCCCGTCGGTTATCATATAAGCCGAGTGTATGTACATCTATAGACAGAAACAATTGGAAGCTTAACTAGTAGAGAATGTTGCTAATAGTCAATACATGAAGTCAACAACCTTCTGAATACGAAGTGATGTGTAGCACGATTTGCACATACACACAATCAGAAGGCTGATAGCTGATACACATGATACCAAAATCCAACCTTGCAGCAAATTGGCCTTTACACTGTATCATCCTGACAATATTAATAAGGGAACTTTGTGTAATGTATGGAATGAAATCATTGACAACAAGAATTAGACTCGATAGCTATATTTTGAAATCAAAATAGGGTTATATAGTGACAAATTATATGATGCCATCCAGGCTATGTCAAATACAAAGTTTAATCTACTGCTTTAGGAAGAAACCACGAGTTAACAGTTTTAACTGGAAGTTTAAAATGACATAACTGAATGGTAACTAGCGTGCGTGCATCCGAGTCATTGCCTGCCCTTCTTTGCTCTGAACTATCCGATGGATCTTACCATTTCATTCGCCCTAACTAAATAAAACTATAGTGATTTTGTTGACGAAAATGAATCCTAACACCATGACAATGCATCCCTCTGAAAAACATCATTGACCATACAAACATATTCAAACTGGTGCACTCGTTTAACACACAAGATTGGGGATAATTTATGAACCCACAAATCACAGAAAAGTACATTCTAAAGTATGCCTATCTACCTATGTGTACGTATGACAAAACTTTAGTCCTGATGGCGAGAGTCGTGTCGCAAACAACTTAATCACCCACCAAGTGGTGGTTCTCGTGTCTTGTGTGTTTTTTCGATAGTAGAAGAGGCCTATTTATTAAGTGTCTAAACTATTTGTGCATCATCACTCACATATATCTCACATTGTCACACACCGTTTCCAATCTCCACAACGATATATGACAAGTTGCACATGTACGTGGATATGGGTGGGGGTGTTGGGGTAGTCGGGTAGCCAACAGTTATCTATTTTAGCGCATCTAGCGTGTTTACATTGAAGTGCAATTTTTTAACAGATGAGGAAATATCGTGGTTGAAAAAATCAGTGCAAGAATTTTGCAGATTGCATAACTACCACCTGTTGATCCATTCTTTAAATTGAATCACTTAGATAGTGACAATAGAAGATACATTATTGTCTTGGTTTATTACATCGATCAAGGACACAACATGTAGGTGGTTGATAAATCTAAAAAGCACACGCGGAGCAACCTCCAGGCCCTCCATAAGAGAACTTGGCGTTTGTAATAGGTGTGACAGAGTAACAACTGCTCTTTGTCTCCACTTTAATTGTATTTAGGGCAAACGGTTTGAGTTTTCCATCTTCTCCAATGTATGAAATGTCGGCGATTGAAGCGGCTTTACTGGAGGGAAAGTATCCACTACCCATCGGAGGGCTTGGGGTACTACCAACCGCTCCAACCACACCACCCATTGCAATATTAGTCGCTTTTCTGGATAACTTGTCGAATAGTTTTGCTGGGTAACGCCCAATAACTGTTGTAGAACCATTAAATCCGGCGTGGATCCACCAGTCCCCACTTTTCCTATCCTGCCAAATTAAAAAGGAAAACTGAGTCCTAGATGTTCTGATTTTCTCACACTTGATTAGTTAATTAGGTTTCATGTGTTTAGAAATCCAAAATCATGTGAAGTTTGACAAGTTTAATTACCTGAAGCACTTTGATTGTAATCTTTTGATGCGATGACGGATCTATTACTGCACCCGGTTTTAGTCTTGCTCCCCTTGCTGGCTCAAAACCAGGACACTCCATGTCAAAGCACCCTGTAGTACGATAAGTGTCTCTCTGTTTCATACATGAAGCACATCATCATGAATGTCTATATATTTACTTGGTTGCAATACTTGGTGCCAAATAAATAAATGAGTTCATAGAAAGAAAACATACGGTCCAAAGTGTGAAGAAACGAGTACGTGAATCGCCATAGTGTTTTGGGTAAACCTACATGTAGATCAAGAAGCACATGAAAGTTAGCTTCTGCTTGATAAGTTTGAAGACCCTACTATTTAAAAAATTGTGCAAGGCTGTACAGTTATAATTTGAACAAATCATCAGTTATGAAATGAATGACAATTAGAAATATGGAAATTACTAAGAACATACTTGCCATCCAACCCAAATTGCATCCTCATTGGATTTGCCACCCTCCATGTTACCAATTATAATTGTTGTTGTGCTCACTTGGCCATTAATGAGATTGTACCCATATACATCCATAGTAACAACAAGCCCAAAGTAGCTAGCAGCATATGTTGCATGTGCAGCTTTCTGCAAAAATAACACATGGTTAAGATTTTGGGTTATAGTAGTGATGAAATGTGAATAGTTAATTGCAAGCTAGTGTAAAACAGAAGATGGAAGCTAGGGAACTCACATATGGGGTGTCCTTGTCATATCCTGATACAAATACATGCCGAAACCTGGTCTGAAGGTGAAAGAATCCAAATGAGTATGAAACAGAAATGCGCTTAATTAGTTGCTATGTAATAGAAATAGATGAAATCGACCTCATATGCCAAACATGAGGAAATATGTGTGTGTATGCTTGCATGTATGTATGTATGTATGTATGTATGTATGTATGTATGTATGTATGTATGTATGTATGTGAAATTCTATATCAAAGTGTTCACCTCTTCGTTGGTTGGAAGAAGTTGGTCTCCTTGAATTTGATGTGCTAGGAAAATGAGATATATCGCAAGAATATGTATTCCTAGATTAAGTGTGGGCATCATGCATGAGATGAGTCAGTGCAGAGGGTATGGTGTAAAAGAGCAGTTTGCTATGTTATTATACAGATGGAACTTTAGTAAGCATTTATTAATGAAGATTTGTGACAAAATCTACATACATATACACACTTCATATATGAACATTTATTAATGAAGATTCAGATAGAAAATCTACATAAATTAGTTCAGAATAATATAAATATTTATTAAGGGAGATTTAATAAAATCCACAAAAATGTGTGCAAGTAGTATGTGAGCATTCATAGGACATATTTGTATATAATACTTTATAAACATAAGCATGTAGTGGTAATGTGAATATTTATTATGTGAGAGTCCTCCTTATCCTCCTTGTTTGTGATGTTATAGCACCAAATTGGAGATGCAACAAGGCACATTGGTAACCCACAAGTATAATGGATCGCAAAAAAATTCGAGGGTAGAGTATTCAACCCAAATTTATTGATTCGACACAAGGGGAGCCAAAGAATATTCGCAAGTATTAGCAGTTGAGTTGTCAATTCAACCACACCTGAAATACTTAATATCTGCAGCAAGGTATTTAGTAGCAAAGTAGTTTGATAGTAACGATAACTGTGGCAATAGTAATAGTAGCAGTTTTGTAGTGATTGTAACAACAATGACAACGGAAGTAACTTAGCAAAGATCAATATGTGAAAAGCTCGTAGGCATTGGATCAATGATGGATAATTATGTTGGATGGCATTCATCGTTCAACAGTTATAACCTAGGGCGACACGGAACTAGCTCCAATTCATCGATGTAATGTAGGCATGTATTCCGTATATAGTCATACGTGCTTATGGAAAAGAACTTGCATGACATCTTTTGTCCTACTCTCCCGTGGCAGCGGGGTCCATAAGGAAACTAATAGATATTAAGGCCTCCTTTTAATAGAGAACCAAAATAAAGCATTAGCACTTAGTGAATACATGAACTCCTCAAACTACGGTAATCACCAGAAACAATCCCAATTATTGTCATCTTAGGGTATGCGGATCATAACTCGTAATAGGTGAATATAACTTGCAAGATAGGATCAGAATCACATATATATATTCATGAAAATATAATGGATTCTGATCTGAAATCATGGCACTCGGGCCCTAGTGACAAGCATTAAGCATAACAAAGTCATAGCAAGATCAATCTCAGAACATAGTGGATACTAGGGATCAAGCCCTAACAAAACTAACTTGATTACACGATAAATCTCATCGAAGTCATCACCGTCCAGCAAGCCTACGAAGGAATTGCTCTCTCCCCACGGTGAGCATCATGAAATTGGTGATGGAGGAAGGTTGATGATGATGACGACGTCGATTTCCACCCTCCGGAGCTCCAAACAGACTCCAGATCAGCCCTCCTGTTGAAGAACATGATGTGGCGGCGGCTCCGTATCGTGAAACGCGATGAATCCTTCTCTTCAATTTTTTTTGCGAATAAGAATATATGGATTCGGAGTTAGGGTTGCCGGAGGTCCAAGGTCCCACAAGCCTAGGAGGCGCGCCCTGCGTGGTAGGCGCACCCCCAGAGCTTGTGGGTCTTGGGTGGCCCCCCTCTGGTATCCTTTTTCGCAGTATTTTATACATATTCCACAAAAATTCTCTATAAATTTTTAGGTCAATTCGAGAACTTTGATTTCTGCACAAAAATAACACCATGGCAATTCTGCTGAAAACAGCGCCAGTCCCGGTTAGTTCCATTCAAATCATGCAAATTAGAGTCCAAAACAAGGGGAAAGAGTTTGAAAAAGTAGATAGGATGGAGACGTATCAACTCACCCAAGCTTAACCCATTGCTTGTCCTCAAGCAATTCAGTTGACAAACTAAAAGTGACAAAGAAAAACTTTTACAAACTCTGTTTGATCTTGTTGTTGCAAATATGTCTAACCAATGTTCTGGTTTTCAGCAAAGATTATGAACTAACCATATTAACAATAACACTTCGGTCTCACATTTACTCATATCAATGACATAGCCAACTAACGAGCAATAGTAAGATATCTCGGATGACAACACTTTTTTTCAAAACAATCATGATACAATATGGTGTGATGGTTGATGACCCACAAGTATAGGGGATCAATCATAGTCCTTTCGATAAGTAAGAGTGTCGAACCCAAACGAGGAGCAGAAGGAAATGACAAGCGGTTTTCAGCAAGGTAATTTCTGCAAGCACTGAAATTGTATGTAACAGATAATTTGATAGCAAGATAATTTGTAACGGACAAGTAATGGTAATGGAAAATAAAGTACAGCAAGGTAGACCAATCCTTTTGTGGCAAAGGACAGGGCGAAACGGTCTCTTATGATAAGCAAAGCGTTCTTGAGGGTACACGGGAATTTCACCATGTCACTTTCATCATGTTGGCTTGATTCGTGTTCGCTACTTTGATAATTTGATATGTGGGTGGACCTGTGCTTACGTGTTGTTCTTACTTGAACAAACCTCCTACTTATGATTAACCCCCTCGCAAGCATCTGCAACTATGAGAAAAGTATTAATATAAAATCTAACCACAGCATTAAACTTTTGGATCCAAATTGTTCCCTTACGAAGTAGCGCATAAACTAGGGTTTAAGCTTCTGTCACTCTAGCAACCCATCATCTAATGACTACTCCACAATGCTTTCCCTTAGGCCCAAATATGGTGAAGTGCCATGTAGTCGACATTCACATGACACCACTAAGGGAATCACAACATACATATCATCAAAATACCGAACACATATCAAGTTCACATGATTACTTGCAACATGACTTCTCCCGTGACCTGAAGAACAAAAGTATCTACTCACAAATGATAATGATGCTCCAAGATCAGAGGGGTATTAAATATCATAATGGATCCGAACATAAAATCTTCCACCAAATAAACCATATAGTAATCAACTACAAGATGTAATCAACACTACTAGTCACCCACGATTACCAATCTAAGGTTCTGGTACAAAGATTGAACACAAGAGATGAACTAGGGTTTGAGAGGAGATGGTGCTATTGAAGATGTTGATGGAGATGGCTCTCCCAAAGATGAGAGGGTTGTTGGTGATGATGATGGCTTCGATTTCCCCTTCCGGGAGGAAAGTTCCCCCGGCGGAATCGGTCCACCGAAGGGCAAAATTGCTCCTGTACAAGTTGCGCCTCTAGACGGCGGCGCTTCGTCCCGAAAGTCCTTCCATATTTTTCTAGGTCAAAATGACCTATATACCAGAAGATGTGCACCGAAGGTGGGCTAGGCTGAGCACAACCCATTTTGTGCTCACTAGGTGGCCCCCCTCTGGTAGTTATTTTGCTCCAATATTTTTTATATTCCAAAATAATTCTCCGTAAATTTTCAACTCATTTGGAGATGTGCATAATAGGTAACTCTGATGTAGCTTTTCAAGGTCCAGAATTCCAGCTGCCGGCATTCTTCCTCTTTGTGCGAACCTTGCATATTATGATAGAAAAGTCATTAGAATTACTCCATAAAGCATTATTATGCATAAAAACATTATAACTAACAGTATAAAATCATGATGCAAAATGGACGTATCAACTCCCCCAAGCTTAGACCTCCCTTGTCCTCAAGCGAAAGACCGATATCGAAAAACATGTCCACATGCTTAGAGAGAGAGGTGTACAAAATACGGACGTAGAAGCATCATGATTATTGTTATAACAACAAAGAACTTTAACATAAAATTTTATCACATAACTTTTATCACATAACTTATCATGAACAAGTAACAATTCATCACAACATTGAAGTATAAAGCATACACTTTATTGAAAACCAACAAACTACATTCTCAGTCAAGTTTGCAACTACAATTCATCATATTTTCAGGAAGGGTCATGTATCGGAGCCCTTCCGCAAGTCCACATACTCAACCATCATTTAACCTTTTATGATTGCTAACACTCACAACATACCTATGAGCAAAAAGTTTTCACCGGACACATAGAAAGATAGGGGCTTATAGTTTCGCCTCCCAATGTATTCACCTCAAGGGTGATGTCAACAACAATAACTCATGCTCATTCATATCCAATTGGATATATGTGTTTAGATCTTTCCTCACCACATGATGCTTACCAAAATAGAAAATAAAAAGGAATGGGGAAGAATACTTTGACTCTTGCATAAAAGTAAATGCATAAAAGTAAAAGGTAGGCCCTTCGCAGAGAGAACCAGAGGTTGCCATGCGCTTTTTGTTTGTATGCCAAATCCCTTAATGCAAAAGAACGTCATGTTGCATTGCCCCTTATGATAGCAACCTTTATTATGTAGTCCGTCGCTTTTATTACTTTGCCATCACAAGTTCGTACAACACTCAATTTTCTCTTACACTAAATGATCCAACACATTTAGAAGCAATTTTTGTTGCCTTATTGCACAGATGACAACTTACGTGAATGATCTTACTCAATCCATAGGTAGGTATGGTGAACTCTCAAATAAGGTTTTGGGTTTAAGGGTTTTTGGATGCACAAGTAGTATCTCTAGTTAGTGCAGAATTTTTGGCTAGCAAAGATATTGAGCAAGCACAACATGTCGAAGGATCTATAACAATATAACTTCTATGTGGATATGAACAAACATAAACCATTACGTTGTCTTCCTAGTCCAACGTCAACAATTTTGACATATAATATTTAATGGGGGCTCACAATCATAAAAGATGTCCAAGATAGTATATTTGCATGTGAATCTTCTCTTCCCTTATTAATTCTTTCATGAGTTGCATCATTGACCAATGCTATGTTTGTCAATCTCCAACAATTTTTACCACTTATACTTTTTCTTATGTGATGTCATTACTTACAATAAAATTAGCATATGATTTTTTTTCATTTATTTCTTTTTATCTGATTGCAACAAGGAAGTGAAGAAACAAAAAGTCAAACTAAACTTTATTATATATCTCGCACACGATTACATAGATAGATATATAGGCCACTAAGCAAGCACTCAAAAGGAGATTATTGGTAAACTTTATTCAACTAAATCATAGGATAACTAAAGATCAGACTAAGATAGATAAATGCAAAGATAGTGGTGGTGATACGATGCCGGGGCACCTCCCCCAAGCTTGGCACAAGTTAAGGGAAGTGCCCATACCATGAACTCAAGTCTCCTTTGGTGGGGAAGATGACGACGGTGGCGGTGATGAGGTAGTGAGTTTGTCCAGCTTGCGTCAGAGGCTAAAGTTGTCCTCCCTCATATCCTAATTCCCCAGCTCAAGTTTTAATATCTTATTGCATAATGCTTCCTTGCTTTCATGAAGGAAACGAGGAGGGATAGGTTCGTTTTCATCCTCCTCATCTATGAGCCACACATAGGGAAAAGTCTTCTTGAAGTTATTTGGGTGCAAAGGCTGGTAAGAAACAAGGCTCTCTTCCTCCGAATCTTGAAATGACATATTTTCAGATCTGCCAAAAGAATAGCACGAAAGAAGAACAAGATATTTCTCTGTGATACGGTTGGTCAATACGTTCGGGGAGTATATAAAGATTTTTTTATCTTGGCAAACAAGCAAACGAGAGGAAAATGGAGTCTAGAAGGTTCCCGAGGTGGGCACAACCCACCTGGGCGTGCCAGGCAAGGCAGGCGTGCCCTGGTGTTTTGTGCCCTCCTCGGTTGCCTTCCTGGTTGTTTCTTATTTTCCTAATTTTTGTAATATTCCAAAACAAACAGAAAATATTTTTGCGGATTTTTCAGAGTCTGTTTACTTACCGTATCACGTACCTCCTCTTTTTAGGATTATATAGTGCTTTGGAAGGTTTCTTTTATGTGTTCCTCTGGTGTCATGGTTGGATAATATTGCTTTCAACATTAATAGGCATACCTGAGATATAGTGCTTAATTCTTTGTACATTGACTACCTTCAGATTAGTACCTTTGGCATTGTTGATCTTGATAGCTCCAGAACCGATAAACCTCCTTGATGATATATGGTCCTTCCCATTTAGAGAGAAGTTTGCTGCAAAGAATCTGAAATGAGAGTTTTACAAGAGGACATATTCTCCCACTTTGAATTCCCGCTTTGGATTCTTTTATTATGCCATCTTTTAATTTTTTCTTTAAATAATTTTTGCATTTTCATAAGCTTGGGTTCTCCATTCTTCTAATGAGCTAATATCAAATAACCTCTTTTCACTGGCAAGTTTGAAATCATAGTTGAGTTCTTTAATTGCCCAATATGCTTTATGTTCTAACTCAAGAGGCAAATGACAAGCTTTTCCATAAACCATTTTATAGGGAGACATACCATAGGATTTTTATATGCCGTTTTGTAGGCCCAAAGTGAATCATCCAGTTTCTTAGACCAATTCTTTCGGGACCTATTAACAGTTTTTTGTAGTATTAGTTTTATTTCTCTATTGTGAAGTTCAACTTGACCACTAGATTGAGGATGATAAGGTGATGCAATTCTATGGTTAACATCATATTTAGCAAGCATTTTACGGAAAGCACCATGAATAAAGTGTGAACCACCACTACAAAAGAAAAGGCTAGCAGCAGCGCGGGTTTTTAGGCTAGCAGCAGCGCGGGTGGCCGCGCTACTAATAGGGCGCCATGACTAACTCATAGTAGTAGCGCCCTAACCGCGCTACTATCGTTGACGATATCAACAGCGCTTTTGTGAACGCGCTACTATTAACTAGCTATAGCGATTTCGCCATCCTCGCCATCGCTATATCTTTCATCATTTTCCCATTACCCTTTCCTTTCGGTTCTCCTTTCGGATACTAGATACTAGGTACTGCTAGTAGATATCAAATTCATAAACCATTATTAGGTACGGTAGTACTCCCTTCATTCCAAATTACTCGTCGTGGTTTTAGTTCAAACCACGACGAGTAATTTGGAACGAAGGGAGTACTAGATAACAATTTCATGCATAGCCAACATATATGCATCCTCAAGTAGTACAAGGTCATATCAACGGCCATCATCATATGTAGTTCTAGATGATATCGATGACGATCATCATATGTAGTTCTGGATGATATAGCCACACACGCATATGTAGTTCTAGATGATATAGCCACACACACATATGTAGTTCTAGATGATATAGCCACACACACATATGTAGTTCTAGATGATATCGAAGACAATCATCATCCTCAAGCCTGGGCGGTTGGTGTTCCTGATAATAATTAGGATGGCCTGTCCAACACAAAGATTCTTGCCATCGAGGAATTTCTTTCACCCAACCGAGTTTAAGTGTGTGCGATCGTCCGTGTCCACGCGGTAAGTACAGGTTGTGACGGAGCCCCTTGCAATAAGGCGTAGTCCAGCTGAGCCTTCTTCATCAGGCTCGAGACCATAACTCACAGATATGCTCTTTGCCAATTTCTGAATAAGAAAAACATATCAATCAATAAGCATGTGATCAAACTCTACACTAAAACATATCATCGACTAGATTCCACACAACATACCATATCATTGGACTGTACACTAAGTAATTCACACTATTAATTTGCATTTGTAAGTATAACATACCATATCATGTCGATCAACCATGGTATTTGTCAAGCGGGTCACGAAGAACCCCGACAAAGTCAGCATGTGGCGGAATTATGTCCCACAGGTTGGACACCTCCTCCTCACTCAACCTTGTTCTTTGAGCTACGATGGCTTCATGAAGTGGGTCCTCATCATCTTCATCGAGTGGGTCCTCATTATCTTCATCATCTTCATCATCTTCTTCATCTTCATCATCTTCCACCAGGTTGAGATAAATGACAGCTAGCTTGGGTCTTTTTGCTCGGAAGTTGAAGCTGATCAACTCACCACCAGTAAGATGCATGCGAGCGACGAAACGGGCCCATCCATCTCCTCCAAGCTGCGACATATTGCGTCCTTTCTCGACCTCCATAGTGTACGGCCCCCAGAGCCTCAAATGTCACAAGTGTCTCTGTCACTTGTTGAATTTCAACCTCACATTGCATGGGACGATCTGTGTAAAATAAGCAAAATGACACAATGCAGTAATGCCAACACTAAAAATAAAATAGTTATTACATTTCATCTAATTTCTTACCGCCGCATGATGAAAACTTGGCTGGAAGTAGATGCCGAACAGCTTGCCAGTTGCAAGGCTGCTAGCGCATCTTGACTTGCACAGTCGACATAGTGGTGGTGGTGGTGGCGCCATTCTTCCTAAAGCAATATGAGCAAAGGATTAACGATCAACTAAATCAAAATGTTCTAAGTGAACTAAATCAACTAGCCTATTAATTCAACTAAATCATATCAACTAAATCAAAATGTTCTAAGTGAACTAAATCAACTAGCCTACTAAATCAACTAAATCAAAATGTTGCATATGAACTAGCCTACTAAATCAACTAAATCAAAATGTTCTAAGTCAACTAAATCAACTAGCCTACTAAATCAACTAAATCAAAATGTTCTAAGTCAACTAAATCAACTAGCCTACTAAATCAACTAAATCTAAATGTTCTAAATCAACTAAATGAACTAGCCTACTAAATCAACTAAATCAAAATGTTCTAAGTCAACTAAATTAACTAAATGAATTAGCCTACTAAATCAACTAAATCAAAATGTTCTAAGTCAACTAAATCAACTAGCCTACTAAATCAACTAAATTATATCAACTAAATCAAAATGTTGCATATGAGCAGGAGGGAGAAGGAGGGGCGACTCGAGGAGGGAGAAGAGAGTAGGATGGAGGAGGAAGGCAGAGCGAGGAGGGCCGGCGTGCGGCCATTTGAGGGAGGACGGAGGAGGAAGGCGGAGCAAGGAGGGGCTTGGCGTGTGGCCAGTTGAGGAAGGACGGAGGAGGAAGGCGGAGAGCGAGGAGGGGCCGGTCGGCGGTGAGTGGAGAGGAGGTCGGAGGAGGAGGCGGTGCACCGAGTCCAGCAAGGAGGAGGAGGTGGCGCGCATGCATGCACGGAGGAGGGCGGACGGGCGCGCGCAGATGGATCGGAGAGGATTGAGTGGTTGTGTGTGTGAGTGGATTGGAATGGAGGAGATGGGGAGATGAATGGCTTAGCAGTAGCGCTCTTTAGGAAAAGATGCTACTGCTAAGCTATCTAGCAGCAGCGCCTTTCACAATAAAGCGCTACTGGTACGTGTCAGCATGTAAAAATAGACTTTGTTCAATATATCAAAAATACATTGATCATCAACGATCTTTTTGTGTACAATCTGATTTGTCAATATGAGTCCTCACCGGTTTAGGAACATGTGAAGACTCATATTGCAGCCACAAATTCTACACATAGAGTTCAATGAAGATCAAGTGCTTGTCAAAGTTTGAGAAGTAACATATTTAAGGTGGTAGAAACTCTCTTCACGGAGCGAGGTGGGACTAAATTTTTGTAGGAAACTTAGCAGTAGCGCTTATCTGAGAAATGCGCTGCTACTATGCTACGTAGCAGTAGCGCGTGTTGCTATAACACGTTGCTGCTATAACTAGCCTCGCGGCGGCCTCGTAGGAATTATAGCAGCAGCGCGTCTTTGGGAGGACGCGCTACTACTATATTTGTCTCAGCAGCGAGTTTCATCTGTGCACGCTACTGCTAGTTAGCAGCAGCAAATTATTTTGAAGCGCGCTGCTGATAAGATCTGTGTATAGGCTTTTCCCTAGTAGTGCACCATCAGTTATTAAATATCTAGGGACTCCAAATCTTGGGAAAATAACATCTTTAAGCATTTTTATTGAAGTGTTATGATCAGAACTATTGGTTGGAATAGCTTCTAACCACTTAGTAACATAATCAACATCCACCTGATACGTCTTTGTCGTATCCACTTTTCCTAATGCTTTTCCTCTTGTTTTGGACAGTAATTTGCATGATTTGAATGAAACTAACCCGGACTGACGTTGTTTTCAGCAAAACTACCATGGTGTTGTTTTTGTGCACAAATAAAAGCTCTCGCAATAGAACGAAACTTTGTGAGGATTTTTTATACAATAAAAGAGAATTTCGGGAACCAAGAACCACCGGAGGGGGCAACTGGGTGGGCACAACCCTGGCGCGCCCAGGTGGGTTGTTCCCACCTGGTGGCCTCGTAGACCCTGAAACCGACGCTATAAAATCCTATTTTTCCAGAAAAAATCAAGGAGAAAGAATTATTGCGTTTCACGAGACGGAACCGCCGCCGTCTCCTGTTCTTCATCAGGAGGCCAGATTTGGAGTCTGTTTGGGGCTCCAGAGAGGGGGATCTTCGATCTTCGTCATCACCAACCCTTCTCCATCGCCAATTCCATGATGCTCCCCACCGGGGGTGAGTAATTCTTTCGCAGGCTCGCTGGTCGGTGAGGAGTTGGATGAGATTCATCATGTAATCGAGTTAGTTTTGTTAGGGCCTGATCCCTAGTATCCATTATGTTCTGAGATTGATGTTGTTATGACTTTGCCATGCTTAATGCTTGTCACTTTGGGCCCGGGTGCCATGATTTCAGATCTGAACCATTTATGTTATCACCATTATATCTATGTTCTAGATCCGATCTTGCAAGTTATAGTCACCTACTACGTGTTATGATCCGGCAACCCTGGAGTGACAATAGTCGGGACCACTCCTGGTGATGACCGTAGTTTGAGGAGTTCATGTATTCACTGTGTGCTAATGCTTTGTTCTGGTTCTCTATTAGAAGGAGGCCTTAATATCCCTTAGTTTCCAATAGGACCCCACTGCCATGGGAGGGTAGGACAAAAGATGTCATGTAAGTTCTTTCCATAAGCATGTATGACTATTTACGAAATACATGCCTACATTATATTTATGAACTATAGCTAGTGATGTATCGCCCTAGGTTATGACTATCTCATAATGAATATTATCCAATGAATCGCTGATCCAATGCCTATGATTTCCCTGCATATTATTCTTGCTAAGTTACTACTGCTTTTACCATTGTTACTGCTACAAAACCATTGCTATCACCGTTACCATTACTATTGCTGTTGCTACTACTATTAAAACAATCATACTACCTTTCTACTAATCACCTTGCTACATATAATTAATCTCCAGGTGTGGTTGAATTGATAACTCAGCTGCTAATACTTGCAAATATTCTTTGGCTCCCCTTGTGTCGAATCTATAAATATGGGTTGAATACTCTACCCTTGAAAATTGTTGTCATCCCCTATACTTGTGGGTTATCAAGACCTTTTTCTGGTGCCGTTGCCAGGGAACATAGCTATATTTGTTGAGTCACTTGGGATTATTGTCAAATTGTCACTATGAAGAATCTTAAGGATGCTAAGACTAAGATTTTCCCTCTAAGACAAGAAAGGGGGTAAGGAACTGCCATCCAGCTCCACTTTGGATTCACGTTCTATCATAAGTAACTTGCAACACCACCACATGCTATTAATTTTGTTATGTTGCAAGTTATTGATGATGCTACTTCTGCTATGAATGCTACTCATGATGATGCTAGTACCTTGCTTGATGATAATGTGCCACTAGGTGAATTTCTTGATGAAACAATTGCTAGAGTAAGACAGCATGATATTGTTGAAACTGATGATGAGCTTGAAAACTGAAAATCTTGAAACACCTAGTAGATCTAGCCCCCCTAGATATGAATTGCCAAAGGTGCCAGAAGGTTATGTTATTGGTGAGGAGGCAACTAGAGATATTCTTGCTTGTAATGATAGAGATGATCTAGAAAAATTATTATACAAGTATAAAGAAAGATCTTTGAATGCTAGAATGAAATGTGATCCTAAGTTTGCTACTTCACCTATCTTTATTGATGATAAGGACTATGAATTCTCTGTCAACCCAGAGTTAATTACTTTGGTTGAATCTGATCCATTCCATGGTTATGAAACTGAAACTGTTGTGGCACATCTTACTAAATTGAATGACATAGCCACCCTTTTTGCTCATGGTGAGAAGATTCACTATTACTATATCCTCCAATTATTTCCATTCTCATTAAAGGATGATGCTAAAGCTTGGTATAAAACTCTTGCTCCTGGTTGTGTGCGTAGTCCCCATGATATGATTTATTACTTCTCTGAGAAATATTTCCCTGCTCATAAGAAACAAGCTGCCTTGCAGGAAATATTTAACTTTGTGCAAAATGAATAAGAAAGTCTCCCACAAGCTTAGGGGAGGCTTCTCCAATTGCTTAATGCTTTGCCTGATCATCCTCTTAAGAAAAATGAAATACTTGATATCTTCTATAATGTACTAACCGATGCTTTTAGGGATTTCCTAGATAGTTGTGCTGGTTGTGTTTTTAGGGAACAAACTATTGGGCAAGCTAAAGAATTATTGAATAACATATTGAAAAATTATGATGATTGGACTCCTCCTGAAACACCGCTTAAACTCACTCCGAAGAAGAGGGTATCTTATATCTCAGTCCTGAAGATATATATGCAAGAGGCAAAGAAATCTATGAAGGAAGAAGGTATTAAAGCAGAGGATGTAAAAAATTTACCACCTATTGAAGAAATACATGGGCTTGATACACCACCACCACCTAAGGTGGTAGAGGTAAATTCTTTAATGAAATTCAATGATAGTGATAATCCTCATAATAAATATCCTAGCCAATGCCTTTATGAGTTTGATAATTACATTATAAAGCAAGATCACTTCAATGCAAATGTTATGAAACAGTTGAAATACAACTCTTATATGATTGCTCGCTTAAGTAACTTGTTATTTAGAATCTCAAATGATGTTAGAGGTGTAGGGAACCATCCCTCTATGGTTCAAACTCAATTAGAACAAGTTGCTAAATCTCAAAGAGAGTTGCTTGATGAGATGAACAATAATATAAGTGACTTTGCTGTTAGGGTAGCAATTAGAGGAGGTAAAATAACTCAGGAACCACTTTATTTTGAGGGACACCCAAAGAAAATTGAACAAGACTCTCAAAGAATTAACACTGATGCACCTAGTCCTTCTAAAAATAAAAAGAAGAAGAAAAATGATAGGACTTTGCATGCCTCTAGTGAACCTGAAGTAGAAAAACCTCCTGATAATGGTAATGAAGTTTCTATCTTGAGACTCATTATGGTAGTCAACACTCACCTTTTTATAATGAAAAAGATAACGATGAGGTTCATGAAGACACTCAACCAAATAATAAAGAACTATACAATGATGTTGAGATAGAACCAGCTGTTGATCTTGATAACCCACAACCCAAGAATAATAGACGATAAAAGAGACTTTGTTGCTAGAAAACACGGTAAGGAAAGAGAACCATGGGTTCAAAAACCTATGCCTTTTCCACCTAAGTCAACTAAAAACAAAGATGATGAAGAATTTGAACACTTTGCTGAAATGTTGAGGCCAGTCTTTTTGCGTACTCGCTTGACTGATATCTTAAAATGCCTCCTTATTTAAAGTACAAGAAAGACATCATCGCCAATAAGAGATAAATTACCGGAAGTTGAAATCTCCACCATGCTTTCTAATTATACTTTTAAAGATGGAGTGCCTAAAAAACTTTGGAGATCCAGGAATACCAACTATGCCTTGCTCCATTAAAAGAAACTATGTGAAAACTGCTTTATGTGATTTGGGAGCTGGTGTTAGTGTTATGCCTTTCTCTTTATATAAAAGACTTGATTTGAATAAACTCACACTACTGAAATATCTTTGCAAATGGCTGACAAATCATTTGCCATACCCTATAGGTATTTGTGAGGATGTGCCCGTTGTTGTTGCTAATGTTACTATTCTGACTGACTTTGTTATACTTGAGATGCCCGAGGACGACAACATGTCGATTATCCTTGGTAGACCCTTCTTGAATACTATAGGTGCTGTTCTTGATTGCAATAAAAGCAAGGTCAATTTTCATATCAATGGTAATGAGCATACGGTGCACTTTTCGAAGAAACAATTCCATGTGAATGGTATTAATGTTACTAAATCTCCGACAATCACTATTGGAAGTTTTCAACTACCTCTACCTACTGTTAAAAAGAAATATGAAATTCTTATTGTTGGGGACATTCATATCCCTGTTGAGGTAACTTAGTGATTCATAAGAGTTCTTCGATTTCATGCTAATCGAAAGGGGTTGTTAATAAGACTTGATCAACACTATTAATGGATCATTTTTTAGAGGTATGAAGTTGATGAATTTAGTGAGCACTACCTTCTATACCTATCTTTTGTTTTTTGTTTTTCTTAGTTAAATTGAAATAAAATGCCATGTTTTGTCTGTTTTCCGAATTTTCTGTGCAATAAAAAATGACCCAAAATTAGAAGTTCTCAGAATGCTCTGAAAATTTAATACGATTTTTCCCTAAATATTTAAGAATTTTTGGTGCAAATAATATCAGAGGGAGGTGCACTAGTTGGGCACAACCCACCTGGGCGCGCTAGGACCCCAGGCGCGCCCTGGTGGGTTCTGGTCCCCACGTGGGCCCCCTCACTTATCTCTTCATCCCACATCATCATCTACCTCCAGAAAAAAATCACCATTGCACTACAAGAAATACGTCAACTTGCGACCATCACTATTGGTCACCGAATGGTCATTGTTTTCCATTTGTGACCTTTTTGTGACCAAAAACAGATGGTCAAAAGCTGGCCGTCGTAAATTGAAATTAACGACCTTTCTTCTGGAATGGTCGTAGATTACAACCAAAAAAAGGTCATAGATTCAACGACCTTCTGTTTTGGTCGCTAGCTGTCTGCCAAGCCACAAGATCTGACGTGGCAAGCTGAAATGGCAAAATTGCGACCAAATGAAAAGGTCATTGATAACAATCAGCCCAGTCCAGTTCGTTGTTTTACATGGGTCAAGCCCAACAATTCAGAATTTTTATATATTTTTTCTGCCAATTTTTGGCTGGGTTCATGGGCCAAGCCCAATATTGCAGCCTTTTTTATTGTTGGGCCGTCGCCTTCTAAAATTGTTTGGGCCATTATATTTTGGAGCTGGTCCCATCAATGAAATAGGTCCCACTTGTCATCATCTCACACATTGGGCCCACTTGACAAAAAATTCAAAATTGCTTAGATTATTTTCATAAATGGGTCCCGCGAGTCAGGTTTTCATTCCACACGTTTTCAAATCACATACATAGTCAATATTTTAGACGAAATAGTACAAATGTAGTTCATCAAATAAAACTAAGTCTACTACAACCTGTACATAGTGTATTACAGCCCAAATATGCCCACTATTACAATATTTACAGTCTATAAGGCTCTTTGTTGAGTAGGGCTATACGGCTTTGAACTTCAAATTTCGTAGACCTGGAGCTCCTGTAAAAGAGTCAACACATAGGCTACCAGCATTAGAGTCGCTATTATTCCTGAAGTAGATTTGCAAACCACCAGGTTTCGTGTACAGACTATCGAAAACTTATATATTGAAAGAGATCTCATAGAAATGTAGATCTTTTTGGCCAAATATATGATAAACCAACATGTTTGTGATGCATCTTCACAGAACCACAAGAACACTAGATATAGTATAATATGATTCCAGGAGTATAATGCTAACCACAAGAGCATCAATCAGCAGCAGGTATATAAGCTAGCAAACTATCTACTAGACATCATCGACACTTGAACCATAACATGCATGTACAACAAGGAAACAAAAAATGGGACAAGTACTAATGCTGGATAACATGTACAGGAAGGCCATCCAATGGTTTTAGCCACATCCTAATATACCAGCGACACTCTAATACTACTAATTACCAGCAATGCCACATGAGGCACCAGCACTTGATCATCGACACAACAGTCAGCAAGGACTCAACCACGGCGCAAAAAGCATCAAAATCCTAACTAACCCATGAAACAGAGCATGGTTGTAGCATAGAAAAGGGAGGAGCTCACAATGGTGGTTTGCATAGCCGATGTCGAACAGCCTTCATTCGTCGCTTGCGAGCACCATGCACCTTGGTGCCTTGCATACGGCCTCCTTCGAGTCTGCAAGAGAAGGAACGAGGTGAAGGTTAGTCGCATGAAGGATACTATTGTTCTGGGTCAAGCTAAGTCAACGACATAAGAGATTTTAGTCAAATTAACATGTTAACATCTTGCACAATAGTAGTAGTATAAATTGTAGTAGTAAGCATGCAAGGAAACAAAACATGGGACAAATATTGATAGCAACAAAACAACTAGGATATGACAATAGCAGTAGTATAGATTGTAGTGACAGAAGCACAAGCATGCAAACATGCATCTCATCCCAACCTAAAACTAGAAACAGTAGCAACCATTCATTTTTATGCAGGTGTAAAACTAAACCATAAGCACTGCAGCATTTGCTAAACTTGTCAGCTAAAGAACTCTATCTCGAAAGGCCTGAAAGAAGATTACATAAGCACTAGAACACCCTAAACACCACCAATTCTATTCATAGTTGATCTGATGTAAAAAGTAAGTAATATGATACATCAGCAGGCAAGTAGTATATGTCACCCATGGGCGTATGGGGCGAGGCGGCAGGCGAGGCGGAGGTAGTTCATGTGCTCGGTGCGCTTGCGGATGGCGTTCTCGGCATAGATTTGGGAACCGTCGGCATTGCCCTTCTTGATGGCCTTCTTCACCTTGAGCTTCTGTCATTCAACATATAAACATATAAGTAAAGTACACTAATTCTAGAAGAGAAAACACAAAGCAATAAAGGATAAATGGACCATTTCCCCACAATTTTTTCCTGATTCAAACATCTACAGTCCAGCCACTGATGTCTTAAGCATGTGTTGTTGGTATGACCACACATGAGAATCAACTTCAGAGAATAAAAGTCGCATTTGCTCAAATTATGCAAGAAAATCAAGGGCCCCTGCCCTCCCACTTTCCTAGAACAAAATGAGTACATGAGCAGCAGCTATATAGGACTGATGATGCATGTACTACCTGGGAAAGAGCCACCACCAGCAGTTTGTTATAGTAGCAGGGTCAGTGAACTTTCCAAATATGGATTCAGCAAATGCATAGTGAGTTCACTTGTTAATTAGCTAGTTGAGTTCTACTGATAACCTACAGAGCAACTAAAACTGTGCTGCTATATATAGACACGCAGCGTAGATGAGAAAAATGGAAGACGTGAATTTGGTGCTATCTTGAAAGTAAAAAAGAACTATATTTATCACAACTTTGAAAAGTAACTAAATAGTGCAATGGTATAACATTTGATACGGCAACCAAGAAGTGGTACAATACAAATGTTGATTAACCAAATTACAAAAGAGTTCCCAAACATTTGATGCTCATAGGTAGAACTTAAGAATCATTGGCGAATTACTAGTGCAATACAGAGATGCTGAAAAAGTACCCAAACCCCTTCAAGATTTTGGCACATTTTATTTTTGCAATGTTTTCTATGTAAAGAAGTTCTTTTCTGCAATGTTCCAGCAAACCAAATGAAAGATGCCAGTCTCACACTATGCAGAATATGAACCCGCATGAAATGCAAATGAACAGATGACCCAGTACCTGCTAGCATTTGTACAAGACCGAGATAATGTGATCATGCGTTGGGCAAGAGAAACTATTGCAACGACTTCATAGCACAAAATAAAGCAGACCAACAATGTGTAAGGCAAGACCATGACAGGGATCTAGTCCCCCCCCCCAGCAGAGTCCCTTTGGAGCCGATCAGCTACCCACCCAAGCAGCTTCATATGCAATCCAAGTCCCCGCTGCGAGCCGCCAAATGCACAGGGTGAGGGGGCACCATGACCCTGATGATCAGTCGGAGGTTGCTTCACACCACACAAGTACCTGCATGTATCACTTGTTGGAGTTAGTTCTTTTCAATTAATAAATTCTTTTAGTTGAACAAGACATGCTCATCCATGGTGCAGTCCAAGAATACATGTATAAATCATTGCCTGAACCATACATGTACGTATATCTCTCTCTTTCTCTTTGAAATTGAATTGCCCTCTTACTTTTTTCCTCTGTTCCATACATGTACACACATATGTTAAGTGAAACCCAAGGCACTCCAAGATACAGGGATGTGTTCAGATTGGAGTAGCCCCAAACTATGGCAAACTAAACTAGCAGATTGGATTGATTGGAACTTAAAAGGCCTACAGTGGGTGATGAGCGATACTATTTCATAGTTATGCTCATAAGTATTAAAACTAAGCAACACTCCCTCGGAACGGAGGATATGCATATGGGGGGAAGCGGAGTTGGCCATATTCAAAAATGAAAAAATAGTAAATGGTCTACCTATAGTATTATCCTTCCAGCATGAAGATGTGAGTACATACTAAGTAGCATCAGCACAAGATAAACATAATGACACTCGAAAAAAAGGAAGAGTATGTACATTACAAGGAACAGTTGTCTGCACTGACAACAGAAGCTATGCTCACAAATTTATATTGTAGGTACATGAAATGTGCCAGACATCATATAAGCATACACAATTGCACACATGATACTTAGATCACAACCAATTTCCAAAGCTAATTAACAAAGGAAGTCACATTTCTACTGTAGCTATAGCCAAAGGTGATTGATTTATCATGCAAAACCCAGTTTCGCACGCTAAACATCAAGCATTACAAACAGAGCAAATAAATAATGATGTTGTGACCACCTTGAACATAAAGGCCACCACCTGGTGTCCATAGCTAGGCAACATGGCGGAGAATCACCAACTTAGAATTATGAAGGGAAACCTCCAGGCATAACAGGGTGGCAGACAAAATTCCACACATGTAATTTAGGATGTGGAATAATACTAGTGCTGACAATGTACTGTTGTCTCACATTATATGTGTGGCATATGCTTTCAAAAGTATGGTCAAATAACGATGCACATCTGATAGTTATAGTGAAAAGAATATATGCAAATTGGGCAACCTGAGTGTAGATACACTACAATTTCAGATACACTGCAGAACATCTGCATGGATCCAATTTGCAGGTCATTCTGACAACTGACAGGGAACCAAAATAAAGATGACATAATAAGTTGAAACTTGAAAAGTTGAATATTCCGCAATACTCAGCATCCGAATGCAACCAAGCCTCCATGTACAGTTTAGGTTCAAACATGATTATATATAATGACCAAAGTAAACTCTGCAGAAAACATACTAGTCCCACCGATCCTAAACTCCAGGAAGTGACCCAAAATATCACCTAATTAACATAGAAATTACTACATTTTTATCCCGTTGACATCAACAACCCCGGAAATCCTAAATTTAGGCAATCTCCCAAGGTCGCAACTAGTAAAGATGGACATGGCGAGTCCTAGCTGTCCAAGAAGCAGATCTAGCAGGGCATGTGAGATGTGCAAAGACGATGGAACCTTCTTGAGCCCGAGGTGCTGCGGCTTAGGTAGGTCCTCCTCGAGTAGCTTGGCCTTGGCGCGGTGGATCTCGACGTTGAGCGTGATGACCGTAGCCCGGTTCTTCTCCTACTTTGCCGCCTCCATTTTCTTCAACCGAAATGATTAGATTCAGACTAGGGTAGCGGGGGTAGGGGCGGAGAGTAGGGTACCTCAATGCACTGGGAGATCTCGGCATCGACGGAGCCGCAGAGGCGGGCGAGCCCGTGGAGGGTGAGGCGTCGCAAGGAGAATAAGACGGAGAGGAAGGAGAAGGGATCGAGAGGAGTGGGGACGGAGTGGAGATGCGGTGATGAAGGGTGCGGGTGAGGATGGTGGCGAGCTCCGCCTGATGGAGTTGGCGGCGGTGATCTGGCCTCGCCGTCACCGGAAGTGGTGGATCCCAGCGAAGTTAGGGGTGGCGGCCGAAACCCTAGCTAGCCACAGGGGGTGGTGGAAGGTGGGAGCGACGATTCTGGCCGGAGGCAGGGGAGGAGTGGAGCGGAGGGAAGGGGAGGGTGCAGACCGCTGGCGAGGGGAGAGGTGGGTGGCGGAGGCGAGGGAAGAGGTGGACGGCGGAAGGAAGGGGAAGACAGGGCGGCGGCGGAGGGATCTGGATTGGGGAGAGGAGTGGGGGCGGGGAGGGATCTGGATTGGCTAGGGTTCACGCACGTGTGTGTGAGAGAGAGAGAGAGAGTGAGGCTGCACTGGGTTGGATCAACGGATGGATTGATGTATGGATGGACGGATGGACGGTTGTTTGCCACGTCATCGATCCATGTCACAACGGATTCCACCAATCAGAATTCAGCCTATGTTTCTCTTATAGTTTTTATCCTCTTATTTACATCAAATGTTCAACATAGTAACCACTTATAGTTTGTTAAAATGAAATAATATTGTGCACATGTGTGTATCTTGTGATGACAAACAATGGTGATCTGGGGAGTTTTCATTTTCATTGCACAAAAGAGCCGGTTTGTATTTTTCGAGTGCCCGAAATGGTTTTGTTTGTGAAGGACTACCATACATCTATTACAAAACTGGACCAAATCATTTTTCTAAAATATTAGGCAATGTTTAATGCACAATTGACCAAATGGTTGGGTGTCAAAAGTTTTGATCCACCTCTCGTGAAAAAGCCAAATTTCCGCCGATTCAGCTGGAAGTGGGTCAAATTTGAACTGCAGCTACCTCATAGTTTGCTCTTTATTTTTTCCAAAAATAATTTCTAGGTACATAAGTATCTATTTAATCAGAGAAACACTAGAAGACTTCCAAGATTCAACCACTAGCTAGGAACAGTCATTCCCGCCGTTTTGACCGCATTTTGAAACGGGCATAAAAAAATCAAAAAAAATTGGAAAACCTTTGCATTGTGTCATTACATGTGACCAAGTTACCAAGAAAAATAATAAATTTGTAATACGGAAATTATTTTAAAAAAGTGTTCTTGGAAACGAGCTATAAGTGTGAAGATGCACGACTTTCAACCCAAATCCTCAATCTTATGGCCACATTCATGGCATAGTTTGGTCAAATAATCTCATATTGTGCACAAGGGTGCATATTGGAATGTCAAACAATGTTGCCTAAGGAAGTTTTCATTTTCTTTGGACGGAAATTTCATTTTCTATTTTTTGAGTGCCCAAAATATGAGTTTTTTTGTGAAGGACCTACAATATATTTGTTGCAAAATTGTACCAAATCAATTTTCTAAAATACTAGGACATATTTAATGCACAATTGACCAAATGGTTGGGTGTAAAAAGTTTGGATCCCCTCTCGTGAAAAAGACAAATTTCCGTCGATTCATGTGGAAGTAGGTCAAATTTGAACTGTAGCTACCTCGTAGTCTGCTGTTTATTTTTTTAGAAAATCATTTCTAGGTACAGAAGTATCTATTTAGTCAGAGAAACATCAACATTTTTCCAAGATTCAACACCTATCTAGGAACGGTCATTCCCGCTATTTTGGCCACATTCTGAAATGGGCATAAAAAAATAAAAAAAATCAAAAAATTAGAAAAATTTCGCATTGTGTCACTACATGTGACCAAGTTACTAGAAAAAAAATAAACTTGTAATACAGTAATTATTTTTAAGAAAGTATTCTCAGAAACGAGCTATCAAGTGTGAAGATGCATGGCTTTCAACCCAAATGCTCAATCTTATGGCCACATCATGGCATAGTTTGTTCAAATGATCTTATATTGTGCATAAGGGTGCATCTTGGAATGGCAAATAATGTTGCCTAAGGAAGTTATCATTTTCTTTGGACGAAAAAATCATTTTCCATTTTTTAAGTGTCCAAAATGAGTTTTTTTTGTGAAGCACCTGCCAAATATTTGTTGCAAAATTGTACCAAATCAATTTTCTAAAATATTAGGACATATTTAATGCACAGTTGACCAAATGTTTGGGTGTGAAAAGCATTGATCCACCTCTCGTGAAAAAGACAAATTTCCATTGATTCAGGAGGAAGCGGGTCAAATTTGAACTGCAGCTCCCTCATAGTTTGCTCTTTATTTTTTACAAAAATCATTTCTAGGTACATAAGTATCTATTTAATCAGAGAAACACCAAAAAAAATCCAAGATTCAACACTAGCTACGAACGGTCATGCCCTCCGTTTCGACCGCATTATGAAACATTCATAAAAAATTCAAAAAAAAACAAAAAATTGGAAAACGTTCGCATAGTGTCATTATATGTGACCAAATTACCAGGAAAAATAATAAACTGCTAATACATCAATTCTTTTAAAAAAGTGTTCACAGAAATGAGCTATCATCTATTAAGATTCATGGCTTTCAAGCCAAATGATCAATCTTAGGGCCACATTCATGGCATAGTTGGTTCAAATGATATCATATTGTGCAGAAGGGTGCATCTTGGAATGACAGAAATGTTGCCTAAGGAAGTTATCATTTTCTTTACACGAAAAATCATTTTCCATTTTTCGAGTGCCCAAAATGAGCTTTTTTTGTGAAGGACCTACCAAATATTTGTTGCAAAATTGTACCAAATCAATTTGCAATACTAGACATATTTATGCACAATTAACCAAATGGTTTGGTATGAAAAGCTTTGATCCACCTCTCGTCAAAAAGACAAACTTCCATCGATTCAGGAGGAAGCGGGCCAAATTTGAACTGCAGCTGCCTCATAGTTTGCTCTTTATTTTTTACAAAAATCATTTCTAGGTAAATAAGTATCTATTTAATCATAAATACATGGCTTGGTGGCGATACATCGAGGTTTGCACAGTGGCCGAGGGCCCCAACTCCAGAGCGCGTAAACTCGCATGTCTGCTGCGTGGTCACCGCATGACCGTGGCGTTACCATGCGTTTTGGGCGGCCTAGATATGTCTAGTGGGTTCGGCACTCCCCGGGTGGATGCTAGGAAGAAAATTACAACATAAGATTCTCTCGAGGAGACCGAACTATGCTCAAACATGAATTAGCAGCCAAGTGTTTGATTAGCGGTACGGGAAATGCACATGGCTAATGGGTGTGAGATTTGGCTCAGGATGATCAGTTACTAAGAAGACTATCTTCACAAATTTTCAGCTCAAAAGGAGGAGCCTAGGTGGTACTTTCTTTGCAAAGCACCATATTGGACATAAATACAAATGTTGAAGCTGGGCTCAAAATAATGAATAGATTGAGCTGAAATTTGGTGGAGGATGGTTATTTGGGCATAGGAAAGCACTGTAGAAAATGGATACCATTTGGACATGCTAAAGTGGTACTTCCTTCACAATGCTCTTTTCTGGACAGAAACTTCAGAAAATTAGTGAGAGAAATTGGCTAAATGAAATGAGCTCAAATTTGGTGTAGGTAAGTTTCATAGGCATATAGAATATGTGGCAAAAATTAAACTCATTAGGATATGCATAGCTAGTACTTCTTTCACCAAGGTTCTAGGTGGACAAAAACTTGGAAATTTGCCGAGGAAGATTTACTGGGCAAATGGAGCTGAATTTTGTCATGAGGCAATGATTTGGATAGGAAAGAGTGCCTAAAAATGTTGATGGCAATCAAGAATATATAAATAACACTTCCTTCACAATGCTCTTCTCTGGACAGAAACTTCAGAAAATTAGTGAGAGAAATTGGCTAAATGAACTGACTTCAAATTTGGTGTAGGTAAGTTACATAGGCATATAGCATATGTGGAAAAAATTCGACTCATTTGGATATGCATAGCTAGTACTTCTTTCACAAAGGTTCTAGGTGGACAAAAACTTTAGAAATTTGCTGAGGAAGATTAACTAGGCAAATGGAGCTGAATTTTGTCATGAGGCAATGATTTGGATAGGAAATAGTGCCCAAAATTTTTGATTGCAATCAAGAATATATAAATAGCACTTCCTTCACAAAGTGTTGTTCTGAAAAGAATAGGAAAATGAATATTATTGAATTGTTTTCAAACTAGGCAAGGAAGGTTTTTTACATATTTGACAAAGATATGACCCAAAGAATTTATGAGGTTTTTTCGGGAATTTTGGGAATGACAGAAATATAGGTTGCTTCACAACCTAGGGCAAAAATTGACACATGGACATGACACATAGGCAAAACTGTGTAGGTGGCGCCTAGTCATAGCAACCCACCACAATTTACAAGGTTGTGACCATCTATATTGGTCCTGATCAGCTACAAGTAAGCCAGCGGACCAATGCTATCTGCTTTATGACCATTTCGTGTAAGGAGATTATGACCTTTCTGACCAAAATGGTCGTTATAGTTCAAGGTTTGGAGCCCCCGAACAGCTTTTGACCTACTGGTCTCAAATGGTCGTAGATTTATGACCAATTCTTCCAGGGTCACTGACAGAAGGTCACAAGTTGACATATTTCTTGTAGTGTTGCTCTCTCTTTCGTGTTCTTGCTCTCAAACCCGCGGATTTCGATCTCTTTGCTCGAAGCTTCGTTTCCGAAACTGTTTCGAGGGATTGCTGCTTGGTATGTGACTCTTCCGTGTGTCCAATTAGTTTTTGCTTTAGTGGTTTATATTTTGAATAATTAGCTACTATTGGTGCTGATGTAGATGAGCTTGCATGTTGAATTCTTAGAGTTCTAAGTAGTTTGAATGCTGTTATGGCCTCTATACATCCCTATGACTAGTTGCTTATAATATTGTGAATTTATGTTGAGAAAAAAATTGTGGACTAAAAATTTCAGAATTTTGTTCATAGGAAAAATATGAATATCTTTAGGAAGTTTGCTTCCAAGAAGAACTCCAAGGGAGTTATTGGGGAGTCATCTGACAGTGGTCTCCATACCCGGAGATTGGCGGAGTTACGGCTGTGCGAATGGCCGCATAACCCGTTCATGGAAGGGGCCAGAATACTTCAGGAGTTTGCACAATATGATGCTGAATGCGAACAATATCATCTCCTCACAAATTCCTTTGTGCAAAATTTTCATTTCCATTATAGGAATAATCCCCCTGAGGTGCAGTTTAATTTATATGTTGAAACCCATCAGACACCACTTACTAAATTTTGTGACATATGTATGCTTCCTACTGATGGTGGTTTGGTAGAGCCTAGGCCGGCGGAGTTTGATGGTTTTTACCGTACTCTGATAGTGGGGGATGAGAGAGGGGTATCGGGTGTCACCGCCACTAGCTTACATTTTCCTGTTGTGCATTATTTTGCTCTATTTATTGCAAAGTGCTTACTTGCTAGAGAGAAGGTAGGTGCACTTAGCGCTCCAGACTTTGCTGTTTTACATCGTGCACTTTATGACCACAACACTTATAGCTTGGGAGCTATTATGGCGCGTTGCCTTCACATTAACAGATCCAAGGGTAAAATACATGGTGGTATTTATGCTACTCGCTTAGCGAATCACTTTAACGTTCAGATACGCCAGGACGATTATCATTTGCCCAAGGTTTACCTAGATTGAGCCGCTATGGAACACCACCAGTTTATTGCTTCCAGTTATCCTGATATTCCTATTCCTTATAACTTAGTTTTTAGTGAGAACACTCATGATAATATTCCATTGTCTGCACCTGATTTGTTTGATCCTATTGCCAGGCACAGATACAGGATTATGCCTGAGGACATTGTTGCTTACCGGAACAACCTGGCTGCGGCACAGGAGGAGCCTCAGCAATGGGACCCTTAGGTGCCCGCTCCCTAGCACTTCAACATAGGACCCCATGGCTTTTACGACTGGTGATTTCCAAGTTAGGCCAAAAGCCTAAGCTTGGGGGAGTGCGTATTTCCACCGACATTACCTTCATGTTCACACATTTCATTCCAGTTGTCGGTGTTCACACTTTTTCATTGTATTATCCATGTTAAGTTTATTTTCTCACTTTCTTCTTGTGTTTGAAAAACTTTGAGAAATTCAAAAAACATATTTCTTGCTTCTTTTTTATTTTTCTTCCTAGTTTAAATTGTTGTCGCACTAAAAAGGAAACCCAAAAATATTTCCTTGTTCTTCTTTCACTTGTTGCGAGTTTCCTGTGTAAATAGTTTTTTCTTGTTTTTGTTTTTTCCCTTTTTATTTGCTTGTTTATGAAAACCCAAAACCCCAAAAATATTTCAGTGTGTTTCTCTAAATTTCTGTTCTTTTTATTGATTCATAACAAGGAGAAGACCACGATCAAAATGTTGAGTGGCTCTCATATGCATTATTGTTGATCTGACAAAGAGTCCTCATTACCTTGTCTTCTCCTTTTCAATAAAATGTTCGCAGATTCCAGCTTAGTCCACGGCACTCTTGCACTAGTATTATTTTCAAATCGTTCGGTCGTGCTAGTGAAAGGCAATAATGTCAATCCTCGATGAACTGGTCGTGGCAGAGAGAAACGGGTATGAACTAGACTTGTTCTGTTTTTGTAAATATGTTTAACCTAGTATCCATGATTCAGCCTATTATGATCAAACATGTTTGCAATGACAATTAGGGATTATAGTTTCTCATGCCATGCATAAGTAGCTAGGAGTGGATAATGATTTGTCTTGGATGTCAACATTGCGTTAAAATGATTGTGATGTAGTATGATGCACAACTAGGGAAAACCCTAGTAGTAGCGCGGGTTTTAATGCTATCAGTAGCACGGGTGGTCGCGCTACTAATAAGGCGCTACAACTAACAGATAGTAGTAGCGTGGTATGTACCAGCGCTACTACTATTTACTATATCAGTAGCGCTTTTCCCACATGCGCAACTATTAAGTAGCTGTAGCGCTTTTCTTTCCCCGCGCTACTGTTGTATCTTTCAACATTTTTTCCCTGCTTCCTGTTGATCTAGAACAGTACCCCATTTCAATAAATTGCAATTTCACATATACCAAATAACAATATCATTAACCACAATACCATATAGTCATACAGTAGTCATACAATATCATTAAGCATTATAGGTACTCATATATAGTCAACATGCATCCTCACACACATATATATGGTTCATACAGTAGCATATATGATAAGAAGTACTAGGTAGTCATACATCATATAGAAGTCTACTAGGGGTAGTCATACAGCCAAACACATATGTGTTCTAGATGATATCGACGACGACCATCATCCTCAAGCCATAGCGGTGGGTGTTCCTAATAGTAATTAGGATGACCTATCCAACATGAAGATTCTTACCAACAAGGAAGTTCTTTCACCCAACCGAGCTGAAGTGTGTGTGACCGTCCGTGTCCACGCCGTATGCACAGGTGGTAACGGATCCCCTTGCGGTATGGCATATTCCAGCAGAGCCTTCTTCATCAGGCTCAATACCACAACTCACAGATAGGCTCTTTGGCAATTTCTGAATAAGAAAAACATATCAATTAATAAGTAGCCTCGCACATACTCTTGCAAATATATTTCTACTAAGTATAGATTTCTACACTATCAAAAACAGTACTACATTTCTACTAAGCTTGAATTCTACTAATAAGTATGGATCGGATAGCAAGCATGTATGTCATTGGACTCTAGACTAATTAAGCATGTCATCGGCTAGGTTCTACACATCATATCATTGGACTCTACACTAAGCATATCATCAGATTCAGTAAGCATATTGTTGGACTCTACACTAAGTAAGCATGTAATCGGATCCTACACTAAAGCATATCATTGGATTCGACACTATGCATATCATCGGATTCTACATACAGATAATTTGCATTTGTAAGTATAACAATAAAGCATATAATGAAATTACTACAGTAAGTGTAACATACCATAACATGTTGATCAACCATGGTACTTGTCAGGCGGGTCATGAATGGCACCCCGACAAAGTCAGCACGTGGCAGAATTATGTCCCATAGGTTGCACACCTCCTCCTCGCTCAGCCTTATTCTTTGAGTATAGATGGCTTCATCAACTGGGTCCTCATCATCTTCATCCGTGTTGAGATAAATGACGACCAGCTTGGATCTTTCTTCTCTGAAGGAGAAGCTGAGCAACTCACCACCAATGATACCCATGTGGGAGATGAAATGGCCCAATCCATATCCTCCCATCTGCGACATATTTTGTCCTTTCTCGGCCTCCATAGTGTAGGGGCCCCCAGGAGCCTCAAAGGTCACAATGTCTCCGGTCAGCTTGTTGAATTCCAAACTCACATTGCATGGGACGATCTGTGTATACAAAATGATATATACATAATGCATTAATGCCAATAACACTAAAAACAAAATAGTTTTTACAAGTTTCATATATTTTGTTACCGCCACAGGAAGAAAACTCGGCTGGAAGTAGATGTCAAACAACGTGCCAGTTGCGCGGCTGTTAGCGCATCTTGACTTGCATAGTCGACATGGTGGTGGTGGTGGTGGTGGCACCATTTTCCTAAAGCAATATTAGAAAAGGATTAACGATCCACTTCAAAGGAAAAATCCGGCATGGCCTTTACTAAAAAAGGACATATCGAGCACCTGAAATTCGCTAGAACATAAATTAATCAACACACCGGCAAAACATAGGCCACTCGGAGGTGTTACCTACAAACATGGTCACTTGGGCAAGCACATATCATATTTGAGCAACACTAGATATACATGTTTATATCTACATCAAATGAGCAATTCTTAAGCAACACTAAATAAACTAGTTCTACTAAATAATCTATATCATCATCTATTCAAAATGTTCTATACCTAAAACATCTACATCATCATCCACTATTACTATTTCTTTTACTAAACCCTAAAAATATGCCCTAAGTTCAGAATATAACAAGTACATAACATTTTTTCAAATTCTACCAACTAAAAGTTTCCATTAATAAAATTTCTAATCAAAAGACCTCAAATTTCCTATTCTATTCAAAACACCTAAAATAAGCTAAAAATTGTTCTATTACAAAACCTACATTCTAAAATCTACATTTAAACTACCTACATTCTACAAGAACAGAGAGAAGGGAGGGAGGAGGGGTAGGAAGGAGGGAGGGAGGAGGCGTAGGAAGGAGGGAGGGAGGAGTGGTAGGAAGGAGGGAACAGGTGGGAAGGATGGGGGAGGGAGGAGGAGGGAGGTAGGAGGAGCTACATCGGTGGCGGTGACGGCGGGGGGGGGGGGCGACGGCAGTGGGATGGGGGAGGGAGATAGGGAGGGAGGGGCGAGGGCGACAATGCGGTTGCGGCAGACGATAGGGTGCGGGGGAGAGTGAGTGGAGCAGAGAGAGGAGAGTGAGGGGTGGCCTGGTGGGGAAGATAGGATGGCTTTAGCAGTAGCGCACTTCTGGGTAAGCGCTGTTGCTAAATGCCCTAACAGTAGCGTCGTCCCATAAAACGCGCTACTGCTAAGTGTAAGCATGCAAAAATACATTAGTCATCAATGATCTTTTGGTGTACAATCTGAATTGTCAATATGAGTTCTCTCCGGTTTAGGAACCGGAGAAGACTCATATTGTAGCCACAATTCTACACATAGAGTTCAATGAAGACCAAGTGATTGTGATAGTTTGAGAAGTAACATATTTAAGGTGGTAAACACCCTGTTCGCGGAGTGAGGTGGGACTAAACTTGTGGACTAAACTTAGCAGTAGCGAGCTTTATTAAAAGGGGCTACTACTAACATCAATACCAGTAGCGCGGTATGGAATAAAGCACTACTACTGTAACTAGCTTGGTGGTGAGGTAATGGCAATTATAGCAGTAGCGCTGTTTACAGCAGACGCATTACTGCTATTTTTCTTTCAGCAGCGCGTTCTGGTTGCACGCGTTGCTACTAAATAGCAGTAGCGCCATATTTTAAAGAACGATGCTGGTAAGATTTTGTGTATAAGGTTTTTCCTAGTAGTGATGATATGGTGTCGTCCTCTGAATGTTCGAGTGGCTTGACTTGGCACATGTTCATGCATGTAGTTGAATCAAAACCAACATAGCCTTTATGATATTTATGTTCATGGTGTTCATATCCTACTCATGCTAGTATCCAATGTTACTTATGCATAATGCATGTTCATGACCGTTGTTCCTCTCTAGCTGGCCGCTTCTCAACCTATTTGCTAGCCTTCGCCTGTACTAAGTGGGAATGCTACTTGTACATCAAAAACCTGAAACCCAAGTGAGGGAGTCCTGGACTAGGGGGTGTCCGGACAGCCGGACTATCATTATCCGCCGGACTCCAAGACTACGAAGATACAAGATTGAAGACTCCGGCTCGTGTCCGGATGGGAATTTCCTTGGCGTGGAAGGCAAGCTTGGCAATACGGATATGTATATCTCCTACCATTGTAACCGACTCTGTGTAACCCTAGCCCCCTCCGGTGTCTATATAAACCGGAGGGCTTTAGTCCGTAGGACAACATACATTACAACAATCATACCATAGGCTAGCTTCTAGGGTTTAGCCTCCTTGATTTCGTGGTAGATCTACTCTTGTACTACCCATATTATCAATATTAATCAAGCGGGACGAGGGTTTTACCTCCATCGAGAGGGCCCGAAACAGGTAAAAACATCGTGTCCTCGTCTCCTGTTACCATCCGCCTAGACGCACACGATTCGGGACCCCTACCCGAGATCCGCCGTTTTGACACCGACATTGGTGCTTTCATTGAGAGTTCCTCCGTGTCGCCACCGATAGGCTTGATGGCGTCTTCAACCAACAATGCTGTGTCGTGGTGAGACTTTTCTCCCGGACAGATCTTCAGATTCGAGAGGCTTCGACCGCGGCCAATTCACTTGGCCATCCGAGCAGATCGAAAGCTACGCCCCTGGCCGTCAGGTCAGATTCGGAAGCTTAAACTTCACGGCCGATGTCCGCGGAGACTTGATCCTCGACGGACTCGAGCCACTGCCGAGCGTGCCGCACTGTGACGATGGGCATGATCTAGCTCTGCCGCCAAACAGTGCCTTGGTGGCCGCACACGGATCCGCTTCGGCCATTAGCTCGGAGCCGATCGCCCAGATCGAGGGCCGGGGGGTAGACGCCGCCCTGGGGGCTTCAACATCCACGGTGATGGAGCCGAACACCGATCTTGTTCCCTGCGAAACTCGTGATTCCGAGGCGCCGGACTCCTCGCCAGACTCCAAACCTCCCGCGCCCCTACCAATCAATCCGGATTGGGCGCCGGTTATGGAATTCACCGCCGCAGACATCTTTCAATACTCGCCTCTTGGCGATATCCTGAATTCACTAAAGCATCTCTCGTTATCAGTAGAGTCCTGGCCGGACTATGGCCAGGATGGTTGGGGTACGGACGATGGAGAAATTCAAAGCCCACCCACCACCCACTTTGTAGCCACTATCGATGATCTAACCGACATGCTAGACTACGACTCCGACGACATCGACGCTATGGACGACGATGCCGGAGACGAACAGGAACCAACGCCTATAGGGCACTGGACCACTACCTCGTCACATGACATATATATGGTGAACACCCCAAAGGAGAGGGATAACGAGGACCAACAGGCCGCGGCAGAAGATGACCCCGCCGATAAACGACCAAAACGACGGCGCAGACGCCGCCCTAAGTCCCGCCTCGACGACAACAACGCTCCCAAGGAGCCCGCGATACGGCAGGGCTCACAAGTGGACGACGAACATGCAAATAAGCAACCGTCCGAACATGACGAGTCAGATAATCAGTCCAAGCCCGGCGAGAACAACAGTCCGGACGACCTTATGCCGGACACGTCACCGGAGAGTAAGAACCTTCGGAAAAGACTCGTCAGTACTGCAAGAAGCCTGAAGAAGGAAAAATGGAGGCTCAAAACAGCGGAAGACACGCTCAGAATGAGATGGAGCAAAGTGCTCAAAACCTCAGATAAGTACGACAACGGCCACCAATCAAAGAGCTACCCGAAGCGCAAACTGCTACCGAAATTCGACGAGGAGGCCATAGAGCCTCCACCGTCCAAAAATAAAGGGGCCGCCTGGTTGGATAGACGGCTAGATGACAAGCCAAATTATGACAGCGGCGCCACACATAAATCCACCAACGAACTTAGAAGGATAGATGGCCCAGCCAGGTCCATTTACGGGCCAAAGGAGAAGGCCCCAAGAAGCAAGGCAACACGCCAAGTGTCCGACGATAGCGGCACACACAAATACAGGGGCGCCGCACACCCACTATGTTTCACCGATGAGGTGCTGGACCATGAATTCCCAACAGGATTTAAACCCATCAACATAGAGGCCTACGATGGAACAATGACCGGAGTGCGGATAGAAGATTATATACTACATATACATATGGCCAGAGGAGACGATCTCCACGCCATAAAATATCTACCCCTCAAGCTCAAAGGGCCAGCCCGTCATTGGCTTAAGAGCCTCCCATAAAACACTGTTGGAAGTTGGGAAGAGCTCGAGGACGCGTTTAGAGCAAATTTTCAAGGGACTTATGTCCGTCCTCCGGATGCAGATGATCTAAGTCATATAACTCAATAGCCCGTAGAGTCGGCATGAAATTCGGAACAGGTTCCTTACCAAAAGAACCAAATAGTCGATTGTCCGGACGCCGAAGCCTTAGCAGCTTTCAAGCACAATGTCCGAGACGAATGGCTCGCCAGGCACCTCGGTCAAGAGAAACCGAGGACAATGCCCGCACTAACAAGCCTCATGACCTGCTTCTGTGCGGGAGGAGATAGCTGGTTAGCAAGATGCAGCACCAGCGACCCAAGTACATCCGAGATAAGAGATGGAAACGGAAAATCACGGCGCAGAAAAGAGCAGCGCCGGAATAAAGAGAAAAGCCCAAAGAGCACGGCAGCCAACGCCGGATTCAAAAGCTCGCGGCCCAATAATAAAACACAGCCTCTAAAGGATGACGGTGACGAACTGTCCAACTTAAACAAGATTTTGGGTCGGATATGCCAAATCCACAGTACCCCCGGAAGGCCTGCAAATCACACCCACAGGGATTGTTGGGTTTTTAAACAGTCCGGCCAACTAAATGCCGAACACAAGGGGCTCGACGCGTCAAGCAAAGAAGATAAACCCCACCAGCAGAGCACCGGAAAACAAAAGACTTTCCCACAAGGGGTCAAAGCAGTAAACTCACTTCATGTGACAATACGGGAAAATAGTGCGGCACTTTCTAAAAAGAGCTTCACGCGGTCCAACCCAGCAGACCATAGAAATTGGATATCAAAACCAATCACTTTCGACCACCTGGACTATTCCAGAAGCGTTCGAAACGCGGGACGGACTCCCCTGATATTGAATCCCATAATAGACGGATTACAATTTACTAACATCCTAATGGACGGAGGCAGCGACTTAAACCTGCTGTATTCAAAAACAATCCGAAGGATGGGGATAAACCCTGCCAAAATCCGACACAGCCGCACTTCCTTCAAAGGAGTGACGCCAGGCCCTTACGCCAAGTGCACAGGCTCCATATTACTAGAAGTCGTGTTCGGATCTCCGAACAATTCTCGACGAGAAAAATTAATTTTTCACATCGTCCCATTTGAAAGTGAATATCAAGATGCCCGGTCAACCATAATGGGGACGAAAGGCTTTTGTCCGCTTCAACGCTATACCGCATTACGCGTCTCTTACACTCAAGATGCCCGGTCCGCGTGGCGTCATTTCAGTGCGAGGGTCACTTAAAGACCCCGGACTCTGATAGACGAATCCGGCCTCAGCAGGCTAGAGGCTCCCTAGCCGCATACCCCATCACAGGGGGCTGCACGCACAAAACAATCGCGGGTTCATACAAACCCCGCTTTAATTATTTATATCTCTTGTTTTACACATATTTTTCGCACGATTTGTTTTCGAACTAAACGTTCCTCTCTTTTTACAGATGAACAAAGTGCACACCCGTCCAGGATAAACGGCGCAACGGAGACTGGTAGCAGAGCGTGAAGTAGGGACCCGCTAGAGGATTCTTTTGATTAAGACCTGCGTAATCCTTTTTCTCGTCTCTTGTTGTTATTCTCCTTGGTTTCTTCCTATAGCCAAAGCGAGCTCGACGCTTTGGCATCGGCGCGTCGAAGACCATACCCGCACGGACACTAGGGGCTTAGGGCATCGTTCGCCCATTATTATAAAGACCGAACACCTTAGGGAGTGTTCGGCGTCTCGAGTTAGGCATTATATGCATCAGCTCGAATCATGTCTTTGGTCAAATGTTGGGTTTGCCCGGCTCACGTGTTTTGCTGCCTTACGTTCAGTATCATCGGCTAACGCGGCACGGAGAACTATCTGCGATTGTGCCCCAGTTCGGTTTGGCGAGCACCTCGAGAGAAAGCCGAAACCGATCGTCATGATCTGAGAGATCGTCAACCACTCGATCGACTATCGGAATGTTTAGAATTCCCCGCTTTGACGAAGGACCGTTTCCCGGTCAGGCACACACGCGCTCCGACTCCGGAGAAGGGCGATGCCACCAGGGGCTATATCGTAGCCCCACCCTCAAGCTCCACTGGCTAAGTGAAAGTGATAAAGCATTATAGTCCGGATTGCCTCGTTCGCTACGCTACCACCTCCTTATAACAGGACCGAGACGTCGGATTAAAGTGTGAAAACGTGCTATTTTTGCGAACACCCCCGCACCTTGTGCGTGGGGGCTAAAGCCGAAGACTGCCATCTTTCAAGTTATACAAAAGTATACGTAAACGGCCGCACAGGAGAAGTTTTACTACTTGGGACGCACAAGTATAAAAAGCAGTTATAACATAATAATCGATCTACAAGCTAATACGTTCATTTGAACGTAATATTTTTCGAGCACTACGACTCTATTACACGAGCGCCACGCATAACTTCCCCGAAATAGTGCTCGGCAGGGAGTCGGCTTTCATCCGAACCCTGGGCGGCAACAGCGGTGGCGTCCATCTCTGGACAATGCGCCTTCACACGGGCAAGAGCCATCCGCGCGCCCTCGATGCAGGCCGACCGCTTCATCTCCTTTATATGCGGCACCGCTCCAAGGAATTGCTGCAATAAGCCGAAGTAGCTCGTCGCCTTGGACCTCTCTGGCCATACATGGGCCATGATGTCAGTCATGGCGAGTCCGGACAATCTATTTAGCTCGGCCCATTCGGCCAGCCGGTCTGTCAACGGAAGTGAGCGATCCGGACTGTGGAATTGAGACCAATATAGCTCTTCCGTCTCGTGATCCCCCTGGCTCCGGAAGTGCTTAATGGCATCGACCGCACTTGCAGCTAAGTCCATATACGGATCCTCCGGACTCCACAGCCACTCAAATTGAGCATACTTCCCATCCATAAACCGGCGACGCAGCAGAAAAGGCTTGCCAGCCATGATATCTCCGGCCTGGCGCAGCTCCTCCTTCATAGCCCGCATTGCAGAGTGGGCATCCTTGGCTTCGGCGGTGGCCTTCTTCAGGTCTTCCCGCTCCGATAAGCGCTCCTTTTCAAGAGCCTCATTGCGGTCGGCAGCATCCTTTACTTTCATGGTCAATTCGACCACCTCTGCCCTGCTTAGACAGTGTGCAGCCTTTTCGGCTTTCAACTCCTCGGCCGCCCTCGCGGCAGCCGCATCACTCCTTCGGGCTTGCTCCTTAGCTCGAGAAAGTTCGGCCCGAAGGCTCTCCACAGCAGCAGCACCGTCTGTACAAACAACATATAATTTATCAGAGGAGGGCTTCGACCCCCTTAATAAAGCGACTGCGGAGAACTCTTTTACCTTGCGACTCGTCAAGTCGCCTGTTGACAAGTGCGATGTCCGCATCTGCCAAGTCAAGTTGCCAATTTAATTCGGCAAACTCACTAGTCCGGCTAGCCCCCAGACTATCCGCCACCTGCATAGGAACGACGGAATTTATTACTTTAGATTTCGATCCTCGGTACGCTGTCGTTTTCGACAACCTACTGAGTCTCAGGGGCTACTATCTATCAGGCGCATTTTATATGCAAAACTGTTAAAAGACAAAAGGTGCGTCATTCTCGCATACCTCAAATCCCGCTTGACAAACTCATGGCGGCATTACATAATCTGCTCTCGCGGACGAAATCCTTCCAATCACCATACGCATTAACGCACGGTGATCTTGAAATGGATGCCCTCTCAAGCAGATTCTTGATTCTCCGGCCGGATACTAGTGGGTGCGGACTCTCGCCCCTCCGAACTCGGGATACCTCCGTGGCGACACTTTGGGCTCGCTTTGCCTCATCTGGCGGCCCTTGAGACGGAGGCGATCGCTCTCCATCATCTCCGGAAGAAGGTCCTCAAGATGAACTCATCGAGAAGGCTGCAGATCCGAACTGCAATATAAATATTTCGGTTACCCACAGAAGCGCAAATGAAGGTATTTCCTTACTAATTAACTCCCTCTTTCATACTCACGGCTCGCTGGAGGGCCGATCCTTTGGTGATGATTGTGCGTCCGGATTCTTTCCGGGCGCCGGACCCCCCGGTGAAGATCTCATCCCACGCTTAGGGGCTTTGGCCTCCGGATCTTCGGAGGCGGTCCTCTTCTCCCCGAAGGAGGGTTCTTGGTTCCCCCTCTTGATCGCCTTTGGGCGAAATATTAGCTCCTCTATTTTCCGTCGCCCCCTTCTGTGGGCGCGACCTCCAACATTCTGACCAGCACGGGCTCCAGTGCGGTCTCTGGGAGGGGGGCCAGACACCTTATCAGCCTTGATCGCGCCACCCATTCCTGTAAAGAACAAGGGGTCAGGAGGCGAACTTTAGAAAGGCATATAAACAGAATGTCCGGACTCTGAGCTATTTACCTGAGTATCCGGGCGATCGCGGCTTAGGCCTGCGTCCTCGGCTGAATCCGGACACGCCACCGGCGGTCCGAAGAACAACTTGTACATCTCCACGGGTGTCGCACCCATAAAGTGTTGGAGAATACGAGGTCCCTCCGGATTGAACTCCCATAGACGGAGAGGATGGCGTTTGCGAGGCGAAGATGCACGATTAGCATAACTGCATCACCTTGATCGGTCGATCTCCCTCGCTTGGAGGTCTCGAATCCGCCTGCGGTGAGGGCACGTCCTCGGACGGCCCCAGTTGAGCCCTTGGTTGACCCACGACATCGGTTGGCGTGGAGGTTCGGCGAAATAAGGCGGCGGCTTTTGCTGCTGCCCTTGAGCGGTGATATAGAACCACTCCTGCTGCCACGATCCAAGTTCCTCTTGAAGGAACCCTCGGGCCACGGGCATCAGCCTTTTGCTTATGGTCGCCCACAAGACTCCGCTGACGCCCCGATCATCTTGGCTCCACCTTGAAGGTCTTCACCATAGGCGAAGTGGGAGTGACGCGGAGGAAGGCTTCACAGATGATAATGAATGCGGAGATATGGAGGATGGACTCCGGAGCCAAGTCGTGAAAGTGCAGCCCATAGTAGAACAGGAGCCCTCTCACGAAGGGATCCGTCGGGAAGCCTAAACCCCGACGGAGGTGGGATACGAAGACGACGTATTCACCGGGCTCGGGGGCGGGCACGGCCTGCCCTTGGGCGGGCAACCTGTGCGAAACATCGTAGGCCAGGTACTTGGCCTCACGCAACTTCAATACGTCCTCCTCCGTGATGGAGGAGGGCATCCACCGGCCCTGGAGGTCGGAGCCGGACATGATTGAGGATCCGGCGCTCGAATCTGAAGCTCGGGTGTTGGGCGGGAGCAGGAAGAGATCCGATGCGAGATTGAAGAACAAGGGCAAGCCTTGGTCCCTTTATAAAGAGGAAAAATACCAAGAGCCGTCTCCGTGACCGTTCGAGATTCACCTTCGATAGAGGAGGCGTGGCGACGGGAACGGTTGGGTTACCCACGCACGTATTGATGAGGATCCCGGAATAGGGGGAACACGATCTCTGCTTCGACAAGACATGCCAAGGAAACCGCTTCGCTAAACGTGCTGAGGTGGTACAGTAAAAAACGATTCAAACAAAGGCTTGGTGGCGGTGTGATGTCACGCCGCATAATACGTCAGCAGATTGAGCTAAGTGTGCATTTTATTCTCTCTACGGTGGAATGTGGAAATTATTTTTGCAGAGCCGGACACTATCCTGGTGTTCATGATCTTCTCTGGATTATTCAAGGGAGGAACCCGCCTTGCAATGCCGAACATTATGTGCGCCGGACTTATCGTCATTGAAGCTTGGTTCGAGGGCTCTTGAGGAGTCTGGACTAGGGGGTGTCCGGACAGCCGAAATATCATTATCCGCCGGACTCCAAGACTACGAAGATACAAGATTGAAGACTCCGGCTCGTGTCCGGATGGGACTTTCCTTGGCGTGGAAGGCAAGCTTGGCAATACGGATATGTAGATCTCCTACCATTGTAACCAACTCTGTGTAACCCTAGCCCCCTCCGGTGTCTATATAAATCAGAGGGCTTTAGTCCGTAGGACAACATACATTACAACAATCATACCATAGGCTAGCTTTTAGGGTTTAGCCTCCTTGATCTCGTGGTAGATCTACTCTTGTACTACCCATATTATCAATATTAATCAAGCAGCACGTAGGGTTTTACCTCCATCGAGAGGGCCCGAACCTGGGTAAAAACATCATGTCCCTCGTCTCCTGTTACCATCCGCCTAGACGCACAGTTCGGGACCCCCTACCCGAGATCCGCCGGTTTTGACACCGACACCAAGTTATTCCAGATGAGTCCACCATACCTACCTATATGCGGTATTACCCTGTCGTTCTAAGTAATTTGCATGTGCTACCTCTAAAAAGGGGCGGTAAAAGGGATTCCCAGTCCCAATTGAAAAAGGACTTATAAATAATCAAACAAAAACTCCTATGGAGCAATAACCTTTACTTTATCGCATGGGAACCGCTACTAATGTGTTTAGCATGGAAGATATTGATAACTGATGGTCGCGAAGTAAACAAGAAGGGTGCATGTCTCAAAATTTCATTTACCTATGTTTTAAAAACTTGAGCTCTGGCACGTCTGTGAAGGGACTATCTATTTACTTTTATGTTGTGTCATCACCTTCTCAAATAAGCGCCAGAACCTAAGAGCACTGCTGTCATGCTGATGCATTGTGTGTAGCTAATGTTGGTTCATCATGACTGGATCTTTTCTACCATGAATTACAATGTTTAGTGATACTTCTCCAACTTATCTATAATTTTTTATTGTTCCATGCTATTATATTATCCATCTTGAAATCTTTATATGCATTTATATGCTATTTTATATGATTTTTGGGACTAACCTATTAACCTAGAGCCTAGTGCCAGTTTCTGTTTTTCCTTGTTTTTGAGTATCGCAGAAAAGGAATATCAAATGGAGTCCAATTGACCTGAAAATTGACGGAGATTGTTTTTGGACCAGAAGAAGCCCACGGAGCATCGGAGATGGACTAGAAGAGTCCCGAGGCCACCACAAGGATGGAGGGCGCGCCCTACCCCCCTAGGAGCGCCCCCTACCTCGTGGACCCCCCTGGCTTGTTCCCAACGCCAACGCCTCTTATATATCCACAAATTTCCATAACAGAACCTAGATCAGGAGTTCCGCTCCGCAAGCCTCTGTAGCCACCAAAAACCAATCGGGACCCTGTTTCAGCACCCTGCAGGAGGGGGTATCCATCACTGGTGGCCATCTTCATCATACCGGCACTCTCCATGACGAGAGGGAGTAGTTCACCCTCGGGGCTAAGGGTATGTACCAGTAGTTGTGTGTTTGATCTCTCTCTCTCTCTCGTGTTCTTGATATGGCACGATCTTGATGTACTGCGACCTTTGCTATTATAGTTGGATCTTGTGATGTTTCTCCCCCTCTACCTTCTTGTAATGAATTGAGTTTTCCTTTTGAAGTTATCTTACCGGATTGAGTCTTTAAGGATTTGAGAACACTTGATGTATGTCTTGCATGTGCTTATCTGTGGTGACAATGGGATATTTATGTGATCTACTTGATGTACGCTTTGGTGATCAACTTGCGGGTTCAGTGACCTTGTGAACTTATGCATAGGGGTTGGCACACGTTTTCATCTTGACTCTCCGGTAGAAACTTTGGGGCACTCTTTAAAGTTCTTTGTGTTGGTTTGAATAGATGAATATGAGATTATGTGATGCATATCGTATAATCAAACCCGCGGACACTTGAGATGACATTGGAGTATCTAAGTGACATTAGGGTTTTGGTTCATGTGTGTCTTAAGGTGTTATTTTTACTATGAACTCTAGGGCTATTTGTGACACTTATAGGAATAGCCCAATGGATTGATCAGAAAGAATAACTTTGAGGTGGTTTCATACCCTACAATAATCTCTTCGTTTGTTCTCTGCTATTAGTGACTTTGGAGTGACTCTTTGTTGCACATTGAGGGATTGTTATATGATCTAATTATGTTATCTTTGTTGGGAGAACTTGCACTAGTGAAAGTATGAACCCTAGACCTTGTTCCGAAGCATTGCAATACCGTTTTCGCTCACTTTTGTTACTTGCTACCTTGCTGTGTTTTTATTTTCAAGTTATAAAAACCTATATATACCATCCATATTGCACTTGTATCACCATCTCTTCGCCGAACTAGTGCACCTATACAATTTACCATTGTATTGGGTGTGTTGGGGACACAAGAGACTCTTTGTTATTTGGTTGCAGGGTTGTTTGGAGAGACCATCTTCATCCTACACCTCCCACGGATTGATAAACCTTAGGTCATCCACTTGAGGGAAATTTGCTACTGTCCTACAAACCTCTACACTTGCAGGCCCACCAACATCTACAAGAAGAAGGTTGTGTACTAGACATCATTTAGTCGCTGCTTGAACTTTGGAGGTGTTGTGCATTTATATTTTGCGGTCTCAGAAAGGGCTAGCGAGATACCACTATTGTCATATCTTATCATGGTTGTTTTAACAACATGTTGATGTTTGAGATGTCTTATTATTGCTCGCTACTTGATTATGTCATTGATAAGAGTTACTGTTGACATGCTTAGTTATAATCTTTGCTAAAAACCTGGGTGTTGTTTAATCTTAATTATGGAAACAAGAGCAAAAAAATTCGTAAAAGTTTTTCCTTTTCACTTCAGTTTATCAACTGAATTGCTTGAGGACAAGCAAAGGTTTAAGCTTGGGGAGTTGATACGTCTCCGTCGTATCTACTTTTACTAACGCTTTTCCTCTTGTTTTGGAGTCCAATTTGCATGATTATAATGAAACTAACCCGAACTGACGATGTTTTCAGCAGAACAATCATGGTGTTGTTTTTGTGCAGAAATATAAGTTCTCAGAATGGAACAAAACTTTGCGAGGATTTTTTATACAATAAAATAGAATTTCTGGAACCAAGAACCACCGGAGGGGGGCACCTGGGTGGGCACAACACACCAGGGTGCGCCACCCACTCCAGGCGCGCCCAAGTGGGTTGTCCCCACTTGGTGGCCCCGCGGACCCTGAAAACGACGCTAAAAAATCCTATTTTTCCAGAAAAATATCAGGGAGAAAGAATTATCGCGTTTCATGAGACGGAGCCGCCACCGTCTCCTATTCTTCATCGGCAAGCCAGATCCGGAGTCCGTTTGGGGCTCTAAAGAGGGGGATCTTCGATCTTCGTCATCACCAACCTTCTCCATCGCCAATTCCATGATGCTCCCCATCGGGAGTGAGTAATTCCTTCGTGGGCTGGCTGGTCAGTGAGGAATTGGATGAGATTCATCATGTAATCGAGTTAGTTTTGTTAGAGCCTGATCCCTAGTATCCATTATGTTCTGAGATTGATGTTGCTATGACTTTGCCATGCTTAATGCTTGTCACTTTGGGCCTGGGTGCCATGATTTCAGATCTGAACTGTTTATGTTATCACCATTATATCTATGTTCTAGATCCTATCTTGCAAGTTATAGTCAACTACTACGTGTTATGATCCGTCAACCCCGGAGTGACAATAGTTGCGACCACTCCCGGTGATAACCGTAGTTTGAGGAGTTCATGTATTCACCTTGTGCTAATGCTTTCTTCTGGTTCTCTATTAAAAGGAGGCCTTAATATCCATTAGTTTCCAATAGGACCCTGCTGCCATGGAAGGGTAGGACAAAATAAGTCATGCAAGTTCTTTCCATAAGCATGTATGACTATTTACGGAATACATGCCTACATTATATTTATGAGCTGGAAGTAGTGCCGTATCAACCTAGGTTATGACAGTCTCATGATGAATATCATCCAACGAATCGCTGATCCAATGCCTAGATTTTCCTACATATTATTCTTGCTAAGTTACTACTTCTATTACCATGGTTACTGCTACAAAACTATTGTTATCACTTTTACCGTTACTATTGTTGTTGCTACTACTATCAAAACTATCATACTAACTTGCTATTGATCACCTTGCTACAGATAATTTATCTCCATGTGTGGTTGAATTGCCAACTCAGCTGTTAATACTTGCAAATATCAAATGCGTAGAGGGGGTATAAATGTGTGAAAGCAGGAATACTTACCAGTAGCGCTGGAAAGCATCTACTAGCAGCGCTGGATTAGCAGCAGCGCTTCATCTGCTCAAGCGCTACAAAGAGTTAGCAGCAGTGCTAGTTTCTTCTTTAATAGGTGGGTGGTATTTAAACCACTTCTCCTTAGGGAGATCAAGATGACTAGCAAATGATTCACATGAAGAGGCTACTATCTCAGAGTCAAGTCCATATTTAATGCTAAACTTTTAAAAAGCATCGGTATTCATAAAAGATTTAACACCTGATTCTTTACCTTCGTCGAGTTCCTAATCTTCAGAGTTGCGTATAATTCTTTCTAAAAGATCCCACCTGAATTCAATAGTCTTCTTCTTAAAAGAATCAATACAAGAAGTATCGAGCATGAATTGATCATCACGAGAAAGCCGAGCATAAAAGTTCAGAATGATAATTTCCCTTGAGAGCTCATGATTGGGGCATGAATATAACATAGACTTAAACCTCCCCCAAGCTAGAGTGATACTTTCTCCTTCACGAGGCCAAAAATTATATATATAATTCCGATCACGATGAACTAGATGCATAGGATATTTTTTTGGTGAAACTCCAATTTGAATCGATTCTAGTTCCAAGATCCTACATCACCGCATAGCCTATACCATGTGAATGCTTTTACCTTCAAATATAAAGGGAAAACTTTCTTTTTAGCTTCATCTTCAGGCAAACCTGCAAGCTTAAATAATCCACATAGATCAAATGCATATCAGGATGTTCAGTTCCATCTCCTGCATAAGGATTAGCTGGCAGTTGTTCTATCATACCCGAAGGAATTTCATAACCAATATTTTCAGTAGGTGTAGTAGGTTGAGGAGCAACTAATTGTGCTTCCGGTCGAGGTGAAGCTACCCCGAACAAACCCCTCAAAGGATTGTTTTTCATAGTAAGAAGTGACAATAAATTTCAGCACACTATATAAATTTTCCCTTACCAATTTCCACTTACCAAGAGCGCTTCACTCCCCGGCAACGGCGCCAGAAAAGAGCCTTGATGACCCACAAGTATAAGGGATCAATCGTAGTCCTTTCGATAAGTAAGAGTGTCGAACCCAAAAAATTATATCTTCAAAAAGTTCTTCAATCATTATTTTCAATATTGGGGGCCAGTGCCCCCCTCCACTTTAACTATGTATGGATTCGCCATTGGTATATCAAGATCGAATACCTAACTCCAATTGTGCTGATTGTCATCCTCGTCATGGATTTCGTGTACTTCGTAGTGACGCTCAACCGTCACCGGAAGGATAATAAGGAGGAGGCGGCTACAATGGAAGCTGGAGGAGTAGCAACGGCTGCAGAGCTGCCCCCGGCGCCTTGGCATGACCGATGCCTCACAAGGTACACACTCTTCGTTGGCTAGCACAGTACCCTTAGGATCGTTAGTATTATCCCCCCCTATTACCTTCCTCATCTGCAAGTTGAGCAATGCAAGTTGGTTCTGTTGTGCGTTGAATGCTATCAAATGACAATGTTCATATTTTGCTTCATGCCTCGTTGTAGGGATATGAAATTGAACTGCCCACTATACATAAACCATACAAAGCAAACATTTTTCTTCAATGAAATTGTTATTAGATTAAAAAACGCACCTAGTATTAGCGGCAAGCGTTAATTATTCGCATTATCTCTTCTTTGTTCCATCTTTCTTTTGAAAAATTTCCTTTCTCGTTTATTACTCTAAGGTCTTGTAGGGTTTACTTATTGCAAAAAAATCTAGTTGGATTATGGTAAGTGTTCTTGTAATCTCCCCCCTATTACCTTCCTCATCTGCAAGTTGAGCAATGCAAGTTGGTTCTGTTGTGCGTGGAATGCTATCAAATGATAATGTTCATATTTTTCTTCATGCCTCATTGTAGGGATATGAAATTGAAATGTCCACTATAAATAAACCATACAAAGCTAACATTTTGCTTCAATGAAACTATTGTTAGATCAAAAAAGTTGCACCCAACATTAGCAGCAAGCATTTGTTATTCGCATTATCTCTTCTTTGTTTCATCATTCTTTTGCAAAATTTCCTTGCTTGTTTATTACTCTAAGGTCTTGTAGGGTTTAATTATTACAAAATTTCTTGCTAGTTGGATTATGGTAAGTCTTCTCATAATCTCCCCCGCCTAGAGCTAGAAATTCCCATGTTCTTAATTGTGCAACAAAACCGACAGACTCTCCTAAAACTAGATCCCCATGCCGGTATTTTCCAATTAATTTGTTTTAAGAGCAACTTTGATGTAAGATTAAGCAACTTCAGCTTCGAGTAGAAGCAACTTCCTTGCATTGTGTATAGTAGTGGGTTCACATAATATTGTAATTTTCATACCGTGACTATTAAATTGTCTGCCAGTGATGCTTAGTTGCCTATCATCGGTAATTAGTTTCCTACAGGACTAAAAGTTGCCTATCAGTGATGCTTAGTTGTCTCCTATCGATTACTAGTTGCCTACCATCGGTAATTAGTTTCCTACAGGACTAAAAGTTGCCTATCAGTGATGCTTAGTTGTCTCCTATCGATTACTAGTTGCCTACCATGACTGATAAGTGGTCTGGCATTGCTAATTAGTTGCCTACAATAATGTTACAGTTGCTATAATCGTTGCATAGTTGCCCTCCTCTGACTTAAGTTGTATATAATACTATGAAACTACATATATGCCTACTAATATAAAGGAAGGTAATATTCTTGGCCCATCATGAGATTTTGCGGAAAAAACCCTGATGATTTTAGGAATCAACCCATAGTCTTTCGTTTGCATTGTCTATTGTGCTTGTGGCTTGACTGGGTCTTAGCCTGGGCATGCGTCGCCACCTCCGTCGCTAGCTGGGCCTTCGCACGTGTCCAGCGACATCGTCATTTCATGTAACATGTACATAGTCTCAAAAAAGAAAAATAGCGAGCGGGCTTGAACTGTGATGGCGAGGTAATAGCCTGACGCAAGAACCAACCCATCCAACCAGTATTTTTTTTGCAAAAAAAGACAAGAAGGTAGCCTCTCATTGGTGAAGCGATGAGTTTCTCCGCACAAAAAAAAAGACTTGGATTCCATCCCGTATGTGACGCTATGATGAATCCGGTGTACAATTCCTATAGTACATGGAGATGGCCGCGGGATCGATAGATTTTCCTATACTACTCATGATGCAAATGCGAAGCGGGATAGATTGGTTTTAATGTGTGAATAGTTTTATGAGAACAAACAAATTTGAATTATTTTATTATTAAACTTATTATCATATACATATATTTGACTTATTTATTTACTTACTAAAATATTTATTTACTTACTAAAATATTTATTTTCAAGTACAAAAAGAAAACACTATACCTATTTTCATGGGCCGCAGCGACTGCGGCTACTTGGGCCGCATAATTTCGAGTGATGCGAATAAGCCACCAGCCTTTGTTTCTTAAGCCCATTAGCCCTTCTCTCCCCACGCCGCCGCCGCCGCCGCCGCTATTCCGTCGATTCCATCGCTGCCGCACGCCGGAGCCGCCACTTCTGTACTCTGCCGCGAGCTCTCCCATGGCCACGGCCACTGCTCCGTTCGTCCTATCCCACCCCTGAAGCTAATCCAGCGCAGTGCGGACTACGAAGAAAGGGAGTCATATGGCGGCCGAGGAGCCGCAGGAGCCCCGACGGGACGTCGACGGCGAGCTAAGGTGGGTGTTCCCTGCCCCCCACCCATCTGCCCCTCCCTCCCTACTTCCACATCTCTAGTCCTCACTCTCCGCCTCGTTCCCCACCCAGCGGACTCGACCCCGGCCCCGGGTCGTGTGAAGCGGTGCCGACGGAGATGCCGGCGGCGGCGGCGGAGTCCTCGTCGATAACGAAGCTGGGGAAGCTCTTCAGGCTCACCGAAGTGCACCTCTGGTAGTCGATCCCCTCGCCCCTCTCCGACCCTCCTCGTTCAGCGCCCAGTGTTTTTCCCCCCTTACACAGTTCGTTTCCTCGCTGCAGGGATGATTTTTATGTGAGGCCTCACGATTGGCGTGCCACTGAGACGGCTGGTTCCAATGTAAGAAGATTCCAGCCTCTTTCATCTACTCCGTATGATTTAGCTAATGATTATGATGAGGCTTGTGCTTGGTCGTCAGTTCAGTTGACATTTTCAAGAAATTAAATTTCGTTAAAATGTTGCTTCTTCTGTAGCCCGTCAAGCAGGACGAGCAGCAGAGCAGCCGATTAGTTTTCCAAAGACTAATTGACAAAATAAAATGTGATTTACACCTTAGCTTCAGAGATAATAGTCCCAATTGTGCCCGATAGCCATGCGCACTGTTCTCGGTGGCATGGGCTTCAGTCAGAGTTTTGTTTTGAAAGAACAGAACAGCCAGGGAACAATCGGCATGCCAACTAGCGTATGTCACACAAATTTGCAGAGGAAATAGGCCCAACACTAGCTCCCCTATAAGGCTATAACTACAATGTTGGAAACTAACCTACCTGGACATCGAAAAGGGTTCGGTTCAGCTTGACGAGATACTGATATAATACATTTCAAGTGTACTTGAACTAACATTGGCATGCTAGTAAAATGTTGCATCCATGCTTGGCACTTGTCGAAGATACCATTTCCTTCTGCCAGTTTGTTTTATTGCACTAGCATCATGTTCAAAAGAATAGCTATGTACAGTTGAACTAGCTAAGTCATGATCTACGATTTGCCTTTCATTTTTTACTTTCTGAGCAAGACCAACGAATCAGTATACTACACAAGGCAACATCATTTTGTTGAACTTACTTGAAAATTTCAAAGGTGAATACACGTTCCATGATACATTGAGTTGAAATGTTGCTAACGTTTTGTCTCCTTTTTGGGCGGGTTTGGGGCTAGGGGGAGGGGGTAAATGCAGCAAGTTAAATATTTGTCTTGCTTGCAGAGTATGTTTAGTTGATGTTGTTTTTTATTTCATGGTCTTCATTCTCCATTCTGTGTTTCAGCCTTCTGTACCAGCAATTTGAAAACCTTCAACTTTGCAGGGATCTCAAACAGCCAAAACCCGCAACAAAGCAGCCAAGCAGACAGATGAAGGTGCGATTTGCTTTCCTGTAATCCAATGAGTTTTTTTCTTCTGACGTTCGTAAACACCCTACTTGCAGCATTGGCTCATATCATACTCACTGTCCCCAAGCAGACAGCACATAAAAAATAATACGAACAATTCACTACGGATTGTTATTCTTCTTTTGCTGCAAGTATCCACCAATTTCTTCTGATATACTATCTGTTGTTTCTTGATATCAATAGACCATTCATTTGTTGAAGATATGGAATTGGCTAGTCTCATGGGTTCTTTGGGGCTTCCTGTTTCATTCAGCACAAGGAAAGAGGTAAGTGCCCAAAACAGCATGTACTGTTCTGCTGCTGGTTAATCTGTACCCTAAGCCCTTATGTGTTACAGAAAAAGAAGACACCTGCCAAGGGTAAGCATCAAGGACGACAAGCACCATATGAAGCGGCAAGTACTCCAACGGATGATAATGGAAGGACACGTACAAATTCTGAAGAACTGGAACACGTTCAGGAGTCGATGGATTGCATGGAGCAAACAAACTCATGTGTTTCATCTAGGACTGCTGCGGGTTACAGTGAAGCCTACCGTGGTGATGTTGACAAGATGCTTGGTGAAGACAGTGTTAATCAGTGCGAACCAAATGATAACATGAGCAGTCCAGTAAAATCAGGGTCTCCTGTCCAAGAAAATCAAGCTGCAGACAGTTTTATGCAGTTGAACAAAGTGATGCTGGGGCAAAATTCTGTTGATGATGAATTTAGAATGTCCTGTGCTGAACTTTGTCATGAAGAAAAATCGTCTGAAACAGAAGATAAAATATCTGGGGAGACTCCACCCACGTCCCATGATAATAATGATCCATGTCCAGCAGAACCATCTCCTGCTAATAATCATGTTGAAAACTCTGGCTGCGATTTTTACTATGAATGCGGAGATTGGCAGGTTCTTTGGGATCAGTTCTATAGTCGGTATTACTTCTACAACATCCAGACACAGGGATCTACATGGGAACCCCCTCAAGGATTGGAGGATTTTGTATCATATTGTAGCACATATTCATCTCAAGGGATAGATGAACAAGTATCACAACTGACAGGCACACTTGTGGAAGAACACAATAAAATTAATTCAAAGCTTGACAAATCATCTGGAGTCTTATCCTGTGTCAAGCATTGTATTTCACAACCTGATGAAGATGCTGTACAATATGGAGCTAACGCAACCCCACGTGACAATGGAGAAACAACATTTGGTAAGATGTGTGTTCCATTTTATGTGATCCGCAAGAGATTTATTATTTTGCATTGATGCCAGAGGACATTACTTACTGTGTTGATGCAGTACAAGTCTTGACGCTGACAGTTCACAAAAATAAACTCAATAATTAATATCCTTATCCGTCGCATTAATTATTTTTATCTAGAGATTTCTTTCTCATAGCTGTTATATTCTATCCTTACCCATAATTAATATTTTGTTTAATGATATCAAGCATTCTTATCTGGCAGATCAGGCTGTTGACAACAGCCATCTAGATGAGCAGAGGCATGATCTTTACAATGAAGCACAAAGTTTATCAGACATTACTGATAAAGAGTCGATATATCCAAGGTGTGCCTGATTATAGTAAATGTTGTTCCCTTGCTTCCTCGACATATAGATGGTTTTCGTTAACATCTCATCTCTATGTAGTGCGATAGCTACCATCAATGAAGTACAAGATGCTGAAAATATGCAGAATGATAGTTCAGTGGCTGAAGTGTTAGAAGTGAACCAGGAAGCTACCACCACCAAAAAGAAAAAGAGAGTAAGGAGATCTCAATCGTGTAAGATCATATTACTCAGTTAGAGCTTCCTAGGAATTGTTCGTGCTATTTTCTTCACATGATATCGTTGACTGGCAGATTTCTTCTTTTTCTGTGAGGGTGGTGTCAATATGCAGCTTGTTGCTGTACCTACATCTTTTGTATTTTTTCTATTTATGTACATAAGGTAACTAACTATATATTTCATTCTACAGCTCATTCATGTCAGGACTTGGCAGAAAACATTTCCAATGACATCGCCAAGTATTGGAATCAGCGATACTCGCTTTTCTCCCTTTTTGATAGTGGTATAAAGATGGATGAAGAGGGGTGGTTTTCAGTAACGCCAGAGCCCATTGCAAAGCATCATGCATCTCGTGTTGGTGCAGGCATATTGATTGACTGTTTCACAGGAGTAGGTGGAAATACCATCCAGTTTGCCACAAAGTAAGTCACTGCTATTGTGTTATTATATCTTCTGTTAATGATGATGAACGATATGTTAGCATGAAACGTCCTTTTCCATAGGTACCTTTTTTCTTGCTTTGCTTGATAATAATGGTCACTAATAACCTTCAGTATAATGTGTCTTGTGTGCGTCAAGGGCATACTTGGTCGAGAATGAATGACAGTAGAAAACGCGTTTGTGCACTCATCTAGTTTATACTGAGGTATTTGTGTCCTGTAAAATGAGACATCATATGAAAAGGATGGCTTCTAAGTTGCTTTATCAGTATTTAGAGCTATAGCTGACTTTCTTAGCATGCATATGGTTGAAGCTGATATAAGGTGGACTTTCAAGTTTCTTCTACAGTACCCAAACTGTAGATTTCCACGTCTCTGACATCATCTTTTCTTTTTCAGGTGTAAGCATGTTGTTTCTGTTGACATTGACCCACAGAAGATTGATTGTGCACAGCATAATGCAACTGTTTATGGAGTAAATGATCATATAGACTTCATTATAGGAGATTTTATCCATATAGCACCTCATCTGAAGGTATGTATGCCTTATACCTTGAAATTATCATGCCTTTAGGTTTCTGCACATGTCATTCTGTAAAGCTGCATATCTTCATAGCTGCCTGTGAGAACACATTTGTTTGATCATTTTCGTTCATTGTAACTATTAGGTAGGGTACCGATATTTTGCCATTAGAAGTCCAACAAGAGGAAGTTTTGGTTGTACCATTTTTGGAATCATAGGGCATAGCCTCAGTTTCAGTTTATAAGCATTCAAGTTCAGTCCCAAAACATAATCATAGAAGACTGCCAACTTCCTTCTTAATGTAAACTAGTTTGCCTAGTTGTTAACCAGACGTTAAGGCGAGAGAAATTAGTTAGCAGCAGTGCTAAGAGATGGGACAGAAGGGGCTAAGATCAGGAAGCTTCGCACCACCGCTAAGCTAAAGAAATTGCCTTCTTATTGCTATTACACTCTTATCGCTCTACAAATTGGTCTGTATGCTTTTGTGAAAAGTTGTTGTGTGCAGGGAGAAACTGTTTTCATGTCACCTCCATGGGGTGGACCGGACTACGCAAAAGTAGATGTGTATGACATCCGAACCATGCTCAAGCCTTGTGATGGGTGAGCTCCTCGGTTCAGGCTATAGTTTGTTTCCTTGCTGTGCTCGCATGTCTTCACATGCTCTTGTCGAACTCTTCAGGTACCATCTCTTCAAAGTTGCGACGACGATCGCTTCGAGAGTAGTCATGTTCCTTCCTCGCAACAGCGACCTAGACCAGCTGGCGGACATGTGCTTGTCGATCGATCCTCCATGGGCGGTTGAGGTATGTCCATTTTGTTGTGATCTTTGTCATTTTGGCTTGACATCACCGCAGTGTACCGATGGCGATGCCTGTAGACCGATGTCATCGTGAGCCCTTCTGTTCTGGCAGGTGGAGAGGAATTACCTCAACGGGAAGTTGAAAGCCATAACGGCGTACTTTGAGGAACAGGACAGCAAGGACGAAAACTGCATTTTTCGTGAACAACGCTGATGATACTCCATGCATCCGAAATCCAAGTATTCTGCTGGATGGAAGATCCCGTGCCGGTGTTGGGTACCCTTGGGCAGCAGAGCGAGCCAGTGGGGTCAATGGATGATTGGTCGATTCACCGAGAAACTTGGTATCATGGATCCTTAATGCCTCTGCTGTGCTGAGGTTCGGATGACGATGATACTGCCATGCTGAAGAAGTCTCTGTTGACTTGGCTCATTTGCGCCGAGTGCGTGTACATTTTCTGGATCTTGTAGTTACTTGTATGTGGTTTAGTTTGTACCGGTGCAAAATTGGGTAGCCCTGAATCATGGGTGGTATTTTCCACCGCTTATATCTACATGGTTTCACCATCAACTGCTGATTGTAGTTAGATGACAGAGGAAGGCTGGGATTATATTTTTTATGGAACAAACTGGGTAAAAGAAAAAGAAAATTTCCTTTATAAACATAAATTTTGGGATCATCTATTATCCAAATAAATGCACCACTAATTAGTAATTCATTATTTCACAAAGGCATTTCAAGGCTTGCTTTAATAGCCGCACCTCCGAACGGGCAATTCTTGGCTTGTTGGAATTTTTTTTTACATAGGTTCCAAAAGCAGTTGAAAACATTGTACTTACATCTCTATTTCTACTCTTATAAAAAATAGAGTTGGTGATGATGGTGTGTCTGCCATCCTGCAATATAGGCCATCCAATTTATATCTCACGGATAGGAAGGAAACTATGGCAATTTTGCAAAAAGATACCCACACCACTCTCCACATTTGCAAATAAGGCCTTTCCTCGTTCATCCTTTTCTCCCACAAGATAAATTACTCATACAAATGCATGTTCATATTCCATGCAACGCATGGGCATCTTGCTAGTTCATAATTTGGTGGAAACACATGCTGCTATTATTCGTCTTTCAACAGTACCAGTATTCCTATTTGATTGGAAAGATGAGTATCAAATCAGCCAAACATGAATAGCAGCACTACAAATTGCAGTACTGCAAACTGAAGCCTAACACAGACAACAAACTCCACCAGGTTTCGGAGTACTCTTATTCGTGTATGTATATACATACTCCTCCATGAGAATGCTGTCCAGAAAAGGGGCAGGCATTCACAAGAAACAGCCAATTCAACAATGTCATACACAAGAGCCGTTCGCCGGGAGCAACACCATCAAAACGACACGATTCTCCGCGCGAAACTTCATCAACAATGCCTTCACGATTTGCATGCTAACCGTTAATATCGCCGGATCCTTGTTCTCAGGGAAGAGGGGTCTTCAGCTACCTTCGGCGACGTCTTCCAGCCTCTGCCCGATGACGTAGCGCTCATCCCTGATCGAATCATGGAGTTTCGCGCACAGCAGCTTGGAGATATAGCAGAGCGCACAAGGGCCGAGGGTGCCCAGCCACGCGAAGCGGTAGACTGCTGAGTTGATGGCGGCAGAGTAGCCGAATATTGGGAAGACGCCCTTGGCAAGCACATAAGGAATGCACAGAGCAGGGAGCAGCCTCGTGGCGATAGGCATGAATAGTTCTCGGAGAAAAAATCGCAGCCGTACCTTCCCTGAACGAGAACCCGCAGCGAACCGAAGGATCTTTGGACTCCACCTTGCATCGATGAAATGGGCAAGGAAAGGTGTGTCCCTCGTCTCATGGGCCTGCAAGGCAAAAAACAGGCCACTTGAAAAAGTTTGCTATGTTGAACCTAACTATAAGCTACTCACAACAGTTTACCCAAAAGTGTGGCAAATAGAAATAGCGATAATTAGTCCGTAGGAGACAAGCAAATATAGGGATTACATGAGTTTAATAGTGGGCATAATGTATAAAAACTGAACTCCGGGATGAGATGTGACTTTTAACATAAAAATTTGGAAGTGTTCTTTTTGGTACTCGCTTTAGCAGTGGGGTTTCCACAACCAGTGCAATTTGAGTGCAATGTACGTACCAAATTAGTCCCTATCTGATTATATTAAAAAAAAATCTCAATTTTATTTTTATGTTAAGTTTGGTATAATGAGAGGGCGGAAAGCAACAAGAGAAGTTGCGACTCACCAGCATCACCCAGATTCTCAGAGATCGAAATCCCAGGAACCAAGTGTAGAAAAGCGAAACTTCATCATCAGGCCCAGCGGGTGATGGTATTAGCAATAAATCAACCAGCGACCCGATCAAGAAAGGAACGATGCCCGACTGAGAGCAGAAAACACAAAGTTCTTTGGCCATAGCATAAATAAAATAGATAGAAAAGAATACAAAGGAAACTGCCACAATTAAAGTTGCTCACCCATAAGAACACAATCAGAGATTGGCTCAAATTTCGAAGGTGCGTTCTCCCTTTAGTCATGTAGGCAAATGCATCTCTAGAGGCATTAATAGCAGTTATTATGACGTCAAATCCAACAACCAAAGCAAGCAGATCTAAGAGAAAATATCATCAACAAGTAAGCCAAACATGATAAAAAGAAAATATCATTTGCTTTGTTTACAGCCAGGTCTAACGTACAGTCAAATAACCATCTCTGAACAATCATTACCATTGGATTTCAATCCACCTGCTACTGGCAGCCGGGTGATGGCAAACAAGGCACGCCCAATTGATATTGGAAAAATAAGCAAAGCCAAATTGAATATCACAGCAATCAACCATGCAAGCACCACATTAGTGGCAACCGAATACCGACTTATCTTCTTCACTAGCAACACAGTATAATTTGGCATATAAGTTTCCTCAATGAGAAACCTCAGAAGAAGAACACGAGAAAGTGAATCGCCAACTTTTCGAGGTGCTTGCCAAAATGATAAGCTCTCAGCAGGCCAACTGCAATAGCAACGATCACACACATTAAAATAAGGTGTTGACTGGCCAATACATCAGTCAGATGAAACTAAATTGAATGCTTACGTGATATTTAATGGGAACAACTCCGGTGCCAAACGATCAGCAATTTGAACAGGAACAAAAATAACCGCGGCCATATAGAGAATGCCATGCAGAAGATGATGAGGCTTGTTCAAATAAAATTTGTAGAATGGTTCGTCAATGTTAATATCATAGTCGAAAGTGGGAATGGCAACTCCTGGCCTGAATATCTACTCATAACAAAATACAACACCCATTATACCCCTGAATCATATACTCCATATACTATTAACATGATGAGGCCACATATATAGTATGACAAATACCTTGTGAAGAAGTGTGGACCATAAGCCGTGTAGATACAAAAATTCGAATCCAATAAGACAATGAAGAGCAGTTGAAGCAAAAGATGAAGCAAACATAAGTTCCAACCTTTGAGACATTGTTGCACCGAACATTTTTGAAGTGCAGATATCAAGCGACCAGCCAAAGAAGAGCGGGTATATTATAAGTCCGTGCAGGGTATTAAGACAAAAACTGGCAACACTGGTAAAACATGTGATCCCTGTGAGGAATATACCAGACAGACTTGTAATGAAAGCTGCGATCCCAAGGCGCTTCCCCCTCAAGTATTGGCCAAAAATGTACAGCCCAGCATAAATTGCACCCACAGAAATGATAAACCCGTATCCAGTTAGAAGGACAGAAGCTGTCGAAGTGTAGGAGTTGACTTCACCCACATTGCAAGAATCGGAACACAATATGAACCATAGGACGATCCTTCCCAAAGAGAATGGGAGAAACACCAAAACACAAGCAAGGGCCAGGTCGAACATTACCACCTGGTTAGACAAGAATACTGTTACAACTTCTGCAAACAAGTAGAAAACCAATCATACGGAATTTGATGTGTTCATTCGTATTATTTTATAGTATAACATGGCACAGTAGTTTTCTCATGTGACCTTAATTTTAGTTTTGCTACTATTTCATCTAATTATCTGGACACCTCTAGGATGGTAAACTTTGAATTGGGGCCATATTGAACCGTAACCAACTCTGAACAAACAAGAAACCACGACAAGATGTGCTAAATGCTGCTCCAATCCCCAAAACAGATCTGCATCAATTGGTGTTTTACTACAATATAAGGACCTATAATGATCTTAGCATAAAAAAGGCAGCAGATAGAGGTGTACCACCAAGAACGCTTCAACGGCAAATAGCGCAAGGATTTGCAAGCCATCAAATCCTCCAAACCCCTGACGCCGAGCATCCAGGCGTGCAACCCAGTGGGAAAATGGAGCTACAGCAAACGGCACATACTCATGTGCAAATGCAACCCAGAGCGCGAACAAACCGAGGACGGAGGCGGTAGAGAGGCGGAGTGAGAGCAGATAGTGTGCTTCATCAAAGGACCTAGCAAGCGCGAGGCGCCATGACCAGAGGGTCCCGATGTGAATGGTGAATTCAGGCACGACGCAGACAGCGAAGATGAGTGGGAGCAGCAGACCAGTGAGCTTGTCCGGCAAGCCCACTATGAACTCAGAAATGGGCAGCCTCGCAGGTGCGTTCCTGGCGTACAGAAGTTGGGTGGAGATGCCGCGGTTGCACACCTGAAATGGTTCGAGACGATCGAGCACATCAATCAATATTAGCATCACACCGAAATGGAACACAAAAAGGATTAAGCGCAAAATACAGCAACAATATGACAAGAACGTATTCAGTGAGGAACCATGGTCGTAGCAAATCTGCGACGCTCGGCACGCAGTAATTAGGGTTGAAATTAGTTGTAAATAAGATGTGTCTACACAATGAGACTGAATGAAAAGAAAAGGGAAACGACTAATTAAGCTCGCCCCAAACACCGCGACAAGGTGATTTTAATCGCGGCGGATATGATGCTGAGAACTTGTTACTACATTGCAAGAATATGACGAGAATGCTAAAAAAATGTACTATTAATCACACTGCAAAAGGGGTACATTTTTCACTTCCCCAAGGGATCACATCACATAGACATAGGCATAGACATGTAGCGATAAATGGGACTGAAATTAGCCTTCTACAACATGGGAGGACCATGGATGCAGTCATGCAGAGAGAGGGGGGAAACCCTAGGCGGTACCTCGCAGCGGGGTTTTCCGCGGGTGGCGATCCACCGGAGCTGGCAGTCGTCGTGGACGAACCTGATGCTCCCGCGGCAGGCGCAGGGGCGGCGCAGGGGGCGGCCCGGCCCGGCGGGGAGGCGGCAGATGCGGCACTGATCCGCCAACTCCTCTTCCTCGTCTCGGAAGTCTTCTTCCGCGGAGAACATCGCCTCGTCCTCGCCTCCCGTGGCCGCCATTGCCGTTGTTCTCTAGTCTCGAGCGCGGCGACGGCGAGAGTGGGTGAGGAAGAGTGACACCGGGCCGTTCTTGCGATTCACCATGTGTAGAAGAAAGCCACACCTTTTGCCAGCTGGGGCCGGCCCAAGACGACTCTGAGTTATATTTTTTTCTTTCTCTTCTTCTTTTCGTTTCCTTTCCCTCTCCCTTTTCTCTTTTATTTTTCACAATTTTATTTATCTATTTCAAGTAACAACGATGCCACTTTCCTTGTCATGTTTCTTCTTATAGCATCTCCAAGAATCCCTGTAAAAAAATTCTCTGTGATAGTTGTTTTACGGGGTTCCATATAAATTAGAGGAAGTTCTCAGGCGAGGTCTTTTCTCAGTTCTGTAAAAATTTCCCCTAAAAGTGTTTTTGACGGTGGCGCGACAGCGATGGTGAACTCCGACGGCGGCTGCAAGCGGATGGCGGTGGTCGGTGGTCGACGGTGGCGGGCGAGCGGACGGCGCAACGGTGGTTGTCTATGGGGGAGGCGTGACGGTCGGTTTTGGGGCGCAGTGGTCTCAATGGTGGCAGCGCGGTAGACTACGGTGGCGGTTAGCTTATGTAGCTTATGTGACACTTTTACAGAAGGGCCATCTTCCCATAGATGGAGGGGGAGTTTTGAAGGATTTAGGGAATCCCGTTAAAAAGTTGTGCGTTTACAGGAGTTAGAGAGCTTTTTTGGCCACTTTCTTCAAACGGTGGTTATTTTACGAATGAATACCAGAACTATTGGAGATGCTCTTGGTTTTTCATGTGTCTCATCATCCATCAAAATATGTTTTGAAATCATTGTTTTGTAACAAATATTTATAGGGATGACAATGAATAGGGTATGGGTGGGTACAACCCTTTCTGCCTAAACCCATACCCTCATAAACCTTTTATACACTCCTATTTTAGTAACCACCAGCCATCAAAATAGGACGTAAGTTAGGTGGTGGGGCCCCCCCCTCTCCTGGTGAACTTTTAAAAAAAGGACGTAAGAAGAGTGGCGAGCAGGTGGTTGCGGGCCTATGAGCCCATGGCCGATTTAGGGAATACGAGATTTATGGTTGTGCAGGCATTGGATGTGACCCCACATGCCATGGGTGTTATTTACATTTTTTTTTTAAAAAATTAAATATTCATTGGCTTATCCATGAGAGCAATTTATAGCCATGCCCTACTGATATATTTTTCTGGTATGGATATCAAATACCCATGAGTACCAAATCTTGCCAAGTCGCACCCATGCCTACTATTTTCAGATCCGATACCCACGTGCAAAGTTGTCGTCCTTATATTTTGGTGTTCAATCGGAGCGCCCCCTCTTGGTGAGCATGAGGACGACATTGTTGACTGCTGGCTACAGAAAGTTGAACCAAGTGCGCTAGCGCCATGAAGGTTGAGTAAGATTTCCACACTTTGTTAATGAAGAGAAAGAACATCATTCCCAATGTGGTAAAGTCGTTGGGTGAGGTGAAAATAATATCTTAGGGCATCTTCAACGCCGACCCTTAAAACACCCACAAATGTCCGGATTAAACTGTCCAGGTGTAATTTTCCATCCAACACGGACCGTTTTTGTCCGTGGACGCATTCGCTTGTCTGAATTTTCGCAAAAATGCAAACTAGAGGGAGAGTTTTCGGGCACCCGGGCCACTGCCACATAGCTAGGACTCTTGACTCCCCCGGCCCATTCAAATCCCCCTTATGGGTCTGCATCCATCGATATAGATAGAAAGCACAAGATTTTACATGATGAAAGCAAGAATTACAAGTCTGAGGTTCGGGTCTACACCAAGAAGAAACTCTTGGTCTCAAAACATCACATGATACCTGCAGATGTAGATCACCATCACCTATATTAAGTATTCTTTGTAAGCATTCATGTATTTTGAAAAATCACCGATTTCAAAAAGTTGGCGTGATAATTAAAAAATGTTCGTAGAACCTTGATTAAAGCGATGGATTCACCAATGCCTATATTTTTATGAAACAATAAGATTTAAATGTCAAAGCAAAATTTGTACCTTGAACATCCAAATATTTGTTGCAAAATAATAATTTAAAAGTATTCGCTGGTGACTGATGATATACACATTAAAAGCCAAGAAAATATTAAAGAAAGCAGAAAAAAAGTTGAAACAAAGGTAAAATAATCCAACAAAATAAATAGGACTGAAAAGGGGTACAAAAAAGCAAAAGAGAAAAGGAAAGGGGAATAGAGGCGGAGAAACGAAAGAACAAGAATATTTTTATTTTATTTTAAGAGAAGGAAAGAACAATAATAATGACACCGGCCTATTCTTCTTGGGCCGGCGAATCTAGCCAGACGAGAAGAGAGCGAGAGCGGCCCAACATCTCCCGTGCTGCTGCTTCTCCTACACGATCTCTCACTCACTCTCGCCGCGCTCGAGACGACGGGAAGGCCGATCAATGGTGGTCGCGGACGCCACCGGAGGCGAAGAGGGGGCGAGGATCTCCCCGAAGGGAGGCCAAGGAGACGAGGAGGCGGAGGAGCAGCTGTGCCGCATCTGCCGCCTCCCCGCCGAGGCGGAGCGCCCCCTGCGGAGCCCATGCGCCTGCCGCGGCAGCATCAGGTTCGTCCACGACGAGTGCCAGCTCCGGTGGATCGCCGCCCGCGGAAAACCCCTGTGTGAGGTATTTGTCTCTCGAACCCTCCGACCTAGGGTTCCCTCTCCGTGCCCCGTGTGAAGGAATGATCCTTCCATGCCGCTAGCTGTAGGTGTCATGTCAAGCTGGATCGTGTGATTAATTCCCTAGTGAAGTGCAAAATTTACCATTTTGTAATGTGATCAAATACTCAAATATCAATGCATTCTTGTCAGGCTGTTTGCAATGTCAGACCTACTGGAAAAAGGAGATCAGTGAAAAATGTCCCCTTATGGAGTATAATTAATTAACACGTTCTTCTCAATATTGTTGCAATGTAGTATGTTCTTGTCACAGTGTTGACGTGGTTGCGCTAAAATCCTTTTCATGTTCCATTTTGATATGATCTGGTGTGATGTTAACATATATTGATGCATTCGATCATTTTGTACCATTTCAGGTATGCAACCGCGGCATCACCACCCGGCTTCTCTACGCCGCTGACGCCCCCGCGAGGCTGCCCGTTTCCGAGTTCATCGTGGGGGCGTCCGACAAGCTCACGGGTCTGCTGCTGCTGCTCGTCTTCGCCGTATGCGTTGTGCCGGAATTTTCCATTCACCTCGCCGCCCTCTGGGCTTGGCGCCTCGCGCTCGCCAGATCCTTTGCTCAAGCACGCTGTTTGCTCTCCCTCCGCATTTCTACCGCCTCCGCCATCGCTTTATTTGCGCTCTGCGTTGCATTCGCGCGCCGGTTTGCTTCATTTGCTGTAGCTCCATTTGCACGATGGGTTGCGCGCCTAGAAACTCGGCGTCAGGGGTTTCGTGGATTTGATGGCTTGCAAGTCCTTGCGCTACTTGCCGTTGAAGCATTCTTGATGGTATGCTCTGTTAGCAATATATAATCTTGTTCAGGTTAATCAGTTAGTTTCTATCTAAGTTGATCAGTTCCCAACATGCATGCTCTGCTTCTCAACCAATGTTCTCTGTGTGTGCTACTTCTAATAAGATCATTATTATGTTCTTATATCTGCAGTAAAGCACTAATTAATGTCCTTCTAATTTGATATCCGTTGTTATATACAATATAGATATGAATGACCACCTCACATTTCTTATGCTTACCTTTTGTACTTATTCCCAGAAAATTATAACAATATGCTTCTCTAATCAGGTGGTAATATTTGACATGGGTCTGGCTTGTATTTTGGTTTTTCTTCCATTCTCGCTGGGAAGGATAATCCATTGGTGCATATCGTGTTCCAATTTTTCCAATGTGGGTGAAGTCAACTCCTACACTTCAACAGGCTCTGCCCTTCTAATTGGATATGGACTTATCATTTCTGTGGGTGTCACTTTTCCTGGGCCGAACACTCTTTGGCAATACTTTAGGGGGGAGCGCCTTATGATTGCAATTTTCATTAGAAGGCTCCACGCTAGATTCCTCAGAGAGACCGCAGGTTTTACCACTCTTGCGAGTATTCTCCTGAGCGCATTTATAATGTACCCGTTGTTCTTTGGCTGGTTGCTTGATATCTTCACTTCAAAAATGTTTGGTGCAACAATGTCTCAAAGGTTGGAACTTCTGTTTGCTCCGTCTTTTGCTTCAGCTTCTCTTCATTGTTTTATTGGACACATCTTTTTGAATCTGCGTCTCTGGTTGTCCGTAACTCTTCACAAGGTATTTATCATATTTTTATCTATATGACCTCGTGACGTTACTAGCATTATTATAGTATATGCAGTATATACTAGTTCATGGGTATAATCAGTGTTGTAATTTTTTTTTATCTTGTGGCTAGATATTGAGGCTGGGAGTTGCCTGTCCCTGTTGCCACATCCACCGTAACCATATTCAGGAACCATTCCACAAATTTTATTTTAAGCGTGCTCTTCTGTATGACGTTATCTTTATGGCCGTAGTAATTTTTGTTCCTGTTCAAATTGCTGGCCAATTGACACCGGAGCTGTTCCCATTAGATATCAAGTAAGTTGTATTCTTTTTTGTTTCCTCTGATGTGTACTGTCCGGTTTTTTTGAAAACACTTTAGTTTTAACGTCTGTGGTTCTTGGCTATTAATTTCAGTTGTGCTGCTGAAGGCTTATCATTATGGCAAGCACCACGAAACTATGCCGATCCAATTTCTCGTGTTTTCATTGTGTGGTTTCTCATGAAGGGCACTTCTACAGTCACATACCTTGAGTCGCTAGTGAAGAAGGTAACTCGGTATTCGTATGCCACTAATGTGGTGCTTGCATGGTCGACCGTTGCGATGTACAGTTCGGCTGTGCTCATTTTTCCAATCTCAATTGGGCGTCCCTTGTTGCTTGCCATCACCCGGCTGCCAGTAGCAAGTGGATTGGAATCAAATGGTAATAATGATTATTCAGAGGTGGTTGTTGGACTTCCTTCGTAAGCAAATCGAGTATTTTTTATCAAGTTTTGGCTTAATTACTTGTCGATATTCCCTCTTAGATCTGCTTGCTTTGGTTGCTGGGATTGGCATCATATTAACTATTATTGCTGCCACTAGAGATTCAGTTGCCTACATGACTTGTGGGAGACCACGCCATCTAGCTTTGAAGTACTCTATGATTGTGTTCTTATGGGTAAGCTACTTAAGTTGCGGTGGTTTTCTTTCTATTTTCTCTATTCTGTGCTGAAGTTAAATAACTTAAAAGCTGTTTTCTCTCAGTCTATCGTCATTCCCTTCCTGAATGGGTTGCTGGTTGATTTATTTCTAATATCACCATTCGTTGGGCCTGCTGACGACGTTTCATTATCCTACATTTGGGCCCTTGGGTTTCTTTTTATGAGAATCTGGCTAAAGCTGGTGAGTTGCAACTTCTCTTGTTGCTTTGTGTTCTCTTAAATTGTATATCGCTCATGTATGTACCAAATTCAACATATCTAGTTCGGGAATGATTTGCTACATGGCGCTCAAACTATTCGGTTAGTCATGTCTCATTTCATATTGTTAGGTTAGTCAGGTCTTATTTCCAAAGTTCAGTTTTCTTCTTTATTCCCATTAATTATCAACTCATCCTTGTCTCCTATGGGACGCCAAGCATTTGCATAATTATCATTGTTTCTGTTTGCCACAGTTTTTGGGTAGCATGCAGCCAATTCCCAAACTATTCTCATTAGCTTATACTCAGGTCAACAATAGCAAACATATTTAACTCACCGGATTTTTGTCTTGAAGGTTCAGCAGATAAGGGTCAGACCTGTCCTTGCCTATATCATTGATGAAAGGTGGGTTCCGACGATTGTTCGGTGGAAGGCCGATTGTCTTTCTTGGGAGATATCAATGTTCTGGTTCTTGCAAGAAATCTTCATGCCTATTGCCATGAGGCTACTCGCTGCTCTAGGCGTTCCTTATGTGCTCGCCAAGGGTGTCTTCCCAAGATTTGGCTACTCTGCTGCTGTGAACTCAGCAGTCTATCGCTTCGCATGGCTGGGCAGCCTCGGCTCATCTGAACTCTGCTATCTCTTCAAGGTTTTGTGTGTCAAACTCCATGATTCGATCAGGGACGAGCGCTACGTCATCGGGAAGAGGTTGGAAGATGCCCCCGACGATAGCTGAAGGCCGACTCTTCCCGGAGAATTCTATTTCCAATAGTTTTGTGCGGACATGGATATGGTGATATTAATAATTAATTTAGACATAATAAATGAAATAATGAATTTACTACTTAGTGGTGCATTTGGCTTGGTGGATGATCTTAAAAAATTGGAAGTTATCGATTGCCACTGTCTAAAGGCATTTTTCTGTCTTTTATGCTCACTTTGTTCTGTAACAATTCTTCTCTGACTTCGTGGACCGTTATCCTCATCGAGGCAAAGCTTTTTTCGGTAGTCATCATATGATCAAATAAATTGTCATTGGGTCATCGGAATTTTCACCATGTCTGTCTGATTGTCTCCATACAAACTGCACCATGCATATACTCTTGAACTGCCTCCGCTGTCAGCATGCACCACGAAATATATTCTTTTTTAGCACAAATAGGGAAGCATCTACCTATTAATATTATTTTTAGATTAGAAAGTGTGGCTATCATTATAGAAAAAGCGGGGAAGATTGTCCTAACAAAACCTTAACTAGCAAACGATTTGGTTGAATTTCTGGTTGCTCATGAGTAGTCCAAAACATTAGCGAAGAAAATCAACTAGAGTTGACGACAGTTACATGACAAAATGTTGGCAATCATCTGAACAAATACCAAGTTTTCGGTCATTGCCAAAAATCATGTAGGGTACACTTTGGTCACGGTCCAAACATTGGGAGTGACGACAAAACATATTAAAAAGGAATTTTCCTTGTTGGAATTTGTGACATCTTGCCACAAAAGTTTGCCCTGGAACAGGCAAACTTGATGCCTAGCTCCAAGATAAACTTGCCCTTTCTCTGAGTTTAAACTCAGACAAATTCCAGGCTGATCGGCAGAAGCATTAGGCTAGTCTGCCGAAACAAACATGTACTCCCTCCATTCCTAAATATTTATCTTTCTAGAGATTTCAACAAGTGACTACATACGAAGCAAAATGAGTGAATCTATACTCTAAAATATGTCTATATACATCCGTATGTGATAGTCCATTTTAGATCTTTAAAAAGACAAATATTTAGGAACGGAGGGAGTACTATGTATGTATGTATGTGTGTGTGTGCACGCGCGCCTTTTGACAGTGACAAAGCATATATCTGGTACTGAAAAATCTCGACAGAATCTGCAAGGCATTGCAAAAATTAAAGCGACCATGCTCCAGACAACCAAGACCATCTCGTTTCTCCTCGGCCTATAGAATGCAGCCAGCAGTCGACAGAACAAAAAAGGGGAAGAAATTTACAAACATCAGTTCAGTTCAACAGAAAAGGAACAACGCTGTCAAACTGACAGACCGATACAACTCCACACGGGAAACTGCATCGACATCTACAAGTTCCACCAGAAATTTATATGCCTAGCATCATCTCAATAACATGGCCTATGTGTATTCCTATGTTTGCATGCTACACATATAACCATGCTATATATAACTGGTAATATCACCAGACCCCTGTTCCTGTGAACTACTGAAAACAGAGTTCCCTGCCTTCACCTACCGTCGGCGACGTCTTCCAACCTTTGCCCGATGACAATACGCTCATCCACGACATAATTAGAGATCAAAGACGCGGAAATCCCAGAACTGCTCCACGAAATCGCTGAGCGCGTGGAAACCCCTGGTGAATCTCGGTAAGACGCCCCTGGCACATATATTAGAAAAACAAATTGGTTTTTGTCATGCAAACCATAATTTAGAAGAAAACACGTAGAGACACATGACAAAAGCCTAAAACTACCGTCTATCTGGTAACCATCAGAATCAAAGTCCCCATACATAAACAGTCAACACTGAACTTAGAAGAAAGTGAAAATTAGATTATATTAGAAAATGAAACAAAACTACATGGTTTAATTACCCAGTATTATGAAGAAGCCTGGTGAAAGTCGCGCCCAGTGAGAAGATAAACCCATATCCAATTAGGAGGATAGGAGGTGTTGAAGTGAAGGAGTCGACCTCACCTATGCACAACAGGATTATCCTTCCGAGTGTGAGGGATAAATGCCAATGTACAGGCCAGAACCATGTCAACAAATGCCACCTGATTAGATAGGCATCTGTTAGAATTTTGTAGAGACATGTAAAATGACAAGCAGAAAAAATAAATATGAAAAGCATCCATTCCTAAAGCATGGAACTAAGCCAAAACCTTGTAAATAAAGCCCGGTTCGCGTCGGCCGGCGGATCTTTTAAAAAGATCCGCCGCCTCGCGGGTCGTTGGATGTGGCATAATCGTGTGGCTCAACGTCTCTTTTTACTTCGCAACAAAGGTCTTGTTGCGGAAACATTTACAATAAATATTATGTCGCAGAATATATTTTTTGTAACATAAGATGTGTTGCAGGATTTTTTTTTGGAACAGAGTTTTTGTTGTAGATTTGTTTTTTGCAACAGAGGTTTTGTTGCAGTTTTTTTGGCAACAGAGTTGATGTTACAAAAGATTGTCTAAGTTGCAGTCGTCGTTCGCTGTTACGGGTCAGAACACCACCGTTGTTGCAGGATAAGGTAGAGGACACGTGGTTGGCAAGAGAAATAACAGAGTATGTGTGCGAGCGTGTGTGACGACGCATGGATCAAGACGATCCAACGGTTGTTATGCGTAGGCCGGTGAATCTTTTAAAAAGGTCAGCCGGCTCGCGAGCCATCGGATCAAGTGGATTGAGCGACCGAGCGTCACTTTTTATAATTGCAACACTGGTCGTGTTGCAGGAAATTCCTGCATCATGGGTCATGTTACAGAACTTTTTGTAACGTATGCCAAGTTGCAGATTTTTTTACAGCACATATCTTTTTACAGTTTTTTTTTGTAACAGAGCTCTTGTTGCAATTTATTTATTTTTACAATATGTTTCTGCAACATAAGTCTTGTTACATTTTCTTGCAACATATAGCTTGTTGCAGAAAATATTGTAGAGGACAGCGCTCAACGGTCACGTTGACCAAAAGAAAGAAAAAGATGAAACCGTCCAGACGGGACACGCGTCACATGAAGGAGCCGGTAGATGGCACGCGAGCGTCCGCCGGTTGAAGCCAAGCTTTTTCCTTAGGAAAACTGAAGGACGCGCAGCGCGAGGACCTGGCAGCAGCCCCGGCGTCCTCCGTATTTTGCGCGGAGCGCGTTTTCTGCCCAGAGCACGAGCTGAGAGAGGGCGGCGGGTCGGCAGGAGCGGACGGAGAGCAGACGGAAGGCCTCGGCGCGGCTCCCGGCAAGCGCGAGACGCCATAGGTAGAGGCCGGTGAGCTTCCAGACGATCTTTGCCGTCAGGACGAGGCACAGTGGCAGCAAGATGAGACTCGCAAGCTTTGCCAGGGCCTCATCTTGACCGTAGATGGGGCGGGTGGAGATCTCATTTCCGCACACCTGATATGATCAATCAAGAGGACGGCCTTACTACTCCCAGGTGTGCCCACTCCCGTTATCTGAGCCGCTGGAACGTGTGTGAACGGCCTCGAGATGTGTGCATTCCTCTGCCTGGCCTTTGTAATTTGTTGGGAACATGAACAGTAATTCGAGGCGGGAGCGTAGCAAAATTTGGACTCAGCTGGGCCTCCTAGGCTACTATTTATCCTGCACAGATTCCCTTTCTGTCAGGTCCAAGTCATATACAGTGACATCCATGTCGGCCCGTGGAGAGATAACATTTTGATATGGTCGAGACCGGCCTTTCTACTCCCAAGGTGTGCCCAGCCGATGCTCTTCTTCCTCTTCCCAACACCCCCAAACGATAGGATCTCGTTCGAGATTCTTCAATGGCGACGGGCACAAGCTCCTCTCTGGGACAGGAGGCGGATTGGTTTGCAAACTCTGAGCTATGTGGCGAGGCCACAGATCTAGAGGCGGCCATGAGACTGCAGGAAATCAGTGGAAGAGATGTTGCTCGGCAATCCGACGAGATTCAATACCTGCCATTCGCAAGGTACAGATGATTTTTTTCTCATCCTTGTTCTCCACACCCTGAGCGTCCAACCCATCCCCGCCCCCTCCTACAAAATCATGTCCACTTCCCCTGCAGATCTGTTCCAAGGGAAACCACCGTCTCAGATTTGAGGCGCTATTCCGTTCCTGATGGTGGCGATGTGAAAGATTCAGAAAAGAGTCAATCCAATGTTGCCAGCGCTGGAGGTTGGAAACGCAGGTTAGTATTCCGCAGTCACAGTGAAGTTGTTTACTAGATGTTTGTATATAGTTGTCTGCCATTCTTCTCTCGGCACTGAGCTTCTAAAGTACTGATCCTATTGTGGGTGGTCGTGCTAGTATCTGTGTAGTGTTGCAGTTTCAGTGATTGTTTGCCTAATGTTTGACGATGTCGTACTGATATGTTTTTTAGGGCTAGTACTCCCTCCATTCCAAAATAGATGACTCAACTTAAGTATTTTTAGGTTGCTATATACATCCAGACCGGCAGTTACTAATTCACTATATACATCCCTCATTTTGTGTATTCCGGTTTTCAATTGACACTTTCACAGTATAGAGTACCGGCTTTCTGTACGTTTGCCTTTCTATTTGAAGATGGTGAACAGTAATTTCCTTTTCAATAGGCAGTTGATCCAGACTGGTCTCTTGTGATCTCTAGCATGACGAGCTTGATAGTAAAGTTGATGAAAAATTTGTGATTAATCCACTGAAAAAGAATAATTCCCCAACTAAACTAAGGAATGCTTGTTTACTTCCTAGGTTTGGGTTCACTCGATGTCAGCATCACACATATGTTTTGAGATTGGCGAACCTAATGTATTAGGCATCAAGACATTCACATCACTATTTTTATCTTGTTTGTCAGATATCGAGCATTGATGTTGTTTCCTCTATTTTCTCTATTAGATCTAACATGTGTGGCTGTGGGTGCTGGTGATTAGGATGCTAACATGGTGCATGTTTCTGCTCCATCTGATTGAATCATACTGCGGCGTCGTTTGATCTCGAAGTAGTCATTTTTTTTCATTTATTTGATCGCAAAAGATACCTTCAGCTCAATTCCTGATGTTTCCATGTGTGATATTGCTTGATTATCTAAAGGATCGTATAACTCATCCGTGGTAACCAGGAACAGAACCAAAAGAGGCCCTGATGCAAGGTTCATGCCCAGCATGATCAGCTCTTTTGAGTTGTGCATCCTGAAAGCTGACGGTAAGACCGGCGCGGAGATGTTTGCGCCTGCTGTTGGCATGACATTTGATTCCTGTCAAGAAGCCTACGACCAATATAACCTATTCTCTTGGGAGAATGGATTTGGGATTCGGCATGGCAAGACCCGGAATAGTGTTGGGGGGTACCTACAAATGCAGGAGTACGTGTGTCAGTGCCAGGTCTGTAGCTAATCTTCGGACAGTTCAATTGGTGTTTAAGTACTTTGGAAATTGCGTGTGAAACAGATGAGGAACTCATATCACAATTATCATTGCGCAGGGCAAACCTGAGGATGATAAATCTGCTTCATGCAGGACAGACTGCAAGGCTAGACTGCGACTACTACGCTTAGCGGACCACGGGTGGTATGTCAGCATATTTGAAAACACACATAACCATCCACTGTCCCAAGGGCGTGAAGAAAAGATGCAATGGAACTCGCACAACACCATTGATCCAATGTTGACGGGGTTCATACGTACACTCAGGGAAAATAATGTCAGCCTAGGGAAGGTATACAACATTCTAAATGCAACTCATGGGGAGAAAGCAGGCGCTCCATTTCGTAAACAGAATCTGAGATACATATGTTCGCGCCTTGCTCAAGAATCGATAAAGGAAGATATGGCCAAAACGAGGAAGGTTCTCGACGAGATGAAGGTAGTTGATCCATACTTGTCTGTTAAAATCGATCGCGACGAGGAGGGTTCAATCAAGGCGATACTATGGAGCACTGGAAAGAATCAGGAAGACTACATGTACTTTGGAGATGTGGTCACTTTCGACACTACATACCGCACTAATCTGTATAACATGCCTTTTGGCATTTTTGTGGGCGTGAACAATCATTTCCAGTCAACAATATTTGGAGGCGTATTGATGCGTGAAGAGACCACAGTTGGCTTTGAGTGGGCTTTTCGCACTTTCATTGAGACAATGAATGGGAAGGAACCAGCTACGATGCTCACGGGTCAGTTCGTCTTTCACGTCTGCCCTGGTAATGTTTCATGTATAATGCAATCTGGAACTAATGTATATGTGTATTCGCAGATCAATGTCGCGCCATGGAAGCCGCGATCAAGAGCACCCTGCCAAATACAAGGCACCGATGGTGCAAGTGGCACATTCTGAAATGCGCAAAAGAGAACCTTGGCCCCATTTACAGCAAGAACAACACTTTCAAGAAGGAGTTCCACTCCATAATTAATGACATCCTCTGCGTAGAAGAGGTTGAAGAGAAATGGTCAGAACTAATGGTTAAGCACAAGCTGACTCAAAACAAGTACCTGACCAGCTTATATTCGAATCGTGCAAAGTGGGCGAAACCTTACTTTGCGGAAATCTTTTGTGCTGGCATGACAAGCACACAGAGAAGTGAGAGTGCCAACCATCTTCTCAAGCAATACATACCGAGATCTTCTACAATGCATCTGTTTGTCAAACAATACAACAGCCTTTTGAGATCACGGTCAACCGATGAAGGGCGAGAGCAGCACATCACTAACATGGTGAGTCATATGCTAGTGTGTATTATATCTCAAGATAGAACACACCGCTATTTACCGCTGATAAATTTGTTTCAGTTAAAAAGACTGATTGCTGTCATCAATGCTAATGGTGCAATGCTTGCAAGATTTTTATTTGTTTATCCCTAACACTGGAATCTTGATTGTTATTTCAACACAGAAAAAGCGCAAGTACAACATTGGTTCCCCCATTGAGGTCCATGCTGGTCAGATTTACACTAATGCAGTGTATCAGAAGTTTGAGGCTGAGATGTATGCCTCGAACTCTCTAGTTGCTGATCGTATCAGTGAAAATCAGTTTGAAGTGAAGCAAGCCGTGCCAGATTACATGGTTGAATATCATGCAAGGTCATACAAGGTTACTGTTCATGCCAATGGTGACTTCATTGAGTGTGACTGCGGATACTTTGAGCATATTGGCATGCTGTGTCGCCATGTTCTAAAGGTTTGATAATATGTTTCCAACCTGCTTCTGCCTTCTATGGATATTTTGCTTTTCTTTCGTTAGCAGTACAACCCTGATCCTAAATGTTTGTTATTTTGACAAAAGAAGATTATGATTCGTAATGACATTCTGAAGATACCGACAAGGAACATTGTTAAGAGGTGGACAAGAGAAGCCAAGGAGGGTTGTTCTGGAGATATGTCGATGCCGAGCAATGCAACCGAAGCGGATGAGATCACTGCCCGTCAGAACATCTTATACATAGCAGCGATGGAGGCTGTGAAGGAGGTAGCCTTATGCAAGGGCATGATGGCAAAAACACTGAGGCTCTTTCGAGAGATCAAGATGGAGGCGCATTCCACGCGGACCAAGGAGGAAGGAACCGGGCATATCAAAGAAGCAGGAGATTCAGATGTTCATTCTCTGGAAGGAAACAAAGTTGCAGAACTGAAAGCACCAAAGAGAATTAAACCACAGGGGAGACCTGCGACGAAAAGAATCAGATCTAGGATGGAGTATGTGAAGATGTTCAAGCAGAAGAATAAGCCTGTCGCGGCCTTATATGGAGACGAGAACCAAGAGCCCGTGGATCATCGGAACTCATCAGTAGATCAGCAATGCAACCATGTCAAGTCATCAGGTGCTAGAACAATTCGTTGCGGGCGATGCAAGACCCCTGGACATAACAGGTCGTCTTGTAATGTGCGAGGATTAGACGAAACGACCAGCTTTTAGTCAGTAGTGGCTTGTATCATGTACTCTCTCCGGCCGGAAATACTTGTCATCAAAATGAATTAAAGGGGATGTATTTAGATGTATATTAGTTCTAGATACATCTCTTTTTATCCATTTTGATGACAAGTATTTTCGGACGGAGTATGTGTTTTGTACTGAGACTTTAATCGAGTCGTCGATAGAGCATCACTTGTAAATTCCCCATCAGTTTGAAAGTTGTGTCCTCCAGTACCTTGGACGTGACGGCGGTGACACGTCCTCATGCACCAAGACTGCGACCAACAAGGCGGCAGCCAAGCAGGTGTGCCGGAACAGGCACAACTCGCGGCGGCGGGTTGCACCCACGAATTGAGATGTGGCGCCGGACTGGGTCCTCGAAGACCCCGACCTCGCGTTAGCTTGGGTAGAGGATCGGTCCAGAACCACTGCACAGATAACTGCCAGAGGGCGACATCTGATCATCAGCCGATTTTAGAAGAGATGCATCGTGATGGTTTGAAGGAAGAACTAAACACTACCCAAACGCCGAGGAGCATGGCCTCTACAATTTTGGCACTTGGCCAACAAAAGAGCTCACCTTAGGTCCAGACGCCCGAGATCGTGGCGTTTCCGGTGTAACTAAAAAACCACGGTTCCTAGCGTTTTGAAATGGGTTCGATCCAAAATATTTTTTAAAGTAGGGTGAAATCATGCTCAACTTTCGCTTATGGGTCAAAGCGGTAAAAATGTGCTCCCGTGCCTTGCGTAGGATGTGACGAAAACCATGATGTTAGAACTCAATGATACATAAATGACGGTTTGCATGGCTGGCACGTTAATTTAAAGAAAAATCCTATTCACTCCGATGTCCTGTGCTACATTTGGAGTCTTTTTTTAACATAGTACAGACGTAAGCATTTTTCGGTGGCTGCAAGAGGTAGGTGACGGACATCGGTGTGAAAACTTAAAGGATTTTTAGGTCTTATTTCTAGTATTACTTTTTTACTGGTGTTTCTTTGTATAAAGGATAGTGTTATGTTAATTTTTTAGTTTTGTCATATCAGTATGCAAATGACTTATACTCTTTTTTTGAACATTAGTACAGACGCAAACATTCATACATACGTGCTTACACTCACCCTCTATGAACGCGCGCACACACACCCTATCCTTATGAGCATCTCCGAAAGACTGAACCGGTATATCATCTTGAAATTTACGAAGTCGCTGTAGGCACCTCGTCGTCGACGGGAACGCCTCCTCCCACTGAATACGCATCGCCGGAAATCCTAAAATAAATTCAGAAATAAATGCGAGCACTACCCTGATGAGCTGGGGATACCACAGTCCCTCTAACCATCCAACCACAGGTTGGTTCGCGCTGCATTTGTAGTCGATGAAAATTGTTCAATGGCATCGGTGGTGTCCGTTTTCTATCCTCCCGACCGCAAACCTGGACCAAATTTGCGCGAGATATGCGGTTGGACGGACACGAAACAGACGATGTTGCTGGTTGCTCTCGTCCGCTTCGTCCGCTCTTGTCCACTCTGTGGCCCACAAATCAGTGACCGCACATCCTCGCCCCACTGGCCGCCGCCGCACGCCGCTGTCCCTCCGCTTCCCTGTTCCCCGCGCAGGCCGCCGCCGTCCCTTCACCTTCCCGCTCGCCGCGCCGTTCCTCCGCCTCCCCCTTTGCTGCGCAGGTCGCCAGGAATTGCTTCTCTGGCCCGTTCCCCGTGTCCCTCACCTGCACTACTAGGAAAACGCTTATAGATAGAAGTTTACCAATAGCGTTTATTTATGACACCACGCTACTAGAAGTTAGTAGTAGTGCTGCCTAGAAAGAGCGATACTGGTAACTGTTAGCAGCAGCGCCTGTTATCTAGCCCCACACTACTGCTAAGTGTAAAACACCACACCCCCTGATCAGTAAATATTAGCAGCGCTTTTCGCCCAACCAGCGCTACAACTAGTGGGCTTAGCAGTAGCGCTGGCCCGTTGCCCGCGCTGCCGTTAAGCCCACTACCTCCCCCGGCCCGCGCGCCCCCCCGGCCCGGCCTCATCTCTCACTCACACTCCGCACTCCTCCCTCATCCCCCCGCGCGCCGCCGCCCTCGCCTCGCCTTGCCCCTCCTCCCCCAGCCACCCAGCTCCCAGCTGGCCCTCCTCCCTCATCCCCATGCCGCCGCCGCCCTCGCCCCTGCCCTCCTCCCACTGCCACCCAGCTCCCCAGCCTGCCCTCCTCCCCGCCGGCCGCCCAGCTCCCCCGCGTCGGCCTCCTCCTCCGCCCGCCGCCCCGGCCCCCGCGCCGGCCCTCCTCCACCGATAGGTACTCCTCCCTCCTTCCTCCTCCTCCCTCCCTCCCTAGTTATAGTTATTAGAGTAGTTATTTTGAATCCTATGTAGTTGAAAAAATGTAGGTTATTAGAGTAATGTAGGTTATGATTGAACCCTTGCTAGGACAGATTAGGTATGAACCCTAGGTTTTTAAATTTAGCTAGGTTTTAAAGTTAGGACAAAAATTCAGCTAGGTTTTTATTTAGGTGTAGTTAATAGAATTTAGGTGTTTTAAGTGTATTTAAAAGAGTTTTAGGTGTTTTAGTTGTTTTAGGTGTAGTTAACAGAATTTTAGGTGTTTTAGTTGTTTTAGGTGTAGTTAACAGAATTCTCGGTATTTTTTTAGTTAAAGCAATTGTTGTTATTTTTTTAGTGAAAGCAATTTTTCCTGTTATATGCAAACTTGCAGTGGACCCAGTGGACATGTCATGTTTAGAACATGTCACATTTTGGACATGTCATATTTTTCCGAGTGGCATATTATCAGGATCTCAAATTCAGATGAAGCAAGCATTTCAAGAAAGATGATCAATGAAATCGGCGTTGCATTTGTGCCAATGTGTGGTGTTCCAAATGGCACGGCAATGTACCATGTAATCTGAACCGTAGCCACCTTGGCCGAGCTCCTCTTACCGGCCGCGGAAGCCGAGCTGGGATGACATGATGGTGCGGATGATCTCGCCTGAACCATCCATGTCTACAGAGTGTCAGAAACTATCATCAAATCATAGTGCAACATCAGACGTATGTGATTGTAATTTTACAGTTTGGCATACCGTCGTGTAGGTCGTCTCTCCTGGGCCTCATTCGTGTCCAGATGAATACTATGCCGATGACTGCCATGGCGAGAGGATGGACGCGAAGACGATGATGATTATGTGCCGCGCTGCCATGGATAATTCATAAGAAGAAAGAAGATGTCATATTCGTGGTGTTTCATACAGATTTATTTTGCTGTTTCAGGATCTGAAACCTGAAGTATCACTATGTGAATGTGTTGTTGTTGTCAGCAGAATTCAGACACGACAATGCACGACACTTGGACCGAGAATGTGTGTAGTACTCACTGGATGATCCGCCGCAGCCGGCGTTGAGCCCGTACCCTTCGACGGCGCCGGGAAGGCACCGCCAAAACACCCGGTCGCACGCGCTCGTTGTGCAGGCCGAACACGCGCTGCCGTTCAGTGACTTCCAGCACTGTCACGTGGCGCACCAGCGCGGCGGTAGCGGCAGCGAACGCTGGTGTGGCCGGTGCGGCCTGTGCAGTGTCGTTTAAACAGGGGAACATGTCGCTGGTGTCGGAGGCGGCGACGGTGAAGTTGCCAGCGCCATAGCGGAGGAAGCAGCCGTCGACGTAGATGCAGCCGCCGTCGGCCAGGAGGCAGTGGAAAAGGACGATCCCACCGCTTTCCACGCCGTTTGCCTACGGCCCACGTTGGTACAGTGTCGTGACGCCGTCGTTATGTCCAGCACGCCCGTCTACAAAAACTGTACAACCGTCGGGTATCCGTCAAAGTGTACGCATTAACTGCCCCACTTGTGCGTCCTGGAATACCGCATCATCCCATATGCCGCGACGTGTTGGACGTCTGAAGATACCGTGAGTGGGCGTGCTCTGGCACGCCAGTGAATTTTCGGCAGTGATAGCTCCTTTCTGCAATCTCCATGCCAGACGCCCACCGTCTTTGCCTCGTGGGCTCATGGCCATATGCGCTGATGCGCGCCTCGTCTTTGCCTCGTGGCCATATGCGCAAGATGCGCACCTACGGTCAGTAGGCTATCACCCCTATATACTAGTACTAGAGTATTAGTAGTGATTTTGACCGATCGTGAGCTCTGCTTTGGAGCCAGTCCCTTGTCACATATCATCTCAGCTGCCGCTCCTCTCTTTTTTTTTTGCGAGGGGTCCCAGCTGCCGCTCAACTAAGACTACACGCTGCAAGATTCTTGTGTATGCGTTTTATTCTTCAAATGTATTGCAACCATTGACTCATGTTTGGATGTTACATGCAGGCTGTGTCAATGTCGTTTTAAAACTCGCGCAAAAAAAAGTGAAGTGTGTGCAAGCCGGGTGGCATGGAAGTGCAAACAAACCAGGCACTACATATCGAAACAAAAGAGCAGAGTACATGTCATCGGTTGCAGCAAAACATTCCTATACCATGGGTACACTACCGTTGAACAAAGTACTACTATGTCACAGCAGTACAACGCATGTCCATATGTCCTTGAGGAACATGCTGGTACACATTGTGTACCTGGTACATGGATGCCTATGGGCCCATAGCTTATACCCGGTACGTATTATTAGGGTTGTATCCGGTACATGCACGCCACTGAATTCATAATCTATACTAGATACAATTTTTAGGGGTTGTACCTGGACCATTTTATTAGAGTTGTATCTGGTACATGCGCGTCTCTGAGTTCATAATCTATACCTGGTATATCTTTTAGAGGTTGTACCCGGTACATCTGCACCTCAAGGGACCCACATTCTTACCTGGTACATGGACGCCATTCTCTTCTAACCCATTTATACAAATAAGCTTATACTTTTCTTGAATATTACGGGAACATATAGTCTTTACTGTATTTTTTCTTATATTTTTGGAAAATATTAAATATTGAACCATATTTTCAATCCGCTTAACTAAATATCATTATCTCCTAGTCCATTTGTCCAAATGTGCTCAACTTTATCAGATTGGAAACATGTAATAATTTTTGAAATCATCCCACCATTTTTCAGTTGAGTAATCGTGAGCTAAAAAAAGAATAAGAAAGAAATATTGCACGTCTTTCCTCAAGCACGTTGTCCACACTCCTTGTCTCGAGTGAATCTGTCTCCTTTTTAGCCGCCCAAGGTTTCGGTCTCTGGGTACGTAATTTGTACCTAGAACATTTTAGGGGTTGTACCTGATATATTTGATTAAGGCTGAATCCGGTACACGCGCGCCTCTAGGTCCATGATCTATATCTGGTACCTTTTTAGGGGTTGTACTTGGTGCATGTGCACCTCTGGGTCCACATCATGTATCTGGTACTTGTTTTTTTAGAGTTGTACCTGGTACGTGTTTGCCTGTGGGTCTATATTCTTTACCTGATACATGGACGTCATTATCTTTTAACCCATTTCTATAAACAAGATTAAACTTTTCTTGAATAGTACGAGAAACATATAGTCTTTACTGCAATTTTTCTTATAGATATTAAACCATATTTTCAATCCGCTTAATTAAATTGCCATTATCTCCTAGTCCATTTGTCCAAATGTGTTCAAACTTTATCAGATTCGGAACATGTAATAACTAATGAAATCTTCCCACCATTTTTCAATCGAGTAATTGTGAACTAAAAAGAAAGAATAAGAAAAAAATATCTCGCATGCCTTTCCTCAAGCACATTGGCCTCGCTCGTTATCTCGAGTGAATCCGTCTCCTCTTCTGCTGCCGAAGGTTTCATCCTCTAGCGCCATGGGTTCAATTATTCCAAAAGGTGATCCACATCATCTTCAATCAAGTAAGTGCGAACAAAAAATAAAGAATAGGAAAAAAAACTATCATGCATGCATTTCCTGAAGAACATCAGCCTCGCTCCTTGTCTCACTCAAATCTGGCTTCTCTTCGGTCGTTAGAGGTTTCAGCCTAATCGATGTTGGTGAACATGCATTCAATTATTCCAAAAGAGCAATTCGCATCATCATTCAATCAAGTAATTGCGGACCAAAAAGAAAAGAATAGGAAAAAAAAAATCTTGCATGCATTTCCTCAAACACATTGTCCTCGCTCCTTGTCCACTGGACCCCGCACGTCCATTAATGTAAACTATATCTGCATATGTTTTCTCTTTTGTTGGTGTCACCGCTCCAGCACCCCGGCCGCCCCGTCCTTACTTGAACTCCATGACTCCAATACCTACACTGATACACGCAGGATCCACGATGTTTCTCCTCCTCCGCCGGTCCAGACCACTCCTTCATCCACCGCAGAGATATCATTCGCCCATACGGTAGTCACCATACCCGACAAGTGTTAGTTGAATTACTGATGCTAAATTTTGTTGTTCCTTCCTCTCTGAACAATGGTTTAGGATATGGAGTAAATATATAAGCATTATGTTAAGTCGTCCAACAAATCTGTTAGCGAGGAAGACTACTCAGATGAGATGCACTATGTTCGGCAGTAATATTGGCTATCACACATTACATTTACCTGGTACATTAACCCATCACAAACATACATGTACTCGGTCAGCGCATAGTAAATGGACTTGGTACATTCGTCCGTCACAAGGATACTCTTGTACATGATAAATTAAGTGGACAACTACATATTTGTACCAGGTACATTCAGACATATTTGTACCTGGTACATTAAGTGAACAACTGGATACTTGTACCTGATATGTTAGAATATACTTGTACCTGGTACATTCAGGCATACTTGTATCTGGTACATTAAGTGGACAACTGTATGCTTGTACCGGTACATCCGGACATACTACGTACTTGGTAAATTTAGGAATACTTGTACCTGGTACATTAAGTGGACAATAATACTCTTGTACCTGGTACATTAGGGCATAGTTGTACCTAGTACATCCGTCTTCTCTTCAACCGCGAGAAGTTTCAACCTGGCCGATATTGGCGGCCATGCATTCAATTGTTTCATGAAATCATGTGTAACGCCATTCAATTGAGCAATTGCAAAAAACAGAAAAGAAGGGAAAAATATCTTAATACATGTGCTCTAGCATGGCGGCGTCCCTCGCCTCGCTCGTATCCGAGTTCTCTTGATCCATCGAAGGTTTCGCCCGACTGCCGTTGGCGGTCATGTGGTCTATTAGTCCCCTTTGTATTCCGTGTCAAATTTTGACCTTAATTTTAACTAACAAAATGTTAATGCATATCATAAAGGAAATTGGAAATTATGTTCAAATACAAATCCAACGATATAATTTTTTGCAACATGCATTATTATTTTGTTAGTTAAATCTCTAATCAAAAGTTCACACGAAATATATAGAATACTTAGAAACCAGGATGAAGGTAGTACTCCCTCTGTTTTTATTTACTCCGCATATTAGAGTTGACTGAAGTTAAATTTCGTAAAGTTTGACCAAGTTTATAAAAACAATATAAACATTATTTACCATACCAAATATGCAAAAATAAATTCAATATTAAATCTAATTGTATTGATATGTTATTATGTTTATATTTTTATTTATAAACTTTGTCTAAGTTTACAAAATTTAAGTTTGACCAAAACTAATACACAGACTAAATAAAAATGAAGGGAGTATATTTCAAGACAAAGGTAGTAGTACTAGTATCAAAACAAGAAAGGACTAGATGAGTGTGCTGACTTGGCGGGTCACATTGCGGTCGTCGCACCAATTAATTGCACGCGTCTTGCATAGCTTGATGCTTGCTTGTACAAATAAATCACTTGGTGACTGACATTATTATTCGTACGAAAATTCAACTTGTGACTTCCGACTCCTGGTTGCTGTGCTAGTGCCTAGTGTAGAGCAGCTGTCAATGACCGGCTACAGTGACATGAGGTTATGTATTGCAATGGATGCGTATCTGATTCCGTTGAGCAGCAGCTACAGTGACTAGTCAGCCACGCTTGTCGGCACCCTCTTGCACAGGCCTACTACCTAGCACTGCAACCCTAGAACATAAGCTAGTACTTTTTAGGCTAATCATCTGAGCTGCCCGCTGTGTTGCTAAAATACAATGCTCACAGTCAGGCGGGTGCACGAATCTCTCAGCAGTTCGATGGACCAGATAAGGGGAGTGGGCACACCTGGGAGTAGCCAGACCTTTCCGATCAATCAACCAACCGCATCGTCACTTCATCCGGCATTGCACAGCTCAGAAAATGGTATGGAATGTTCAGACTAGCCGGAGTAGTCAGTGTGAGATGTTCAGACATGGCATCACCAACGTGAACATTTTACGCAGGAATCGAACGTGTGTGAAGAGGAACTGAGCGCGAGCACGGTGGCGAGACGGATCTGGCGGAATCTGCGACGGGCGACGAGGGAACGGACCAAATTCACGGCAGGGCATGATCTGCTCTGCTGGGAGAGGGCGGAAACCTGGGCGAGGGAGGGGGAGGGGGAGAGGGTACCTCGCAGCGGCGCTGGCGGGTGGCGGCGAGCCACTGGAGCTGGCAGTCGTCGTGGACGAAGCGGATGGTGCCGCGGCAGGCGAAGGGGTGGCGCAGCGGGGGCGCCGGCTCGGCGGGGTGGCGGCAGATGCGGCACTCCTGCTCCTCCACCTCCCCCTCCCCGGAGCCGTCCGCCGCCTTTTCCCACGCAGCGGACGGAGCGAGACGGAGGAGTGGGGTTTTTGGCTGGCGGACAGGGGAAAGAGGAAGACGCGGCTTGCTTGCTTGCCTGCTCGGTCGCTCTCCATTAATATTTAATACTCACTTCAAGTTCAACGGCTAGGATTAATCCCCATCGTCCAGACCTTTCGGCAGTGCTTTGGCTAGCCACAGTGATGGTATTTTAGCCGGTATCATGCACTCGGGAATAGCAAAAAAGAAAGATAGTTAGAGTAACATAGATAAATACCATATCATAATAAATGTTATGCTTCTTTATGCCATGCATGGCAATAAATAAGATCACCTATGACATTACTCTATGATACTATGTTCTTAGTAGATACATAGTATTAAATGTGACACTAAAGTTATGTGCATTGTGATCATTGTAGTATTGTGACCTAAGATTGTTAATTTGAGAGCATATAACCAGTATTTTTATATATATTTTTTTGAATGGTCACCGAGGGGGGAGTGTGAACCCCACCTGAATATATTCATTGCTTTTCCTAGAAGCCTCACGCTTCCATACAATATAGGTTCAAGTGAACCAGAGTACACTTCATGTCATGGCTCCTAAATGTTAAGCCAAAAACTGCTATTGAATGGAGAAAGATGTATTACTGTATTATGACTGAATTGGAGATAAATCCTGAACAGACAATAAAGATAACTCTTATGAGGAGCTATACGATGGTTGGCCATAAAATCTCAAGTATGCTTTCTTATATCTGTCCATATTTCTAGTAGACCACATAATTAGGTGGGGCGGCCGAGTTCGTGATGCAGTGGATTGCAGAGGGGTACTCGAGGGATATGCATGGCATGACTGCATTTGAACTGTGTCAGAGGTACTTTGATGAGCTCTTCAATAGGACTATGATCATGCTAGGGAAAGGGACAGACCATTATGGTTAGAAAAACAATTCTTGCTAATTTCATGATGATCCATGAAATACGTGTCTCAAAGGTTAGGGAGGAAAACCTTGTTTTCACGCTGGAGGAAGGATGTTGTTTGACTGACACACAAGCAACACAAGGTGCAATACGTCATCTTGTCATAGGCAACAACTGGACAAGGGATAAGGATGTATCGGAGAGCATGCTAGAGTCTCGTCTCAGCTAGGATACCCCAAGAGGGATAAGCGGCACTGATCGTGTTCGGAGAGTGGATCACTGGTGGAAAAAAGGCCTTTGGTCGCGGTTCGCAACTGCCATTAGTCGCGGCTGCGCAACCGCGACCAACTAAGCGCGACTAAAGCCCCCCACCTTTAGTCGCGGCTGCTTAAGAACCGCGACTAACGGCCCGTCCACGTGGGCGCCAAAGGCCGTCAGGCGGAGGACCTTTAGTCGCGGTTCTTCGCCAACCGCGACTAAAGGCCGCCTGCAGGTTTAGGGTTTTAGCCCCCCTAAACCTGTTTTCTGTTTAATTTATATTGTTTTATTTCTTTTGTGCTTTATTTTAATTTTGAAGGAGTTTCATATATTCTACGGTACTACATACATGCATATGAATGTACAATTTCAAATAAATTTGAAATTAGAACCAAAAGAATTCAAGAGGAATATACAATATATATTCAATATCATCGGATGACCATATACAATTTTGAACAAGTTTCCATACATGATTTAATCCATATAAATTTCTACGTCCTCGTAATAGTGTTCTCCTTTAGGATGGAGGACTTCCTTCCGAACCATCCAGCTAGTTCCTCTTGAAGTGGTCGGAAGCGAGCTTCGGACTAAGCATCCACCGGAGGTTATTCCTCCGAGCATTGGTATCACTCGGATCAACCCGCCAGAGGTGTATCTCCGGATCCTCTCCTGCATATAGTATGCACATAGATTGGTCAACGGTGGCTGAATATCCCAAAGATTCTTAGGCTTTAACAATTTGAATTCTAGCTCTTTTTGAATTCACCGACTTTTGTATCTACGAACCGTCTCCAAACCCTACGAGGCAAAGAAAATTAAATGAACAAGAGAGTTATTAGTTACTTGATATTAGGAAATGAACCAAATAGGCCGATCGATATAGAGCGCAAATGAATGAAAATAATTACTTCGCAGCATTTTTCTCATGTCGCCCCAAAGCTTTGGATCCTTATTCAGAGAGTCGTGGACGAGACATTCGAGGTGTTAACTTTAATTACTAGCGAATCCGGTGGAACTGCGGACACGATACATGCACAAGACGTCATGCATAACTCATCGATTAGCCGCCACATACCATGCATGGAGTAAACAAAGAGAATGTGCTCAAGATGTAAACACTCACCCAAAATGGTAAGGAAATAGAATATCACTTTTGAGTTCCTGCTTTGTAAGAAATCGCCACAGTCCGCCTCCACGTCGGCGGGGTAATGCTTCAACACAATATCATTAACGATGTGTGGGTCAATGAACCCAACATCATGGATGTTCCTTACTCGCATTCCTTAATCTTCATTCTGCATGTATAATAGAGGACACAACAATATAGTTAGGACATATATATAGTGCAGGCAATATGAACGAGATGGGATAGAAATTAATAAATCACTTACGTAACGTAGCAACCGATGATAGATTTGTCGAGCTCAAGCAGATTGAAAAGCTGGAACAATTCACTCAAAGGCAATTTGTACATAGTAATGTTTGAAGTGATGCTCATGTCTAACTTCCGCATAAATATATTCTTTGGCGTTTTTATTTTTATGTAACCCTTGTACCAATTCAGCAGACGTTTCATTTGGTCGTAAATCCTTTTCTCGCGCAGCTCGACGAGAGGCCCATTCTTGACATATGTAATTACTACCTCCTTCACCTGGCAACTCATCAAGGTCTAATAGTTCACGAAGAGTAATACCTAAGTTGGCCACTTGTTCTCGCACTCGTTCATATCAATCCCTCGTTGCCGCAGCTTGTATGATCTCGGGGCATCCGGACGAAGGCTTCCACTATAAGCGGGCAATCGATTGTTTACTTTGTTCCCGAGCTGGGCAACTTGTTTCCGCTTTTTACTTTCGCCTTCTCCGCTCTTTGTTCTCCTTGAACATGAGTGCCTGCTGCAAGTTCACGTGCATAGTCGTTAGGCGATTCTTCGCGGCTTGGGACGGTGTGCTCAAAATGACTTAGCCCACTTCTTTTGATCATCGAAAATCTTGGCTTGGGCTCGGGCTCTCTTTTCTTCTTGCAGTCCGCCTTCCATTTCTCCAAATCAGCAGCGCGTCAGCGCCGACTTCCTCGGCACTACGCTCCCAAGGCCTTGTGGGGAGAGGCTTGATGATGGCTCCGTACCTTTGTGGTCTTAGGTACATAAGGGTCCGGGTTAATAATCCAGATCGCTTCGCTTCTTTGCCGAGGTGGATTGGGGCGGCGTCGATCACCCGCCGGACGAGGACGGGGCGGCGGATGATCACCCGCCGGACGTTAGGATCGGGGGCGGCGTCGGCCGATGTGACGGAGGTGTAGGTGAACCGCCACCACCACCACCACCACCACCGCCGCCACCGCCACCACCACCACCGTAGGGGGTGGACTTGTTGTCCTTGGCGCCTCGCTCGAAACTTGATAAACTTCTTTTGCCATAGAATGTAATGGCGCTTGACATCTCCAAGTCTTTTCTCCCTTGGTGTAGCAATTTCAATCTCCGTGTCCTCAAACCCTTGGACTATGTCCTCCACCGTGACACGAGCATAGCCATCTTTAATGGGGTTGTTGTGGTGGAGTGCTCTGTAAACATGGTAAAGCATCGCCGATGGCTACCTTCATGGACATGTTCCCGATAGGATAATACAGATGACATTCTTTCATCTCCTTTATATCGCCCACGGGTAGCGAGGAGGCTCCGGTGCAGTAATTTCGATCACCGAGGCTCCGTGCAGTAATTTCGATCGTCGGTGCATCCGCACCAGCCGGTGGGGCCTCCGTGGAAGCCACGCCGCTTCTCCGCCGCTGGCTTCCGAGATCCGCTGGATGATCTTCATGCCGCACCGAGCTGAATCTCTTTCGCTACTAGTACACTCATGGTTTTCTTCATCACTTCCATTTCCGATGCCAACCGCGCCACAACATCGCTTCCCGATCCATCTTTCTCTTACGGCTTCAGAATCAGACGGGTCATCGCTCGGGGAACCCTATTTTCCACGGAATGTGCCCCATGCCTCGTGATACGCCCTCCGTGTTCAGGATTCCCGAGGGCTTTTGTCGTAGCGTCATTCTCTCTGTTGAACTTGATCTTCCCTGTTGAGCATCCTTCATTGCGCCAATAAGGGCTTGGGTGGGTTTAATTAATTTGCCCCGTAAACACACTCCCCGTCTCCGGTTCAGCGTTCCCCATGCCCGCATTCACCAGCTTTTGGCCCTTGGGTCCCATCCTCCGCACTGGACGGATTCTCGCGCCCTCAGCTCGTTCTCCATCTTCTCGAACCTAGGCACCCAAATGCGATACCCTCCCTGGCCCCATAACATGATTGTACTCCTTCTTAGCCGCATTTTCCTTATTTTTTCGATATTTGAATGAACTGCTCCGATTTCTTTTGCTTCACAAATTCTGGCCAATCATCTTTCAGTTTCTCATATTGTCCTTTGAAATCCGGAGTCTTGTTATGCTTGACAAAGTCACGGGCTAGATTTTGCTTGAATTTCCGGAATGCGTCGGCCATCTTATGAAGAGCGAACTGTTTGACTAGCCTCCTCCTCTCCTTGTTTTCCTCAATCTTGTTACCCTCCTCATCGAATTTGTTGTATTCCGGAGGTAGAACGAAATGTTCCATAAGCTTCTTGAAGCAATCTTTTTTTGTTCTCTTATCGACAAAAGTGAAACCATCAATTCGTGCCTTCTTTGGCTCATTCCACTCTCGACGGTGATCGAGACGTTGTCTCTAACAATGGCTCCGCATTGGTCGACAAACTTGGTGGCGTTCTTGCGGGGCTCCAGCGGCCTGCCGGTTGCACTGTCGACAACCGCGATGGTGCATGTTTCTCCTTGTTTCATCGTCTTGGTTGCGCCACGCTTTGACGACGTACTCGATTGTTTCGACGATCCGGCCGAGGGCTAAAATAAGAAAGAGAGTCGCGTGTTAGTACACACATATTTATTCAAATCGGTTAGTTTGTATCACCGAGGCTCAATGTATATATATACCTCGGCGGAGGTGGTTGCTACTTCCATTTGAAGATCGTCGTTTATCGACGTTTCTTGACATCATCTTGTCGACGGTGCCCTTCATCTTCACCGTCAAGGTTCGAGATAATAAGAAGAGATATCATCTTCTTCTTCTCCGTCGGCACATATTGAATATCGCCGTTTATGATGCCGAACATATGTGCTTCACCGTCCGGATCATAGTTGTCCATAATCGGTCACTCTATCGTCCGCCATTATGTCACCCGAAAACATGTAGTAAAACAAATTAATTAAGTGAAGAAGGGGCGGTGGCGGTGGCGGTGGCGAAAGGGCGGTGGCAAAAGGAGGGGCGAGGAAGGGGTGGGAGAGGGTGTCGCGGAGAGCGCGAGACGGGCGGCAGAGAACGGCGGTGCTAGGTGTGCCCTAACGCGGCAAGAGGGTGGTACCGACGAAGGGGAAACATCCGGAAAGTATCCCGGTGTTTAGCGCTTTTGACAGTGATCCGGGGGAAAGTTGCAGGTTTGCTATGCTAGGGAGGTGTGGCGGTCGAGCAGCTGCGATCCGGATTCGTCTCGCTGTTCGAGCAACTTTCATGTACAAAGTATTTTCATCCGAGTTACGAGTTATTTTATACTAATTTTTAAAGTTTTAGGACATTTTAGAATTAATGAATTAATTAAATTGAAATTGCAAATATGATGTCAAGATGACGTCATCGGCCAACTGTGGGCTTTGACTAGTCAATGCACCGAGAGGTCCCACATGTCATTCATGACTAACTAACTAACCAAGTTAATTAGTTTAATTAATGATTAATTAGGTTAATGTTAATTTAATTAAGTTAATTAATTAATTAATATTTTAAATATATTTTTGTCTCTCTTTTTTTGATCTGGGTAGTGGGCCCTGCTTGGCGTGGCCTAGAGGGCCAACGCGCGGCGGGCAAGCGGTCGAACGGAGGCGGCGGCGGCGGTTGCTTGGAAGGCATGGCATGGCGGCGAGCGACGCGCATGGCGGCGATCGAGGGCGGCGGCTGGCAAGGCAAGGGCGAGGGCGACGGGCGGCGGCGGCGAGGGCGAGGGCGGGAGGCGGCGGAACGGAGGCGGCGGCGGCGGTTGCTCTAAAGGCGCAAGGGCGAGGGCGACGTGGCGGACATACGAGGTCGGCTGGCGGCGGCTTATGCGAGGGCGAGGGCGCGGGCGGCCGAGGGCGAGGGCGACGACGGGCGGCGCGAGGGCGAGCGGCGACGGCGGGCGGCGCTGAGGCGCTGGAGAGATTAACAAAGCGAGAAACGGCGGGCGCCGAGGGCTTGTATTTATAGCCCCCTTTAGTCGCGGTTGGCGGCGAGACCGCGACTAAAGGTACCCTTTAGTCGCGGTCCGCCTCCCTAACCGCGACTAAAGGGTTTTGCCGCTGCGTTCACAGAAGACCCTTTAGTCGCGGTTGGGAGGCGGATCATGATTAAAGGTACCTTTAGTCATGGTCTCGCCCCCAACCGCGACTAAAGGGTACCCTGCTTTTTGTTTTTGCCTGTTTTTTGTTTTCATTTTTGCTTTATTTTTGCCTGTTTTTTGTTTTCATTTTTGCTTTATTTATTTTGTTTTGTTTCTACTTACAACAAAAAACTTATTTATTTTATTTTATTTTGTTTCTAATTACTTATTTATTTTACTTTATGATAATTATTTTTGCTATTAAAGTTTCTAATTACTTATTTATTTATGTTATTAAAATCTTAAAAATACAATTATATATCAAAAAATCAGAAAATAAAACTAATTCATTTTAAATTCTTGTTTTTCTTCTGTTTCTTTCTTCCTTTTTCTTCTTTTTTTTTTCTTCTGTTTGTTTCTTCCTTTTTCTTGTTTTCTTCTTTTTTCTTCCTTTCTTCCTTTTCCTTTTTTCTTTGTTTTTCTTCATTTGTTTTTTTCTTATGTTTTTCTTCTGCTTTGTTTTTTTTCTTCTCTTTTTCCTTTTTTCTTCTGTTTGTTTTTTTCTTCTGCTTTTCCTTTTTCTTCTGTTTTTTTTCCTTTTCCTTCTTTCTTCTTCTTCCTTTTTCCTTTTAAAATCGAAAAATAAAACTAATTCATTTTAAAATCTTAAAATACAATTATATATCAAAAAATCAGAAAAATAAAACTAATCCTTGAAGGTTTTACAAAAGGTTTGATACATCATTCAGTTCATCGACCAAATACAAAGTTTGGTACAATAAATTATTACACATCAATTCTTCCCTTGTGTCCTCGCTTGCTTACGATTGTGCCGTATCCATGGAGCATCCTCATCATTTAACTTAATGCTTGGGTCGGTGTTCACTTTGAAGGGCGGAATTTCAGCAAACATATTATAATCTTCGACTTGTCTGTCTTGTCCTCCACTCCCACGATGTTTCTTTTCCTGAAAGAACAATGTGGCGCTTTGGATCATCGCATGATGTAATCGATCGTTTTCTTATCTTTCCGTTTCCTCGGTTTGCTACTCATGTCCTTCACATAGAAAACCTGAGCGACATCTTTCGCTAGGACGAATGGTTCGTCAAGGTAACCAAGATTGTTGAAATCCACCATTGTCATTCCATATTGCTGGTCCACCTTTACCCCACCTCCTGTTAGCTTGAACCATTTGCACCGGAACAAAGGGGCCTTAAAGGAGGGTCCATAGTCAAGTTCCCATATCTCCTCTATGTAACCATAATATGTGACCTTTTGCCCATTCTCGGTTGCTGCATCAAAGCGGACATCACTGTTTTGGTTGGTGCTCTTTTTATCTTGGGCGATCGTGTAAAATGTATTCCCATTTATCTCGTACCCTTGGAAAGTCATTATAGTCGAAGATGGTGTCTTGGCCAACATGTACAATTGATCTACAACATCATTGTCATTCATTAAATGTTTTTCAACCAACCGCCGAAAGTCTCCATGTGGGCCTTCCTAATCCAGATTCGAGCTTCCCGGGTTGTCCGAGCGTAAAATATTCTTGTGTTTCTCAAAGTACGGAGCCACCAAGCTGGAATTGGTCAAGACAAAGGTGGTGTGCTTCATCGAGAATGGCCGTCCATACATATCGTTGATTTCCTTCCGATCGTGTTTTTCCACTTAGTCTCCCCTCGTGCGCGATCGAGGAAGACCAATCGGCTTAAGGTCAGGAACAAAGTCAACACAAAACTCAATTACCTCCTCATTTCCATAGCCCTTGGCGATGCTTTCTTTCGCCTAGCACGGTTCTGAACATATTTCTTTAATACTCCCATGAACCTCTCAAGGGGAACATATTGTGTAGAAATACAGACCGAGAACGGAAATCTCTTCGACTAGGTGAACCAGGAGGTGCGCCATAATATTGAAGAAGGATGGCGGAACACCAACTCAAACCGACAAGACATTGGATCACATCGCTCAGAACGTGGTAGAACTTTCGGATTGATTACCTTCGAGAGATTGCATTGAGGAATGCACATAGCTTCACAATGGCTAATCGAACATTTTCCGCAGAGCCCCTCAAAGCAATCGGAAGCAATTGCGTCATAATCACGTGGCGTCGTGAGACTTGAGTTTTGGAACTTTTCTCCGCCATGTTTATTATTCCCTTTATATTGGACGAGAATCCAGACGGGACCTTCATACCGCTCGAGCATTCAAAAAGATGACCTTCTCTTCTTTGGTCGAGCGTAGTGGCACGACCTTGAAACCATTCCGGATGCCGGTCATCGTGGTCTTTCAAACGTTCTTTGGTCCTGCCGTGCTTCCTTTGTATCATTTGTCTTCTCATACACGCCCAAGAAGCTTAGGAGGTTCACGCAAATATTCTTCGTAACGTGCATCACGCCGATTGCAGAGCGGACATCTAGGACTTTCCAATATTCTAGCTCCCGAATATAGATTTCTTCTTCCACATGGCTGCGTGCCGTCGGCTCCCTTCGAACCGATTGTCCGCCAGACCCTTTCCAAAGATGACTTTCAAATCCTTGACCATATCAAATACCTCGGCACCGGTCGTTCCGCGAGCTTCGCCGGTGATCTGCCTTGCCGTTGTAATGCTTGCCTTTCTTTTTCATCGATGAATTTTCGAAGAAATCGACGATGCCCAAGGTACACGTTCTTCTTACAATTTGGCAAATGTACACTTTCGGTCTCATGTAAGGTGCGTGCATGCATTGTATCCCTTATTTGACATTCCCGAAGGTTACTAAGAGCAGGCCAATCGTTGATGGTTATGAAAAGCAACGTCAGAGGTCAAATTCCTCTTGTTTGTGCTCATCCCACACACGGACACCACCCCACAATTGTAAAGTTCATCAACTAATGGCCTTAGGTACACATCGATGTCGTTGCGGGTTGCTTCGGACCTTGGATGAGCACGGCATCATAATGAACTTCCGCTTCATGCACAACCAAGGAGGAAGGTTGTAGATGCATAGAGTCACGGGCAGTGCTATGGCTGGAGCTCGCTCGCCAAAAGGATTCATGCCATCCGTACTTAGAGCAAATCTTATGTTCCTTGCGTCACCGCAAAATCTCTGAACCATCTGTCGATCTTTCTCCATTGCGCTCCATCTGCGGTGTGTCTCAACTCCCCGTCCGACTTACGTTCCTCTTTGTGCCATCGCAACAACTTGGCATGCTCTTTGTTCATGAACAGACGTTTCAACCGTGGTATTATAGGAGCATACCACATCACCTTGGCGGAACCCTCTTCCGGTTTCGCCCTCAACATCGCCACCGTGGTCATCGCCTCGATCTTATAACGCAATGCAAAGGCATACCGGCATTCATTCAAATTCTCGATTCATCGCGGTAGAGGATGCGATCGTTGATGCATGCATGTATCTTCGTAACCTCTAAACCTAGAGGGCGACAACCTTCTTTGCTTCAGACGCATCAAGGGCAACTCGTTATCCTTTGGAAACATATTCTTCAACATTTTCAAGAAGTTTTCAAATGCCGAGTCACTACACCTGCCTCGCCTTCCATTTCAGCAAATCCAGCAGCAGCCCAGCTTTTTCAGACCATCATCGCATCCGGGTACAGCGCCTTTCGTGATCCTCTAACATGCGATCCAAATTCTCCTCTCCTTTTCGGGCCAGCGGCGTCTCCGTGCATCAAGCAATGGTCCGACCAAGATCATCAACGGATCATCACGTGCCTCTTCTTCACCTTCCCTTCACCTTCAAAGATCCTCCATGAAAGTATCACCGAAATGAGCAAGATAGCTTTCATCGATGAAATCATCCCTTCTTCATCTTCTTCCATTATAACCCCTCTTTCTCCATGCTTGGTCCAACAATTATAGCTTGGCATGAAACCCTTCAAGCGGATGCATGTGAACAACTCTTGAGGAAGAGTAACCCTTCTCATTCTTACAGATAACACATGGATGATAACAAAACCCCCGCTTGTTCGCATTAGCCACTACGAGGAAATCTTTCAAACCCGTAGTGAACTCACGGAGAGTCGGTTATCAGACATCCATTGCCGATTCATCTCGCATTATTATAATATAAAATATATAATTAACCATCATGCATTTGTTATGAACTACACACATGCATATTGACACATCAAAGGTTCATCAAGTTGCTAACCGCGATCAAGAGTGTGGCTCCAACACTTCATGTCATGTTTGTTTCATGCTCTTGGGGCATTTCATCAAACACCTTATGTGCATAAGAGGAACCAAAAGCAAACCTACACCCACTTGTGAAGAGAATGGCTCCAAAATGGCTAAGTGTTGGCTGCTGGATGGGTATATATAGGGAGGGCTTTAGTCGCGGTTGGCACGGCAAACCGTGACTAAAGGTGCCGAAGCCTTTAGTCGCGGTTGTCTCCGCCAACCGCGACTAAAGCCCCTCACGCACCACTGCCACCGAGCGCCACAGGCCCAGCCTTTGGTCGCGGTTCACCTCCAGAACCGCGACTAAAGGTCCCATTGGTCGCGGTTCCTACAGCTTCGCGACTTATGGGGCTGGACGGAAAGCCTGTTTTTCCACTAGTGGTCCATGTTATTTATTCGAACACGGCATCCCATCTATGTTGCCGCTTATCTTTTCCATCCGCACAGACGGTGGCATCAGTGCTTGGCTTCTTGCACAATCACAACATGTTTGAATGTGGTCAATCCTATGGCGCCTCTCTCCGCACAAGATGAGAAATTTGCTTTCCTTTTTTCCACGCAAGGTTTTGCCGGCTCACCCGTGTGATGTTACTGATTTGGAGAAGTATCCTTGCAATAAAACCAAGTCTCCTGTCATCCTTTTGGATGACTCGCCAATTCCATATCAGGGAAGGCACACTTCTTTCGCCTCTAGATCGTAACCCCTCCGCACTCCAGACTCGGCCCTCCGCTGCACTCATTCTGTTGCAGTAAAAGAACTCTTGGAAGAGGCTGACAGTTGGTGCACCCGTTCTGTTACCTGTCTCCACCTCGCTTCAAATCCTGTAATACAAGGGTTGCCGCCATTGGCTGCGGCGGTAGGCTTCCGACAATGGCAGCACGTGACACGTGTTGCTTGCCGGGCCTGTCGCCATAACAATTTTGGTAATTGCACTCATAGGTGGCCTTTTCCGGCATTACACTTGTGCAGATTGTCTATAACGGAAAAAAAATCGGCTGCAAGTGCTGTTTGGAAATTGCACGTTGCTTTCTGTTCTCCTGATCATGCTACCAGCCCTCCTAATTTGAGAACATTTGGGTAATGCACTGGCAAGATGTACACTTAATCAAAGCATGAACGCTTGTAAAGCAGTGGGCACTGCTGACATTCTTTCTTATCTAAGGATGCACATGCACTGCCTTACGTGATACTCCCTCCGTCTTAAAATGAGTGTCTCAATTTTGTACTAACTTTAGTAGAAAATTATACTAAGACTAGCCACAGTGGGAGTAACTTCAGCAGTAACATCGAGTTCAACTCAGCAAATTTGCTTATATGGCAATGAGTTAATGAGGAGAGATGTAGTTACAGTAACTTGGCGAGAGGATGAAGAGATTCTGGTGCGTCTCTCTGAGAGGAGCGACCTCCCTTTTATAGGCGCAAGAGAAGGAGGCGAGGGCAGGGACGGAAGGTGAAACGAAGAGACGAAGCCGAAGCGAACAGCCATTAGCCGAAGGGCTGCACCGTGCACATTCAAACTCCACTATCGCAAAAACTTTTCAGCTTCCGTGTGACCTTTCGTATACCCATAGTGCGTGGCACAAATTTAGACATCAGCTCGGCTCATTCCCGCAACCCGCGGCGCGTCGTGACGAGGCGAGGCGGGCGGCAGAGGAGCGCGCGTGGATGTCCCTCTTGTTCTCATGCTTATACAAGTGGAGAAGGAGCCTCCCTTATAAAGAGGTCCAACTCCCTCTAAATTAGCAATGTGGGACTAAACTTTAGTTCCACCTCTTGCCTTGCACGAATGGGCTGCGTGGGCCTCTAGGATTTATTAGGAATTTCTGAAACTGCTATTGGGCTAGGCCCAAATAGACTAAATTCCAGCACAGGGCACCTCGAAACTAGATCATGCCAACAGCAGTGGCAGTTCCAACATCATTACATCAAAGAATAAGAATCCTCATCAAATCATGGCATAGTGACAACATCATGGATCAAAGAAAGTTGTATCTTTGCCTCTGAATTAATGGCATAGCGACACCCCATGGTGGCAGGCTCCACGTGGCGCCTCGGCTTAGACACGATCATTGGGTTGGTGCCGAGTCTACAGGATTCAAACAGGAGATGCCCCAAGAACTGAAGATGGATGCTATGTAGGAGTAGGTTAGTACCAGAGCAGCTAGAGAAGTGCCAAAAATATGAGTATGAAGATGTTACCAAATACTAACAGAGAGTGGTGGACTGCACGTATAACTCTAGTCCACAGCGATGGTATCTGACACAAATAATGAAATACTCAATTAGCAACCGAAATGTATACAGAGAACAAACTCTGGAGAAATTGTGGCACTGTGGCCCAAAAACCTGTATACAGAGAACAAACTCTGGATTGTTAACCCTTCGGCCAAGAACGGAATAGGGGATATGACTTTACCTTTCACAGCTTGGCAGCTCGAGCCAAGCGCGCCCGCACAGGTGAATATCCAAGCCTTAACTTTCATTCCCTTGACTGCTAGTGTATCTTCCTTCGGTTTAATTTTGAACTCCTTCGCAACTTTATATTTCCACAACATGACTGGTGCAAAAGTACATAACTAAAAAGTATCACCAAAAGCTGTAGCTGTTCTTCGAGCCCAACGTTTACAACAGGCAGGGGCCAACTGTAAAAGATATTCTACTGCATGAAGAACGGGATTACAAAGTTATCCATCTTCTCTTTTCTCTCAAGCTCGTCCTTCTCAGCGATCTGCTTCAGCGTAGTCCACCCTTTTCTTGCCCGCTTCCTTGAACTGCCAGCTGCCTGATTAGTAGAATCACCTGACGCAGATTTGGTATTCGAAGCTGACTTGCTATAACTTCCAGGGGCCTTGCCAGCAACTGAACCACAATTCTGTGCTTTGCTGTTCGGTGTATTTCTAGTCTTCAATGCTTCTGCTGAAGCTATAGGCGCAGCCACTTCCGCCAGTTTGTTCTTCCGAGGAGTAACAAAGTTGGACCCAGCTAGAAATTCTGCTTGACAAGTGACATCATGTTCACATGTACTAGTATTTTTAGAAGCTGCAGGCTCAATTCCATTCACACATTTATCATGTGCGCTTTCTACTTCGATTTTCTGCGGGATGTCTTTGTGTGCAGCCGCTAACTGACCACGATCCACCATTGAGAAAACCGCCCCTTTCTCCATTTTATAATCTTCAGGAAGATTAGATTTAGGCCCATTACCTTGATTATCCTTTTCAAGAGTGGATATTCTCAACCTGGATGATTTGGATGATTCCGGTTGCGAGGCTGCTGTCACAGAATGCTCGATCCCCTTTTTAGTACTTACTGTTGGCACGTTCATATGTTCTGCTTTCAACATTGTGCTAACAGGCTTTCTTGATGATAACAGTCCCTTCACGATACCTTTTCCACTACCCCGTATCAGGTTTTGGTCTCTGCAGAAATGGCATGCATAGACAACACTGTTTTGCCCACGATTTGACTTCTTGCGCCGTTTTGCTTTCTTTTTGTTGTTCTTTATGCGGATTGTGCAGTTGAAGCCTGGCTGTAAGATCGATTCACATCTGCAATATTTGAATAATCTTTCTTCAGAGTCCATGTAAGGCTTATTGATTTGGACACAGGTACAAAAATAGAAAATACAATGCAGCACAACTAACAAACAGCATTAACCACGTATATAATCTATAAACCTTGAAGAATACCGTCGACCCTTCAACCTGTCTGCTGATAAACTTAGTGTAGATTGGAGATGTTCTTTACAGAGTTGGTGCTAGTGTTGTGAGTTCATATATTCTGAAGGACCTTTTTGCAAACTTGCTAACTGAAAGGAGTCTGAAAATGTACTGGTGTGAGCTAAACACATAAGTCCAAATATTCCTCAGACACAAAAGTTTTTATCAGCATTACTACAAACTGTAAGGCGCATAAAAATAAATTGATACATGCATATATACATATCACTATAACAGATCTCAAAGGTTAAGCAAGACAGACAAACTATGCGGTAATTTGCTCTAAACCAGAATACTCATACAACATTATCAACACAGTTTTTTATTTCCAGTTCTTCTTTGCTAGTAAGCTCACATTTTGACAATACAAAGATACAGAACAATCAGCTAAGCTGCATTACGGTAAAGAACCAATGTAACATGCAAAATGCTGGTCCTGCAAAATGGACGACCAATAACCTTCCCGTGCAAAAGTGAAAACAAAATTGAGGTACATCTAATTCGCTCAGTAATTATTCTGCCCATGTGAACCAAAGATCAAGACTTGGATAATAAGCCTGAAGCCTTCCCATTTTATTCCAATCAAAGATTATCAGCAACAGGCCAACAACACAACCATCATATCAACCTAGAAAACACCTACCATATTGCTCTGGAAAGCTCATATAGACAAGCTACTTTGCTGGAACAAGCATTTTCCTGAAAGCAATGTAATGCTAGTATGATACACATGTCAAACCCAAATAATTATAACTGCAATCAAATATTATCAGAAACAGGTCAACAATACAACCATCATGTCAACCTAAGAGACAAAACATGTGTATTGCTCTGGAAAGCTCATATAGGCATGCTACTTTGCTAGAACGAGCATTTGTCTGAAACAATGTAATGCTAGTATGCTACATATGTCAAACACAGATAAATTATAACACAAGTTAAAATGCGAAGATAATGGTCAGATTGATACGGTCAAATAACTAGACAAACGGATGCAGAATTCTTAAGGCCACACAGTAAGCTCTAACTCTCACCTCTGGCAAAGGAAGGTGGAAGCACCTATGGGGATCCCGGCCGCCTCGGCGTCCATGGCGAAGCGGCGGCCCAGCAGCGCTCCAATCGAGCCAACTCCCGCCTCACCGCTTGCCCACGCCCCCAGCCGCTGCAGGTGCTGGACCCTCAGCAGGGAGGGCGTGTCGGCCTGCGTCTTTCCGGAGGTCTCCTCGCGGAGCGACATGGCCTGGTTCATGGGCCTGGATGCCGAGGAAGGGCCAGCGTTGCCCGGCTTCTTCCCCATGTAGAAAATTCTCTGGTCACATAGAGGGTTAATTAGTCAGACAAATCTGAGTAAAGCATATTGTACTAACAATTCCCCACATCTAAGAAACCCTAAATGGCCTAATAAAAATAAATCCACTCAGAAGATGAAAAACAGTAAAGAGAGAATATATTTATTATTAGCGCCACGGTAATGTCGTATTACTAAGCACATGTGTCTATGGCATTTATTTCTCGCAAGATATTATAATCGTACATGGATGAATGAAATCAAACTAATCCCTACGGATTCTCTGTTCTACTCTGATGCTATTTGGTGGTAATTCGCTATAGTATCAATTTGAGGTCAAGATATGAATGAATAAACAGGAAGCTGTAAATGAAATTACCAAGAACGGCGCCAGTCAGGGGAGCCAGTGCGGGAGGCGGCAGGCGGCAGGCGGCAGGCCGGCAGGGAAGAGCGCAGGCGCGCGGCGGCGAGGGGCGTCCGGCCGGCAGCACGGTAGGGCAGCAGACCAGCAGCCTGGGGCCCGGGGGCGCACTCGCAAACAGGACCTGGGGAGGGGGAGGCCGGAACGTCGACGGGCAGTGGACGGCGGCCGAGCAGGCGGCGGCGCGTGTGTGTTAGGTCGCCCAGTCAAGCCAAGCTTTGGGCCTCCCTTTGACAGCTGAGTGCGCTGAACTCTGGGCCCATGAGAAACTCTCTATAGGTGGGGAAAACTTCACGGGCCTGGCCTGGACCCACTCCGCCGGGTACAAGATTTCTGTTCAGTAGTTTCTTTTCTATCGAAAACATCCTCACCTTAACTAAAAGTTAAGTTGTCATAAAAACATTCGATTTTCCATGGGCAAAATCCGGACGTTCGGGATTTATTTTTTTCCGTATTATTTTTCTTTCTTTTTCTGTTTCTGTTTTTGTTCCCTTTTTTATTTTATTTTTTATTTTTTATTACCTATTTTTCAATTTACATTTATTTTATTCTGTTTCTTCAATTATTTTTACCTTTATTTCAACTATTTTTAAGTTCTTCTTTCTTTCATTTTTTTGGCTTTTTATGTGTCTCATCGGCCATCAGTAATATTTTAAATTATTGCAATAGATATCTGGATGTTCAAGGTCAGGTAATTTTGTGTTCGGCATTTAAATCTTATTGTTTCATGAACATATTAGCATTGATGAAGCTATCGTTTTTACTTAACGTTTGTAAACATTATTTATATCACACCGATTTTTTTCAAACTGGTGAGTTTTCAAAATAAATGAATGCTTCCATGCATATCAGTATAAAAAATAGTATCCGTGCTTAAGTGGCCAAGTCAAAATTTACCCAGCTAACATATATACTGATATATATGTTATCCGACCAGAATAAATACTCAATATAGGTGATGGTGATATACATCCATAGGTACCATGTGATGTTTTGAGATTAATAGTTACTTCTTGGTGTTACTATTCAGCATATGTGGTGAGCTGTCTGAAAAACAAGTTCTTTCTTTGTGTAGACTCAATCTTCAAGCTTGAAATTCTTGCTTTCGTCGTATAAAATCTTTTGCTATCACGTGACACTCGTGGTAAGCAATCCAAACTTGATGAAACAAAAATATAAATCTTTTGTTTTCTATCTATATCAATGGATGCAAAGCTCCTGATGCATGATCTTGAAAAATAAAAACAACAGGGCGGCGCTTTGGATCCTAGGGTACTTTCTTCGAGGATTAACAAGACAAAAAACTACCAGGTGCAAATTTTCCCACACAAATGGCATATGTTGTGATCTGGGTTGTAAAAAAGGCACAACATATGGCATTCTTCATGAAAGTTTGCTCGCAGTTACAAGACATACACGTGTTTGCGAGTTTTGTACCTTTTGTATTTTGCAAAGGGGAGAAAGAAAAAAAGAAACATTATGTACGTACGTTGTGCCTCAGGTCGCTCTAACAAAACATGAACCAGCAAACAATTGGTTGAAGTTTTTTTTTTTTTACATGAATTGGTTGGAATTTTGGTTCCTAAGTTCACAAACGTTGGCGGAGAAAATGAACTAGAGTCCAAAAAGTTGACAATCATCCAAACAAATACCAAGTTTTCGGTCATGTCAAAAAAATCATGCAGGCTACACTTTGGTGACAGTCCAAACATACCAGACTGACGACAGAACACATAGAAATATGAAATTTCCTCGTTTGAATATGTGACATGTTGCCACAAAAGTTTGCCCGTTCCCTGGGACTAGCAAACTTGATGCATAGCTCCAAGACAAACTTCACTGAATATACTACCCAAACAAACATGTATGTATCCGTTTTGACAGTCACAAAGCATATCTTGTGCTACTGAAAAGCCTCGAGAGAAACTCAAGGCATTGCAAAAATTAAAGCGAGCCATGTTCAAGGCAACCAACACCATCTCATTTCTCCTGACCCTGTACAATCCAGCGAGCGATTGGCAGAAAAGAGGGGTGAAACCATGAGATTTACAAACATCAGTTCAGTTCGACAACGGATTACAGATAAGCAACTCCCAGGAGCGACGCTGTCGAACTGACCGGTCGATGCAACCCTCTGTAGCTTCCGCATGGGAAACCGCGTCCACATTTACAAGTTTCACCGGATATTTATATCATCTCGTTTGAACCCTTGTATATCAATAAGGTGGCATATACTCCTCTATATTCCTACCATACGCGTGCTACTATATAACTGTACCATATACGTACGTACGTGTTCCTACAAACTACTGGAAACAGAGTTCCTGGTCTTCAACCATCGTCGGCGACGTCTTCCAACCTCTGCCCGATGATTACAGGCTCATCCCTGACAGAATCATGGAGTTCTTCGACGCAGAAGGCCCAGAACAGCTTGGCGCGATAGCAGAGCGCACTCAAGACCCAGAACAGCTTGGCGAGACAGTCGAGCGGTTTCAAGACCCAGAACAGCTTGGCGAGATGGCAGAGCACGCAGAGGCCGATGCAGCCCAGCCACGCGAAGCGGTGCACCGCCGAGTTCACGGCGGCGGAGTGACCGAGACACGGAAAGACGCCCACGGCGAGCACATAAGGAACACCCAGAGCAGCGAGCAGTTTTGTCGCGACAGGCATGAAAATATCTCGGAAGAAGCATGGCAGAGGCATCATCGCCCCTCGAGGCCAATCCAGTTTCGTCCGAGTAAGCCTCGGGACCCGTGATTCGTCGGTTAGATAGGCCAGGAATGGTGATAATGGCCAATGAACCTTCAAGATATGCATGTAGATGACTGGTCAGTTAAATAAATGTTTCCCTGTTTTTGACTTAAATACTATAAACTAGTTTACATAATTTGGCAATCAGCTCCATGCCACCCCAGAAGAGTGGCAAATAGAAAGAATGATAATTGTGAGATTGCTTGAGGTGGCACAGATAAAAGGGGAGATGTGGACTCTAGTATGAGTTTAACAACGGGCATAACAATGATAATTTGTGCATTCTTATTTTTTTTCGTAATTCACTTTAGGACTGTGATTACTATTTGAGTGCAATCTAGCAAATTATTCCTATCTAATATTGTCAAGTTTGGTACATACATTACAATAATGTGGGCTATAAAGAGGCCACAGGGAAGTTTCAACTCACCCATTTTACCCAGATTTTCAGCAATAGCCACCCCAGGAACCAAGTGTAGAACAAGTCTAGAGCTGGAACACCATCATCAGGCCCAGCGAATGGTGATATTAGCAATAAATCAACCAGCAGCCCAATCAGGAAGGGAATGATGACAAACTGAGAGCAGACAGCTTTGAGTTATTTTACTGTATAAGAAAAGAAAAAAAGAAGGAATCGGCTTGAACTAAACTGCTCACCCATAAGAACACAATAAGACAACGATTCAAAGCTGGAAGATGCTTCCTCCCAGAAGTCATGTAGGCAAACAAGTCTCTTGAGGTGGCAATAATAGTTGATATGATGCCAAATCCAACAACCAAAGCAAGTAGATCTAGCAGAAAATATTGCACCAATAAGCCAAAGCAAGGTCAATATATTTACTTTGTTTACAAAGGAAATCCATGAATTAAACATTACCATTATTGGACTTCAATCCACCTGTAAGTGGCAGCTGAGGGATGGCAAATAACAGTGCACGCCCCACTGAGATTGTCAAAATAAGCACAGCTGAATTGCATACCATAATGGTCAAACACCCAAGCATCACATGCAGGATTATACGAAGTGAGACCAATCTCCTTGTGCAAGGGTAAGTACTGAGAACACCTCTGCATCTGCAAAAAAAATAATTAATCAAATGGTAAGTATAAAATATGAGAGGACAGGTACATCCAACAAATTATGAGGTGTTCTTGTGCTGTTCTGAAGAGTAGTTGGTTTTTCGTGATCAAGCGCAAAAATAATGTGCTTCAGTTTTCCCCCTGACTCGCCATGCGATGGATGCTGTTTCTTGTACGTCTAGGGTACTTGATCTTTGGCGCGAGGGCAATCCGTCTCTTACGAAAGTAGCCTATATTTTCCTTTTATGTAATTTGTTTGTAAGAATCACTATGGTTTCATTTAATGAAATCGGTGAGTGATCCCTTATTTCAAAAAAAAAAAAAGATTGACACTACACAGAGCCCCAAAGGAACATGATAAATCCCACGTGAGAAGAGACATATCTTGGAATCAAAGTGATGCACGCCAATAGCCTAAAACTACTGCATGTCCAGTAACCACCAGAATCCAAGTCTCATAAATCAACAGTGAATAAATCAACAGTGAACACTAAACTTAGATGAAAGTAAGAATTAGACTATATCAGAAAATGAAACAAAACTACGGGGGTTTACCTTTTATCCTTAGCCTCATTAGTGCTACCATATTTATCTTTTGGTGTGACACTGCTCCCACCGTCATGACCAAAAGCTCCACTGGGCAAGACAGTCACCGAAACTGACAGGCCAAGAGTCTGTCCAGTGGGAAATGTATAATGCATCACCTTCTTCACTATCCACCCAAAGCCTATGAGTGCATGCGTATGGCCAATGAGAAACCTCACTAGAAGAACACCACAAAGCGAATCTGTGTAGTTCTGTGGTGCTGACCAAAACGATGTGCCCTTTGTAGGAATATTGAAGTAGCTGCGGATCACAAACATTACAATAAGGTGTTAAGAGTAACAAAAAATGGCATCTGGAACGAAGCTGAATACTTACATGATATCTACCAGGAACTTCCCGGTTGCCAATCGACCGGCAATTTGAATAGGAACAACAATGACCATAGCAATAAGGATGATGCCAATAAAAAGACCAGGAAGCTTCTTGAAATAAAATTTGTAGAACAGATCACGGATGTTTACATTATGGTCGACAAAAGGAGATGTAACTCCTGGCCTCAAAATCTAGTAACAGAAAACATCACTCGTTATAACCCTGAAGCATCCATTGAATACACCATTAAAATGATGAGATGACAAATCCGATGCGACCAATACCATGGAATGAAGTCCAGAGAATATGGAGACTAGATCCAAAAGTGCGCATCCAATAAGCCATTGAAGAGCAGTAGAGGCGTAAATCGAAGCAAACAGAGGTTTAAACCTTTCAAAGATGGTTGCATCAAACATTTTTGAAGTGCAGATATCAAGTGACCAAGCAAACAATAGTGGCCATATTATAGCTGTGTTTATGAGATTAAGAGAAATATTCACAACAATGATAAACTTTATGATCCCGCTGAAGAATATATCAAACAGACTCTCGAAGAAAATGTCATCGCCCCTCAAGTATTGATGAAAAGTATGCAGCCCAGCAAAAGTTGCTCCCAGTGAGAAGATAAATCCATATCCAATTAGGAGGGTAGAAGGTGTTGAAGCATATGAGTCAACTTCAGCTCTGCACAGTAGAGCAATCCTTCCAAGTGTGAAAGGAAGAAATGCAAGTATACAGGCTAGAGCCATGTCACCCATTACCACCTGATTACATATGCATATTGTTAGAATTTTGTAGATATGTAAAAAAGAAAAGCTGAAAAAAAATGTGAAGCATCTATTAGAAAAGCATGAAACTAAGCCAAAACCATGTAAACAAAGCCCGGTTAGGGTTGGCCTAAAAAATACTACATTAGCACAACGAATAAAGTGGGAAAATGAACAAGTTAAGCAGTTGTGGAACTGGACTAATAAGCAGAAAGGGTTCAAACGCTTTCAGACTCTCTGCTGAGTGGGCTGGACCTTTTCTCTCTTGCCTAAACTCCCCTGTTTAGGCCCCTCCCCTGTTGCACATTACCCCCACCAACCCACTCTACTTTCTCATGTATATACGTGTACAGTTTCTCCTTGTTGGGGCCTCCCCTACAGTTTCCCGGTCAAGAAACATCCAAAAGAAAACTCTGCACCTATACTTGAGAACGGTCCTCCTATCTATGTATTTATCAGTACTGATTGACAGCAGGCACAATTGAAGGACAGAAAACAGAGTAACACAATTTCAGGGCAGAAAACAGAGTAACACAATTGCAGGGCAGAAAACAGAGTAAGGAAGGGAGTGTCATCTTATTTGTAGTTGCATTAGCCTTGTAGAAAAACTCGTATAAATTTCTTGGATATGGACATCCATTACTTTTTACTATCTAACTTGGGGCGTTAAACCAAGGTGGGGAGTCATGATGTGCTAAATGCTACTCCCTCTGTTGACAAATATAAGATGTTTTAACTTTTTTCTGAATCGGATGTATAAAGACACGTTTTAGAGTATTTGTTAACTCACTTCAGTCCGTCTGTTTGTCCACATTGAAATGCCAAAACATACTACTTCCTCTGTACCGAAATACTTGTAGTTGGGGGAAATTAGTACAAGTTCCCCCAACTACAAGTATTTCGGTACGGAGGTAGTATTATGTTTTGGAACGGATGGGTAGTACAGAACACAAACACACTAATTGGTGCTTTGCTAATATGGGGAAAATGTAGGAGGATCACATCACCATAGCATAAAAACGATATAATAATGCTAATATAAGTACCAGCAGATGTACTAGACTGGTTGAGGAGCAAGAAGAAGAAACATACCGACAAGGAAAACCGAAGGACCCGCAGCGTGACATGTTGGCAGCGGCGCAGACGTGCCCGGTAGTTTGCACGAACCGTGTGTTCCGCCTTGAGCGCGAGATGAGCAAGGGCGGCGGGGCCATAGAGGCGGATCGAGAGCAGACGCAGGGCCTCGTCACGGCTCCTGGCGAGCGCGAGGCGCCACGTACAGAGTCCCGCGAGCGCCCAGGCGACCAGGGCTGTCAGGATGAGGTACAGCAGCGCTAAGAGCAGGCACACGGGCCTCGCCGGTGCCGGGGTTGGAGCCGGGGCGCGTGCGGCGTAGATGGGGCGGACGGAGATCTGGTGCCCGCACACCTGACCAATGAATCGAGCGCACCGTCAGACACTGCGCGGCCTAGGAACTAAGCGCGAGCACGGCGGCGGGACGGATCCGGCGCCGGAGCCAGGGACAGGCGACGAGGGGACGGACCAAATTCGGGGCGTGATCCGCCGGGGGAGGCGGGGAAGGAGATGGAGATGGTGATGGCGATACGTACGTACCTCGCACTGGCGGCGGGCTTTGAGCCACCGGATCTGGCAGTGGTCGTGGACGAAGCGCATGCTGCCCTTGCAGCCGCAGGGGCGGCGCAGCGGGCGGTCCGCGTCGGCGGGGTGCCGGCAGATGCGGCACTGCTCCTCCTCCTCCGCCGCCGCCTCCTCGCCCGCCGCCGTTCTCCGCAGAGCGGCCACGGCGGCGCCCATCCGCGCCGTTCAGTTGAGCTGGAGAGAGAGAGAGAGGTGGTGGAGATAGTGGGGGTTTAGGAGGAGGGGGAGAGGGGAAAGGAATGTCTCGGCCGAGGAATGAGGGGGAATGTTCGTCCAACTCAGCACTGCACTGTGACGTGGCGCAGACGCGGAAGCTGACGTGGTGGGAACATGAGCTAATTTGAGGGTCACACCCCTCCCTGCTTTTTCTAACACAGTATATACGTAGATGCTTTTTTTAGAGAGATCGCCACATTTATTAATTTGAAGCAAAATTCATAGGGATACAAAAACGGTCAGATGGATGTAGAAGCCACAGGTGGCGACCCTGAGGAAGCAAAACATAAAAATTTACAAGATTGTATGCCTTTTACAAGTGGAGGTGAATCAAGAAGGAGAGGATGTCTTAAACTTCGCTCTAACCTACTACATGATCGTAGCTAACACTCTTTTTAAAAAGAGAGAGTCTCATCTACTACTAGTGGTCGACATTCTAGCCAGATTGATTTCGTCGTCTCAAGAAGAGAAGACATACATGCTTGCCTTGATTGTAAGGTGAATACCTGAAGAGAGTGGTGTCCCTCAATACATGCTTGTGGTCGTTGACTTCCATTATGGAATCCATGTCTAGCGGAATAAGCGCCTTGTAACCCCACTCAAACGAGATGCTCCCATGTCAATACAAAACAAAACAGGACGTATGGGATCGCCTCACCATGAAGACCCAGAACTTGGGTAAACTACTTGTGCAAACACCCCTCTGGTACGGCCGACCGTCAGTTGGCGTAAGGCATGGGCTGCGTCGCCCAGAGACCAACTCCAGATCAGATCTTTCATAAACCCCGGGGAACTTGCGTTGGGGCAGAGCATCACCTTTGCCCCCCTCACCTTCATTGCAGACGGTGAAGGACGGGTCGACATCAACCCGCCTTCCTCCCCGGCTCGCACCATCTTCTTCAGGACGCTCACCTTCGCCATCGACCTCTACGGCGACCACAACCCAGAAGAGTGCATCTGGGGCGGCTACATCTTGAACGATGGTGCCACTTCCACAAGCTTGATCTCTCTTCCAGAAAGGGAGCGCGATGACGACAGTTGGATGAGCCCCACCACTACATCAACATCAGACGATGGTACGCCAGCGCAGGCCATCAATCTGAAGTAAGAATAATACTCCCTCCGTCCAAAAAATAAGTGTCATTAATTAATTATAAAATTACTAAATCAACGACGGTTATTTTGGAACAGAGGGAGTATATGACAAGACATATACATCCAACACATTATGAGGTGCTCTTGTTTTGTTCTGTTAATGAGCTTAAATTTAAACTAGGCTTGAGTCGTCGGTCACCGAGTTCAAGCCAAGTCACTGAATTCTACTCCCTCCGATCGAAATTACTCGTCCAAGAAATGAATGTATCTAGATGTATTTTAGTTGTAGATACATTCATTTTTATGAAGTAATTCCAAACGGAGGGAGTACAAATCTGCCAGTCACCGTCTGGCGCCTTATGGAAGAGTCGACTTCATGCTGGAAGCTATGGCGTGCAGAAGGCAAGTCGCACTCGCGGAGGACGTCGGACAACGCAGGATCTGGGTCGCCTCAGATTGTGCAGAGACCGTTTATAGCTTTATAGTGCTCTCCTCATGAAGATCAAGTGGAGGGCCAGCATTTTTGCGTCCATGAATTTCAAGGATGAAAAACAAAAGCTCAGAATTGTAAACCATTCTCAAGAGAATTTTCGTTATTCATAATTAGGTTCAACATCACACACACACACACACACACACACACACACTGCCTTCTCGGTAGTAAGAACAACAGCTTAAATATAACAAATAGTTTGTGCTCCATCGGGTCGGTCTAAAACGGTTCAGCACATAATGCAGATATCATCTCATCCGGGTCGACAACTTTCACCGCGCACCGTCCACATCACCTGCAAACAGGAGAAATAAAACATGCTCAACTTGGCCTGATCATAAGAAAACCAGAAATCAAGCAAGGAATAGATAGGCTGTGCATAAAAGAACGAATAAGACACATTGATACACTACAAATACAACATGCAACAACATTTGCACAGAAATAGGATGCAGGCGTACAACTTTCCTAAGCATAAAAGGAGGCAAGCTAAAGTTTTCATCTCCTCAAAGATATGAAACCTGGTCCAATACGTTAGAAGTATTCTCGGATGAGACAGAATAGAAACAAAAGTGAAGGCAAAGCATACGGTGTCAAGAGATCCGCACCTGTGGAATAAAAGCCAATGTAGGGGAAGATAGTTGCAGGGACTTGAGCCTCGAAAACTTTGTTGCACCGCATTGACTTGAGCTCCACTGCAAAGACACCCTCTCTCGTCCACATAAAAAACATATCATCATCCTCAATGAGACCCAATATCCTGACGGGACGCCCACTGGCAGAATGATTATTTACCAACGGCACCGATGACACATTCGGTGGAAGGAATGCATCCAACTGAATGGTCCTGCGCAGCACCCATTCCATAACACCCTCCGGACCTGTCTCCCGAGCCCATAGGCGCAGGTTGAACTCCGTCAAGGCAGCAAGGCCTAGCCCGCCGTCCTCTGCCTTCATGATGTGGACATTCCTTCTGTACACACTATGTGTATCTTCTGGACACTCAATATGGTATAACTTACGCGTATCCAACTCAAAGGCAAGGATATACTTTGCCTTCAGCGGCCAGTACAAGATGTTCCCAACAAGGACACTAGGCCTTGAATCAATATCAGATGGTGTTGGTGAAGAAACGATCTGGTGCCAGCTGCTACTCTCTGACGAGTATCTACAGGCATAGGCGTAGCGTGTGCAAGTGAATACCCACACTACGAGAAAAGGGCAAGAGTGGCAGTCACCACTGTCCTTGTGGCCAGCTGCACAAAGCACTGTAGCTTGGCTCTCAGGAACAATACCATGATTAAAACGCCGATCAGCATCCGGAGTGGCCGGTACATATTGCCTGCTGCCAGTCATGGGGTTCCATACCTGGAGCTGAGTCCAAGTTGAGCTAACGAGGAGGACAAGGCTGTGGCGGCAGCCAAGGACCTGCCAGCAGGGGTCAGGTAGGGAGAAGACTGCCGTTGAGACACAATTAGGAGGGTCCCCTGTGGGGATAAAACGGGGGATGCTAGTGGAGTTGCTGAAGAAGCAAAGCACAGGAAGTTTCTGATGAAGTGTGCGAAAGCGGCTGACGAATTGGCGGTTTTTGATGAGGTAGTGCCATCGCTTGCAGACAAGGGACGTGCGAAACAAGCAGGTGGGGTGTGCTGGGAGGCAGAGAAATATCTCGATGAGCAGATCATCTGGCAGCTGGCTTGATGAGGCAGGGAACAACCCCAAAGGGTCCATCATCTTCCTGATCTTAGAGCAGTTCTAGCAGTAGTAATATTTCAAGGTTTGTTGATTCTTCCAATCATACATCCCGGTATCTCGACTTACTCCAGTTTGCTTCAGAAACACATGCGCAACCGCTTTAACCTCTGCTTCTCTAATGCTGCTACAATTATTCTGGCAAGAGGTCGGGAACAATTGACCTGCACATCAACAAACTCTGCAAGTATACAGAGCACTGACACTTGTTAGCAGCAAATTCACAAATATAAGACCTATATACAATATACTGAAACAAATAAACATATGTTGTGACGTTTAACCCATATTTTTCATGTCCGCTTGTATCCAGTTTAGGATAATCAAATCCGGCAAGACGTGTTTAAAACGTCTTGACGGTTTAAATACATACAGAATTACAGATCAATACTCACTTAGAAGTTAGAACCATATTCGGGAAACAGAAAAACTAGAACAAAAACCTAGGGTGCATAAGCCGGCTGTCCGGACGAGCATCAGTAAGCTGCAGTGAGGATAAGCCTCTGTATTCCTAGCAGCCTTTGTTCGTCTGCTATTTGAGTTCAGTTGTTACGCGAAACAACAAAAGATTTGCAGATCCACGACGTACTACATAGGATTCATATAAACTAGCATAAAAATCTGGGTTCGAATACATGTTGTCGATGCATCAGAGGTAAACTGAAAATTTCTAATCCGAGCGCAAATTTCATATGCAAAAATCAGAGTTGATGCGTCAGAGGAAGGCAGGGCAGCCGGATCTGGGAGGGAGGAGGAGAGAGCGGCTGACCTGGTTGCCGGGGCGGGGCGGTTGGGTCCAGGGGTGGGTCGCCGGCGGCGTAGGAGTCGGCGGTGGGACGGCGGAATTTGGGAGCAGGGGAAGGGCGTAGGCAGGGCTCTTGTTGGGGCGTACTTGAAGACTTGCTGGGCTTGGACGACATGGGCCGTGACCCACTTGGACTCGAAAGAGGAAACCGCGCAGGGACCGAAAAGAATCATAATTGGGCGTGCTAAAAAAAAGAGTCATAATTGGACGCTCGTTGCTTCAAGTTGACCTGAAGACCGCGATGGCCCGGCCCAATTTCCTAACGGACGCAGGCGCTATAGTATCCGGTTTTGGGAACCTTCTAGCAGGGCTATTTTTTTAATAATACATTTTTTATCAAATTTCAGAAATATTACGCCATAATTATATTTTTTAAAATAATACCAGATCCAGTCATCCTACTGGTGGCCGATTGGCCCCCAGTCGGCCCACTGCCGGCCAACTGGATCTAGTCAGCCCACTGCTGGTCGAGGCCCCAGTCGGCCCACTGCTGGCCGATTGGTCCCCGGTCTGCTTCCTCTAGGCCGACAGGTGCATGTACACATTTTTCTATTGAATAGGTATTTGAAAAATATTGAAGGAGTATTTGAAAAAATGTTGATCATGTATATAAAAATGTTAATCAAGCATTTGAAAAAAATGTTGAATAAGTATTTGGAAAATGTTGAACAAGTATTTAAAAACTGTTGAATAGGTATTTGACAAATGTTGAAGAAGTATTTAAAAAATGTTGATCATGTATATAAAAATGTTCAACAAGTATTTGAAAAAATGTTGAACAAGTATTTGAAAAAATATTGATCATGTACAAAAAATGTTGAACAAGTATTTGTAAAATGTTGATCATGTATATACAAATATTTTACAATTATTTGAAAAATGTTGAACAAGTATTTAAAAATGTTAAATAAGTATTTTAAAAATTGAACAAGTATTTAAAAAATGTTTAACATGTGTATAAGAATGTAGAATGAAAAACAAATAGGAGAGGTAAAAAGAATTTTGAACAAATATTTGAAAAAAGTTGATCATGTATATAAGAATGTAGAATGAGAAACAAAGAAACTAAAAATATATAGAAGGAAAAGAAGAAATAAAATATAGAAAGAAAAGAAAAAAGAAAGAAAGAATGGAGAAGACTGGCTCAGTCACCACTATTTGTCCGCGATTCCTTTTCTAACCAGTAACTGGGAGTTGATGGGTTGGTTAGCTGCGCTGGTGATTGCCATGGAGACCAGGGATCAATCCCTGTATTGCCCCATTTTTAGTTAATTTTTCCTTTACTGTACGTGCGAGGGGCTGACCCGATCGGATCACAGCAGAACGCGGGCTAATTGGCCAGCAATGGGCCGACTGGGGGCCAATCCGTCACCAGTAGGACGACTGGATCCAAACAGCCAGCAATGGGCTGGCTGGGTATTATTTAAAAATAATAATTACGATGTAATATTTCTGAATATTAATTTAAAAAATGTATTAATTTTAAAAATTAGATCTAGCAGGTACCTGACCGGTTTTGGGAACCTTCTAGAAAATTCCTGAACCGGTTTCACTGTCTTTTTAGTCTTTTATGTTTCTTTTTTATTTTTCTTTATGTTTTTTCTGTTTCTTACTTCCCTTCTCTTTTTTCCTTTTTTGTTTACTTAATTCATTTTCAACTTCTTTTTCTAATTCCTTTTCCTTCTCGATTTTCTGCTTTTTTTCAGAATTTAAAAATTTGGTTGAAAATTCAAAATATGTCTAGAAGTTCAAAAAAAATAATGTATTTAATTTTTGTTCACAAATTAAAAAATAATGTTGATTTTAAAAAACTGTTTGCATATTTGAAAACGTGTTCTCCTTTCAAAAAATGTTTTTGTTTTAATTTTGTTTTCAGAAATTTCAAAGAACGCCACATCCTAATATTTTTCATAGTTTCAAAATTTGTTCACATATGAAAAAATGTCCCTTTTCATGCACTGTCAATGTTTTAAAAAAGTGGTCCACTTTATCAAAAAAATTCAAAATTTCAAAATAGTTTTCATTTTAAAATTTATTCCCAGATTCAAAAAATGTTCACATCTTAAAAACTTGTTCATGCTTCTCACAAAATATTTTTTTTTCAAAATTCAAAAATGTTTCTGTTGTCAAAATTTGTTCACAAATTACAAAATGTTCCTTTTTTGAAAAGTGTTCACAAATTCAAAAATGGGTCGCATTTTGTCAAAACTTCTTCATAATTGTCAAAATTGTTTGGAATTTAAAAATTGTTATCATTTTTTCTAGATTTGTTCCCGAATTAAAAAAAACGTTTTTGTTTTAAATTTTGTTCACTGTTCGAAAATTCTTCACATTTTTTAAAAACTAGTTCGTGTTTATCAAATTTGGTCGGTATTTTAAAATATATTCCTGTTTTTCAAAATTTTACCACTACTTCAAAATGGTTCCTGTTTTGGTTACAAATTCAAAAAAATCTAACACTTTTTTGAAAATCATGTGTGTTTCATTCGGACTTTTAGTGATATTCATGGAAGTTGTGGCAAAAATAATAGAACTCCAAAATGCTTTAAAAATAACACTTTTGGTTCCCCTAAAAAATGAAAATAACACTTTTGAAGCATCTATTTTATATTTTTGTCATGACTTCCACGAATGTCGTTCCATGATAAAATTTTGTGTGCGCTCCAAACATTTGTCAATGTTTGCCACAAAGAAATTCCAGAATTTTTTGATTTTATTTTCAATTTTTTCAAAATTTACTATTCACTCGAGCCCATTTGAGCTCGAGCTCAGAAACACCACGCCCGGTCCCCAATCCTATGTATCTTATCATTCTAAAAATTTATCTTCTTCTTCCTCGAAGTGTAGTTATGCAAATAGGTGTATGTTCGAAGTTGTATCCACCTCACATCTGTGCAAAATCACCCTGCGATAAATGGAGATTGTGTTATAGGCTCTGACTGCAGCCAACGACGTGCTGATTTGCCATCACTCCATATCACACTGAGAGTATGGAAAAACTATTTGGACAACACTTGGGGGGAAATTGCAAGGGAGTCATTTCTATATATAGAATGTGGCAACTTAGTTGTAATTTTCTTCGACTAATAGGACCGTGTGAGGCTTCCTAGTACCAACACGAAACCGAATCAACTATGGAAATAAACACTTTTAGTGGCATATCTGTCCCACCTACGAGGAGCCTCTCACATGTGGAGCTAGAAAACTTTGTTTGTTTTATCTCTACTACTTATAAAAGGGGCAAGCTAAAATTCCCCTCAAGTCTCCAATGCATAGATGCTTAACTTGTTGTAGCTAAACTCTCTTTGTTTACTACTAAACTCTTCCATGCATTGACGAGCTTTCTTCATTTAAGTGTCTTGCCTAGATTTGCACTTTGGTATTGTTTCTTCTTGGGTCATCAAAGTGCTTTCTCTCCTCTTTAATTGCTTTGCCATGTCAATTTCTCGCTTATGTGGCGTGCTTAGCACTTGTACACCATGGAACATTTTGGGCCGAACGAATTTTTTTTGTCATACATATGACACTTCTATGACGATAATTGTGATAAAACCTGGTATCATCATAGATGTGGTGGGCTCCTATTTCTATGACAAAAAATCATGACAGAAAATGGGCTTTTCGTTCTGGGCGGGCCGGAGACGCAGCTGCATGACATTCGTTGGGCCGTCCATGACGAAAAAAACCGTGGTAGAAGCGAGGGGGAGGAAAATTTCAGGGAGTTGCCGGTTATGGTGGGAGGTCGGGGCCGAAGCGATGCGCTGCTTTCTCGTGACACGACGCTGGCGTGTGTGTAGGCGTTAGCTCTAATCAACCCGAAGCGAGGCGTTGGGCTCTAACTTAACCCGAAGCGACAGACTGCGAACTACGCGTTCATCGAACCCAAGCGATCGATCGATGGTCGTTAATCGAACCCGATCGAGCGATTCTTCGCCATCGCCGCTAATCAAGCCGATCGATGCCGCTCTGGGGTGAACAGTGAGTGTTGTAGGGGGGTTTGGATGAACAGTGAGCGGTGGCGTTGCCTCTGGATGAACAGGACCCCATGGTGTGGAGGGCTGGATGAACAATAGACGATGGAGGGGTGCCCGTGGAGGGGTGGTTGAACAGACCCGTGGTGTGGAGGGTGGATGAGCAGATGAGCGGTGGAGGGTGTTTGAACAAGAGCCGATGGAGTAAGCGCGGTGGAGGCTGGATGAACAGGAGCCCGTGGAGGCTGGAGGAGGTCGACGGTGGCAGTGGAGGTGGAGGAGGTCGACGGTGGAGATGAACAGTATCCCGTGGAGTCCCGTTTTGCGGTACGCCACACCCTCCCGATGAATAGGACCCCCGTTTCGACCGTAGCACTCCAACACAAGTCCGTTTCGTCCGTTTTGCGGTACGCCACACCCCTCCTAATCAACAGGACCCCCGTTTCGACCGTAGGAGGTCCGTTTCGTCCGTTTTGTGGTACGCCACACCCCTCCCGATCAACAGGACCCCCGTTTTGACCGTAGGAGATCCGTTTCCTTCGTTTTGCGGTACGCCACACCCCTCCCGATCAACAGGACCCCGTTCCGAACGTAGGAGGTCCGTTTCCTCCGTTGTGTGGTACGCCAGGCCTCGTTTCCATCGCCTGTTCCGTCCAAGCCCTCCCGATGGACACGACCAGCATTCCGTTTCGACCCAGCCGGTTGGCTCCCACGCGTTCTGTTGCCTCCCGATGAACACGACGCATTCCGTTGCCTCCCCATGAACACGACGCATTTCGTTGCCTCCCCATGAACACGACGCATTCCGTTGCCTCCCCATGAACACGACGACGACGCTGTTTCTCCATTCCGACCCAGCCATATACACGAGCCCTCGCCATACGTATGTGCGAGTAGGCGTTCGAGACCCCGCCAGTATGTACACATACGTGGCCGTATTTTCTTTCTTGCACCCTGGCCGCTGTACATATGTGTACATGCTACGTGCGCGCCTCTACTACGACACGTGCGTGCCTCTACTTCCACCAGTATATATGTACGTATACGTTCGCGACCAGAATGACAACGCTACGTACTCTTCGACCAGGTGGGTCCCGACTATCAGGCACTTCCTTGCCTGCGAAGATGTAGCTGGTGGGTCCCAGCAGTCAGGGGGCAAATCGTTTTTTGCGGACGCACTTCCTTGCGTGCGAAGATGTAGCTGGTGGGTCCCAGCGATCGGGGCGAATCGTTTTTTGCGGGACGCACTTCCTTGCGCGCGAAGGTGTAGCTCGTGGGTCCCAGCAGGTTAGGGGCGAATCATTTTTTGCCGGACGCACTTCCTTGCGTGCGAAGATGTAGTGGTGGGTCCCAGCGATCGATGGGAAATGTTTTTTCGTGAAATCAAAGGCCCTGTCCGGTGGGTCCCAGTTGTCAGGTGGAGGAATCATTATTTTCCGCGTAATAAGGAGGCACTTCCTTGCTGCGGCCGTGGACCCAGCTGTCAGCCTCTCCACGTACAGTCCACGTCCGATTGAAGTAGTTCCTTGACCACGTTGACCATGCCGCACCAAGAGCACCAGGGCGGTGGACGACGGCAAGGCCTAGGAAGGGGACGCCGGGGAGCCGGGGAAGACGCGACAGTAGAAGCCCGCGCGGAGAGGAGTACGAGGGTTCACTGGTTCGGCTGTGGTGTGAGGCTGCCGTCGCCGCAGGGCCTGGCCAGCGGTGGGAATATTAGGGGACGGTGAGGCCTCTGCGACAGCACAGCCGGCCACGGGAGGCAGGAGCATGCGGCACGACCGGCGCTGCTTTGGGTAGCTGGAGCAAGAAGACCAGAGGTTGAAGAAGCACTACGGCCGTTGGATGGTCATCGTACGGTCACTGGAGCTAGAATCGTTCATATTGACTAAAGTTGACAAAGGCCCCGCCCCGATCAACTTAGTAGGCCCTAAGTCAGCCTCCCACCATGGTGGGTCCCAGCTAGTGGGGAGTATTCATTTTTTTGTGCGTAATAAGGAGGCACTTCCGGTGGGTCCGAGCTGACAAAGGGGGGAACATTTTTTTCGTGAAATACGCTGGCCCGTCCAGTGGGTCCCAGCAGTCAGGGGAGAAACGTTTTGTTTGCGAAATAAGGTGGCCCGTCCGGTGGGTCCCTGCTGTCAAGTGGAGGAATAATTATTTTGCGCGTAATAAGGAGGCACTTCCTTGCGGCCGCCTGGACCCAGCTGTTAGCCTCTCCACGTACAGTACTCTTCCGATGGAAGTCGGTCGTTGACCACGTTGACCACGCCGCGCCGAGAGCACCAGGGCGGTTGTCTGGACGACGGCGAGGCCTAGGAAGGGGATGACGCGGAGCCGGGGAAGACGCAACAGCGGAAGCCCGCGCGGAGAGGAGTACGAGGGTTCACTGGTTCGGCTGCGGTGTGAGGCTGCCGTCGCCGCAGAATAACAAGGGGTGTGGGTGAGTAGAGGGATGGCCTGGCCAGCGGTGGGAGTAGTACGGAGCGGTGAGGCCTCCGCGGCATCACAGCCAGCCATGGGAGGCAGGAGCACGCGACACGACCGGCTTTGGGCGGCTGGAGCAAGAAGACCAGAGGTTGAATAAGCACTACGGCCGTTGGATGGACATCATACGATCACTGCAGCTAGAATCGTTTATATTAACTAAGTTGACAAAGCCTTGGTACGCGTCAACTTAGTAGGCCCACAGCTCGGATTTGGCAGAGAACATATAGCCCATTTGCGATTTGTAAGAATGTACAACCCATTTTTTAATTCTAATGGAATTTACTACAGCCCATTTACAGTTTGTTAAAAGTACAACCCAACTTCTAGCTAGGATAACGATTAATAATTTCAAAAAACCGCTCAAAACAGAATTAAAAAAAATTCCCACATTTTGATGGGATCCGAAATATTTTTATCCGAAATTTCTAGTCAGGTTAAATATAATTTCAAAATAAAGTTGTATTACGTTAAAATCCAACGAAATATTGCGCGCGCAACAAGTAATGAAATTAAAATTTCCAAATTCCAAAATAATATATTTTTCAAACTAATTACGTGTTTGGTGCATAGTAACTGCCAAGTTATTATAATTACATCCCATGTATTATTTCTTAAAGTCCATTTTCTTGTTAAGCCTAATGCATACCTCCTAGGAAAGTTTGCAGCCCAGCGGGGCGGAGAATGACAAGTTGACCCGGATATTGTGTACAACTGTCGGCCCAGTTGCATTGCTGATATTGAAAAAAAGACCTGTGTAGTACAGTACAGCCTAACATGGTTACTCAGCCCACAGCGACGCCGGAAAGGCCCAAACAAGGCTTCTGTACAACTTTTTGAAGTCACTGAGCTCAGTTAATAACTTAAGAAAAAAAGCTAGATTACAGTGGAACCTAATTAAAAGCTGTCACGAGCAAATAAATAATTCAACGGGTCCCACTGGTGCGTGTGCGCGTGTGTGCATGTGTGTGTGTGTGTGTGTGTGTGTGTGTGTGTGTGTGTGTGTGTGAGAGAGAGAGATATAGAGAGAGACCCATCGGTCGATGCTCGTAAATACATCTTTCAGCCATATGCATTGCTGATGCTTAGTAAAAACTTATATAGTTGACACAATCATATAGAACATCATAGCACACTGAACTTGCATACAAAAATTTCACGCAGGTAGCACAATCAGGATGGAAGTAATGGATCGCTACGGGAAGGGCTATGTTGAAACTAACGAAGTCGTACATAATGGTTCATCGTCTTTAGAAATGATGGGGAAATATTTTGAATGTTGTGCAAAGAAAAGAGACAGACAACACAATAAGTTCTGCTAGCACATTAAGTTGACGTACAACCCTTTCTAAAAAAAGTTCAGGTACAATAGAACAGGTCACAATCAAATGTACTGGCATATCAGTGCTTCAGACCCATATCTCGGATTTAACTAGTACTATCTGACAAGATTCAGTTGTTACCTCAAATTAGAGCACACCCAGGCAGCCAGCCCCGCCTCTTCTCCCAAAGAAGCAGTGGCCTCCGCCACGCGATGGAGTAGGCCCTGTGCCATCCATCATTCCGAGCAACACGGGGAAAGTCTGACGTTGACTCCTGTAATGGATGTCGTCGACGGACCCTGGCACCAGCGGCGGCGGCAGGACTTCGATTGATGGATTGAGCACTTCTTCGACATGCACGAACACTCGATACAGGTACATCCCTAACGTGGTCCGCGCGGCCTTGGTGGTGATGAATAGTACAACCCCGGTTCCTGCACCGGTATCTCAACACCAATCACCTTCGGTATGGTGGACGGCTTCTTCATCCATGCCATAACCGTCAGAGCCCAGCTGTCTGGAGGAACAAACATACTTACGAGCTCACCTTCAAGGTCGTTGATAAGCTCGTTCATGGACTCACTGTTCCAAGCACGTTGAGGCATGCCGTGGAAGGTAAGCTTTGTTAAAAACTCAAGCTCAGAGGGCACCGAGCCCCATCCTGGGTGCCACCGATCAAAGCTCACCAGCGCGCCATCGCAAAACAAATGCCGTGAAGATTCGAACACACGACTGCAGTCGAAAGTTGTCCGGAACCTGACGAAGAAATCAGCCGGTGGCGGACAGACTTCGACAAGCAAGTCACTTATTTTGATGCCGTGCGCAATGCCAAGAGCTTTGACAAGGTCGTCCGGCGAGACGGGAGGCCGGTCGCCGTTGATGGTTACCATCAGCACTTTGCCGGCAAACTGGTCGTCAAGCGCCGCCATGCCACTGTTGAGCGACAACACGCAGCGACCGAAGGCAGGACGAACCTCAGGATCTCCGGCTCGGAGATCCGCATTGAGCCGGAGATCTGCATTGACCGGCGACATGATAGTGCGCTTGAGTACAGGGAGTACATGAGGGGGATTTGGGGGAACTGGAGTAGGAATCGAGATTCTAGAGGTGGGGGAGGGGCGGGAGACCGGGGATGAAAAGGTAGCATGAATTTCGAGCACGCGCCAATATGCTCTCGGCGCGCAAGCGCATGAAAACACCGGTGGCGCCCACATGTCGGCCTAAGAGTCCTTATTCTTTCTTTTTTGGAGAGCCCAGCCTTTTTTTCAGGATCTTTTGAGAGCCCGACCTGAGAGTCATAATTGACCTGTTTAGCATTGCGTTACTACTCGGCCCATATTCAACGACACCTCACTGGCCCACAAGTGTACATCATCGAAAAGGCACTGAGCTCAAATTATATAACTTGAAAAAAAGGAGATATACTCCGAACACTGGAGAATGGTGATGCCCTCATTTAGCCCACCAGTAGTTCGAGACAATAAACAGTTCGAAACAACGATATATACAACATTCAAACACTGACTAGTGACTACTACTGACATAAACAACAAGACATGATAGTCCATAAGAAGTCTTGCTACACCACCAAAACGCACCCATCTGCAGCGCTCAGACTCTCGTGATCCAGACAAGAACGACATCCTAAACAGAAGCAACTATTACATAGTAAGAGTGACATAGACGAGGATGACCAAATGACAAGGAATATGCATAACAAAAGAAAGAACTACCCATCCAGAACCAGCAGCAAAGACAACAAAGTCATTCGAAGAGATGATCCAACACCATCATAATTTGCAGCCCCGCTTCAGCGACCAGTGATCCGGAGACACCAGTACTCCACCCTTTCGATGCAACAGCCTAATTACATATCAACCTGAAGGCTTGAACCACATCACTGCCTGTCGTAATTGAGACATCCAAGGATCAAAGTTAATCCGGATGCCTTTGTCATTCTCACCTTCTTTTGGCTGCAGGCTGTATCATTGACAATCAGGGGAGTTTGCTCCCGAACTCCTAGGGCTCGCCGTGTAGACACAATTTTCCGTAGCAAACAGAGCCTCTCTGCCATCAAGGTCCTTGCCAACGGTGATCTCCTGGTTCGGATAATTGAGTCCGAGAAACAGAGAGTGTGAACCAAGGCTGTTTACCCACCTCCAACTAAAAAATCGTAAAGGCCCCAACAAGCTGGTATCCTGCTCATAGACGTAACAACCACTGTCCGGATACTCACGTATTACACGATGCTTGTATACAGTGGGTTTTTTGCAATATAACTTTTCCGGCTCATGTGTCCGAATGATCATCAGTCTTTTGCCGTCGTCTGATCGAGCGAGGAACCAGTTGTGCTTCCCTGTTTTTGGCAAAGGTGGTGTGATTATAAAGGGCGAATCGTAGGGACAATGCATCATATCAAAAGGACGAGCATTGTTAATGTAAGATCAGCATTGTTCGAGTATGAGTAGGATAATGCAAGAAACAGCATTGATATGTCCTGTTGAACCGGGAGGAAAATACAGGAAATGTATCTGGGTTCAAAAATATAGAAGTGCCATGCATGGTTATACTCATGTTATCTATAATCGATTCTTCACAGAAACTACCATGTCATGCATGTTATGTAATCATGTTACGTCCTCACAAACAAATTCTTCAAGGTAACTAACAGACCATGCATTGTTATATACTCGTGTTACGTGGGTAAAATTTTTGTGAGGATATTATTCTAGCCATTGATTGTCAAGGGCGAATATAGGTATGTACACATGGTAAGCATTGCAGGATTTCACTACTTCCAAATATAGAGTTCTCCATATGCACATTTACTTCCCTAATGTATGGTTAGATGAAACCAACAGTGTGGTGCATGTTTCTACATCATGAAAATGAAGAAACTAACATGTCCATTGATACACACTCATATTTAGTAGTAGTATATAGATTACTGTAAAATAAGGATAATATCCATATATTCCTAACCATTTGATTATTTAGGGTACAAATTGGCTGTAATGACATGGTCACAATCATATGAATTAACTCATTCCAAATATAGATGATTTACGGCGTCTCTAATATATTGCCATAGTTCTACTCAAATTCTGCTCAAACAGGGATATGCCAATCATCACAAAAAGTTCAAACAGTGTCATCGCGTCATCATTAACATGAGATGGAAACAACTTACATGCGCCGTCCTAGAAATACGTGGTGCCATCTACTTTGTCGATCGCGTAGATGATGCCATTGTGTTCAATAGCATCACAGAAGTGTGTATCAGCTTTGACGATGATCCACTGCGAGCCGAGTTGTCTCCAGCTAAAGAAGGTACCGGCGTAAAGATAGGCGAGTCCACGGTCGAACAAGGCAATTAGCTTGAAGTCTGCGTAATTCGCATGTCATGTGGGCACTTGGCAGATTACAATCTTCTGCAAAACAATGTCCGTCCAACTGACATAGTAATCTAGATGACTTGGACCGCGATGGTAATACTCTATATAATCCAACGGAGGAAGGATAATCTCATGGGAGGTCTGGAAGTTCACGAGCACCAACTTTTTACGGTCTTCTCTGAAGGCAGCCATCCAGTGGGAGTTCATGCCGACCCAGTACATACCTGGCAAGAAGTTTCGGGCGATGGTGATCGGATTGATGTCGAGGGAAATGATGTACGGCGACACACTACATACCTGCAAAGAAGTTTCGGCTAATGGAGATCGGATTGAAGTCGAGGGGCATCATGCACGCCTCCGTATCATGGTGAGCCAATCTCGCAAGACCAGATAGCAACAAGTAGGGTGTCTTGAAAAGCTTAGGCCTCGCTTCGACGATGGCCATGTGCATGTCCCTCGAGCATGCAGCCAGCCGCAGGGCGGTCAACATATCCATACACGAACAACATAGGTCGAGGATGTCACTGGGGAGATTGCTCCAATCGCGGCTCATATGGATGCTGCGCGGTTCGCGTTCGGCCATGGTGGAGTTTGGAAGGGGGCTTGATTTACGGGGGAGAAGGATGTCGGTGCTGGAGCGGTTAGCGATGGAATAGTGGTACTGGGGGAGGCGAGTGAGGCGATGGTACATGGGGGCACAATGAGATGGAGACGGAGACGGAGATGGAGAAGGAGATGGAGATGGAGTGGTGCTATGGGAGCGGAGAGGGAGACGAGGCGAGGCGCCAATGTGCTGTACAGCGGCGGTGACAGACTGCATAGTGCACAGGGTGAGGCTGACTTTGGTAACCCAAACACGCCGCCTCGCCTGGACTAGCTAGTGTCAGGTGCAGGGTGTTGTCACTTCACTATGAGGACCGAATGAATAGTATTTTGACCATCAAGTGTACCACAGTTGTACTACTACTACTACTACTACTATTAGTAGGAACATGAGTACTCCAGTATTGTATAGCGTAAATAGGTCTCCCGTGCTAGCATGCTTGTTCACTTCATCATTAAGGTATCATCCATATTGCGAGTAGAACCAAATTCTCATGCATGCCCAATCAACGCCCTACCGCGATGCATGCAGTGGTCATTCTGGTGCATCAAGGACGGCATGCAGATCGTTCCACACTTGAGAAGAGGAAAAATGGAAAGGTAGAACGCGACAACAGAGGAAGCAAACGCTGGTAACGAGGCTTGGAGGGGATTGAGCAGGAAGTTAATGCTCCACACCTAAAGGTTTTGGGAAAACCTGATTTTCATAAGGTGACTTATACCCACCTAAATGGAGGGACTATTCCTTAACCAGAGAATGTTGTGTCTCCCACTCACGCGCTAAAAAAAAGCTACGACACATTTTTTATCTGTTTGCATAGGTCCCATCTATCAGTAAGGATGGACACGTACACGAACATGTACGACTCATCAGTCTACCCGCATAGCCTTTTCGTTTAGTCTACATAGCCGTCTAATCAACTGCCTGCATGCCACTTCTCCCATTTACTTCTCCATCGGGAACCGATTCTCCTCGGCTTCTTCACCTCCCCTTCTTCTTCATTTGCATCCAAACCCCACTGCATTCACATTGTTTTAACCTCTTTAAATAATCATCTACTACTTCAGTTAGACTAGCCATCTAATCCTAATTCTCCAAACCATAGCCCTCCGTTCCAGCGGTTCCAAATGGCGAAAGAGATCAAGATGCAGGTTTTTAGCATCCAACATGTCCTCATCGAAGGCTCGATGCGCATAGTTGCCACCGTCACCGTCCACCCAAGGGTTGTTTGGCAGTGGATCAACAATGTATCCAACTCCCTCGAAAAGGTAGAGATGAGGGTCATCGGTCTCGACGCAGAGTACATGGAGCGTTCCCCTGGGAAGATCCAGCGCACCGTCGTCCTTTAGCTGTGCCTCGAAGATGATGTTTTGGTGTACCACATCATACACTCGCCCTCCATACCAGGTGAGCTTCACGATTTCTTGTCTCGAGAGGACGTATACTTCTGTGGGGCAGCCACCGAAGGGGACAAACGGAAGCTGGAGCCGTACAACCTTGATTTGAAAAGCATCGCTGACCTACAAACCAGAATCAAAATTCCTGTAGAAGATTGTGCTAAACAGACACCATCCCTATTCGACGTAGCAAATTTTGTGCTCGGTACAAATCTTCAGAAGGGTGACGAGATGGTGGCATTAAGGTCGTCTGGATGGGAGAATTATCCCTTATGTACGAGCGGATAAAATATGCTGCCCTCGATGCCCGTATGAGTTTTGAGATAGCTGCAAGGTCCAAAGAGCTTGTTGCGAAGCCGTCTCCCACAGAGAATGAGAACAAGAAGAAGAAGAAAAAGAAGAAGAAGAAGAAGAAGAAGAAGAAGAAGAAGAAGAAGAAAACGCTGCACCAGTAGAAGGGCATTATGGATGGATGAACTATTTCCTCTCTTGTAAAAAAATTATTCCCTCTCCGTGTATATTGATATAGATGGACTATTTCGAAGGTGTGCATGTCTTTGGAACAGAGTAGTAGTGTGGGTCCGCTTGACTATAAGGAACTATTTATCCGCATATATAGCTTTCTCTGCTAGTCCTTCCAGTGATCGGTATTGCAGTGCATGTGTCCGTAGACAAGACAACTTGTCCATGGAAGTTCAACTACGGCGACCATCACATTTCATCTCGCGATTCCCACGACGCCTCTAATAAGAATTAAGGCCACGATGATGCGATCGCAGTGGTGGTTACAGAAGGCAAGAAGAAAGATGGATCCACGAACGTACGACCTCCTCCTCCTCAACTTAGTGCGCCGGGCCACCGAGCGGTGGCTAAGGAGCAGCGGCTTTTGTGGCGAGGTCGAGGTGCTTCTCAGCAAAGGCATCCAAGGCTTCAAGCCGGTTGAGGAAGGCCAACATCGTAGCGTCCTCACTGGCCTTGTAGATACCTATGTACACAATTTGCTCATCCACGTGGATGTGTAGGTCGACGAATTCTTGCAGGCCGTGGCGCCTTGCGGCGAGCGCGACCTCCAGGTGGACATTCTTCGTGGAGTCGGCGGGCAGTCGCAGGGCCACCAATGCTTGAAAGAGGTTCCAGCAATGGAGGCCGATTAGGGTGGCAGGCAATGAGGAGCCCGGGCGTGCGGGCTGGAGGAGTACGGCGATGTCGTCCGCGAGCTTCTTGAGGACGGTGAACTTGTTGCTGGTGGCAACGATCATCTAGTCCAACTGAGAGTCGTAGTTGGCGTCGACGGCGGCCATCCACCAGCCGGTCTCCAACACCGTCTGGAGACGATCCTCAGCACCATGCCGCAGGCCGGCGTCGTGGACCATCTGGCGCAGTCGCTGGCCGCTCATGCGCATCGCCGCCATGGGTCTTGAGTGAGCTCTTTTGCGCTTAGTGTAGGTGCTTAGGTAAATGCTTAGGTGCGTACGATGTGGTAGATGCATTGGAATGGAGGGGCGCCTTTATATGAGGGCAATGGGGGCAAACTGCATTGCATTCACATCGTGCAACCTCTTTTCCCGGATCTCCTCCCATTACTTCCCTCATGCATTAATTGAAGGAAGATGCATTGGCCGTTCAACATATCGGGAACCGCTACTCCTTCCCTCATCTGCATTAAAGCCGTGATCGAGGCTGCGCTACCATTGTCAAATCGAATACTCCCTCCGTCTAGGTGAGTATTAAGTCATCTTACGAAAACCAAATAGTAAACACATAGGCGTGGTGCATTAACTCTCACGTTGTTTCTTATTTTTTGACATAAATTGAGGAGTCAACCAAGAAGAGATGTGGGGCTTTTATGCTTTTAATGACTTGAGACTATCAAACATGACATGCAGTGGTCAGTTCGTTGCACAAGAACAAATACAATCCACGTCAGCACACACGCATCTTATAGCATCACATCCAATGGCTATAAAAGATGAATGAGACCAAAATATATCTCATCTAGATGAGTTCTAGCAAAACTGTATTAATAATACTTAGTACTCCTGCGCCATGTATCATATATTAGTATCATGTAGTACTTTATTTATTGCCATGTATGACACATAGTTTACGAGCGCTCTCTATATGTACCACCTTTTTTTCAATTTCAAGTTTTGCTCCATGGCGCAATCCATCGATACTACTACTGTACAAAAGTGGAGTATATACATTTTTAAAAGGCTAGAGGGTGGGGCAGTCTAGCTCGGTCGGTTTCAAGAGAGGCGAGGGCCTTTGTGATTTGACGGCTCATTACTGCTGTCAAATCGAATAGTACTGCACCGCCCGCTGCACGCCCGACGCCTCCATTAAACCCCTCCGTTAAACCCGCATGCAAACCGATAATCCTACTCCGGCCACACGTCCGTTCATGAGCGGGCCGGAATTAAATGCAACACCGGCCGAGCTCCTCCCATCCTCCCTCAGTTTAAACGAGGCCAGACGCCAGCCAAGCTCCTACCGTCCGCCCTCTATTTACACGAGGCCATACAGACAGCGGGCAAGAATCGCACCCCTCCACCGCTCCCCTATCTCCTCCTTCAGCATTTTCTCCACTCTTCCGATGGCTTCCGATGAGCCATTCTCCGGCATATTACCCGGTGGGTGGCCCCCCCCTCCGGATATGGGCGAGGCTGCTCGGTGCTTCACCAACCTCGCTTGGCCCGACGGAGCCAGTTGCCGCCCCAAGCAGGCGCGTGGTTCAGCAACTCGCCGCTCTAGGTCAGCTCGATGAGGAGTGGCGAGTTTCTCCATGCCGGCACGGCGGCGAGCACGCCGGTACGGGCGCCATCGCTGCCGCGTCGTACCGCGCCACCAGTGTCTGTGGTGGCCACGCTTCCCGTGCCTATGGGCGCGCCTCCCGTGCCTGTGGCAGCACCATGCAGGCAGAGACAGAAGCCGGGTGCGTGGAGAGAGACGAGTCGGTGGCCAGCTTCTCCGTGTCTGCTGCCATCATCGAGGAGAAGTAGAACACGGGAGGCCGCCGCCACTTGGGACCCATGAAGGCCACCGCCGAGGCGACGACCGCGGATTCACGTGGTTTCTTTGCTGCTTCGTCTCTTCCGAGGACCTTCGTCGACCCCGCAAGTGTCTGATGGACATGAGGGAGACAAAGGGATCCGCGGCCGGCCATTTAGAACTAAAATAAGTCTAGATACATCCATTTCTAGGACAAGTATTTCCAGACGGAGGGAGTATTAATTATACAAGAGAGCCGGATTGGCACCTCTTAGTTCATGTAAATGTAATGAAATCCATCATGTTTATATGAAGGTCTGGCTTTTTTATACAAAATCCTTCATGCTTATATGAAATCAGTCCGTGTTTGCACGAATTTCATCTGGTTGGTTAGAGTTATAAAAATGTATGCCGCTGGCATTTGATGTCGTCCTCCGCGGAAGGAAGCGGGAGGAAATTTGCCGGCTGCCGTTGGAGATGCTCTTTATGCTGGAAATAATAGAGTGACATCCAATCCATTTGAGTTAATTGCCTGTATGATTGTCCCTCTATAAAAAGTTAATTGCATTTACAGTGTACACGTGACTTGTAGGGTGGCTACAGCTTCATACAGAAAGTTAAAAAGAAACAAGTCCATCCTTAATATTCTAAGTACTTTGTGGGTTCCACTATCAGTACAGTAGTGAAAGAAGTATATATTAAATAAGTAGAGTAGTATATAATATAAAAATCTAAAGTTAAAAGACAGAATTCGAACTCATGTCATCGCGTTGCGAGCATCCGGCGCTAACCAACCCAACACATTTTTGTTGTAGACCATGCTGGAGATATATCTTCATGTCTACTCTTATATATACTCCATTTGTTCCTAAATATTTGTCTTCTTCAGATTTCAAATGGACTACCACATACGGATCTGTATGTAGACATATTTTAGAGTGTAGATTCACTCATTTTGCTACGTATGTCTTTTGAGGAAGGGGTCAGATTTGTCCTTGATTTATTTATGAGGTATCCAGATGGCACTGCACTGCCAAGAAAAGAGGGTAACATCAAAATTATGGACTACTTTTCTGAGTATGTTGGTAAGGTCCGGTCATAGTCACTTGTTGAAATCTCTAAAAAGACAAATACTCCCTCCGTCCGGAAATACTTGTCATCAAAATGGATAAAAGGAAATGTATCTAGACGTATTTTAGTTTTAGATACATCTCTTTTTATCCATTTTGATGACAAGTATTTTCGGACGGAGGGAGTAGAAAACAGAGTTGGTGATGATGGTGTGCGTGCCATCCTGCAATATAGTCCGTCGGATTTATATCTAACGGATAGGAAAGAAACTATGGCAGTTTTGCAAAAATATACCCACACGTCTCTCCACGTTCGCAAATAAGGCCTTCCCTCGTTCAGCCTTTTCTCTCACAAGATAAACTACTCATACAAATGCATTTTGATGTTCCGTGCAACGCACGTGCAGCTAGCTAATTTCTTTTAAAATAGTTGCTGTGATAATTGGGTTGAAGTGATATATTTTATGTCTGCCCCGAATGATTTCAGATTCACTAGTAGTAACAAAGAAAAGGTTGCCTTGTTAATTAACAGAAAACAGGGTGAAAACTATCACATGAGGCCGGTAAAAACAAGGCACACTGGGTTCAGCGTCATCATCACTACAGCTGTGCGCCCGCGAGAAGTCTACATATCGAGGGGGCTACCGAGCGAGGCACCGAGACACAATGTTTGAGAGAGAAACCAATTGAAAGATTATGATCAGATCGAGTTGTCACCCTTCTGCTACCATTGTTAGGGGGGGGAGGGAGAGAAAGACGTATCGAGTGTGTGCACGGTAGGCACAGAGGCACAACTAGCGAGTGTGTGTGTGTGTGTGTGTGTGTGTGTGTGTGTGTGTGTGTGTGTGTGTGTGTGTGTGTGTTTGAAAGAGGAGTAGATAGATTATTATCAAGATCGATGTGCCAGCCTACTCCTTCGGTGCCGGGTAGTGTGTGTGTGTGTATGTTTGAGAGAGAATCCAGTCGATAGATTAGTATCAAGATCGAGGTGTCACCCTACTCCTTCGGTCCCGGGTAGTGTGTGTGTATGTTTGAGAGAGAAGCCAGATGATAGATTAGTATCAAGATCGAGGTGTCGCCCTACTCCTTCGGTGTTGGGAAGTGTGGGTGTGTGTGAGCGGGGGGGGGGGTGACACTCACATATCTCTACTCTTATAAAAAAACAGAGTTGGTGATGATGGTGTTCCTGCCATCCTGCAATATAGGCCATCCGATTTATATCCGACGGACAGGAAGGAAAATATGACAATTTTGCAAAAAGATACCCACACCCCTCTCCGCATTTGCAAATAAGGCATTCCCTCGTTCATCCTTTTCTCCCACAAGATAAACTTCTCATACAAATGCATCTTGATGTTCCGTGCAATGCATGGGCATCTTGCTAGTAGGGAGAAGGAGTTTGTGTGACACATATCTAGCTATATTAAGGGATAGGTAGATAGCATATGTGTGAGAGACATTATTATACTTTGAGACATTAGTGGCTGTGGGTGGGTGGAATTAAAGGGGTGGGCGTGTTAGACATAGAGAGCATGTGTGTTTCTATGTGAGAGACTTGTAGGACGGGGTAGAAAGATGAATTTAACCCTGACGGAGGGAGAGAAATACACGAAGTGCGCGTGTGATTCCGATGCCCACAGGGAAATGAGATATGTATGTGTGTGAGAGAGATTGCACAATTCATTCACGTATCACTATCTAGCGATCGTGGACGTGCATCGCTTGAACATAAGTCAATATCTACTTTGTATCGTGGCCAAAGTTACAATATCGATTCAACGCTATAAAGATTGGATACTCACATATCACATTTTTTTCTATTTATATAAACCTTTTAAGTTGTGCATGCCAAAGTTACAGTGATGTTTCTTCAAACAACCAATGTAGCTATCATGTACATGCACCATTGTTACTCTTGCATTCAAATTCATTAGTCTTGGATGATTTAAGTTTCTATTTTGAAGTAATATATGTAATATTCATATATGAATTCAACGGGTACGAAATTTATGAAATGGAGGCTATGTAATCATATGAGGTAACACTTTTAAGTAGCTGACTACAATATCCATTTCTTTTTGTGCGCCTCTACACTAAGTCACTAACACGTCAATGCATTATGTTTAAAGTAAATAACCAATGGCACTAAATTATCTATTTACACGATAAATACATAGGCTGAGCGTTTGATCCTTTTTTTGTGGACGCACCACTACACCCGTACGATTGGCCACGCCCGTGTGAACGTCCAAGTTATCGGCTCATCATCCCGAGTTATTGTCTTTTTTTCGGGGTGGACTTCACACCAGTTATTAACTGCTGACGCATGCCCCGTGTACACAGTCTAGCATGACCTTCCCGCTAGCACGGTCCAAAATTAGTTGAAACTGGATACGAACGATCCCACGGGCGGCAAAATCTCCCGCCTCGTTCTAAAATTTCTGCCACCTTAGTCTTTAGCATGCGAAATCCCCCTTTTGTCCTTGGTGCACGGAGACCAACAGTTACAATACCGCCTCATCTACATGATAGGTCGGGCTGCTTTAGTAACTTCGGTTCCCCCACTACGACACCCCATTTCCTCTCCCCACCCCAAAAACGACCAACTCCATAGGACGAGCATCTTACATCACGCCGTCCGTACTTCATCACCCTCTCCTCTCCCCTCTCGAAACCCTAGACTGCTCATCCACCGGCGTACCATAGCCCATTCACTGCCAGCGGTGTCCACCTCGCTGGATCTGCTTCTGCGGCCGCATCTACCCCTCCCACCTCCCCTAGAAACAAATAGACTGCTCATCCACCACTGTACCACAGCCCATTCAGTGCCGGTCTTGTCCACGGCGTTGGATCTGCTTCGCCGGTACTCTTGTCAACTGCCACGCATCTGCAGCGGCTCATTCGTACTCCCCACCGAAGACGCTTCGTCCACACCCCCCCAGAGCCGCCCCACCGACGCCCCCGTCGACGGCCTCTGATCCTCTTTGCCGATACCTTCCTCAACCCTACCGGAGCCGCTTCACCGACACCTTCCTCAAGCCTACCGGAGCCGCTTCGCCAACACCATCGTCAACCCTACCGGAGTAGCTTCGCCTATACCATTCTCAACCCTACCGGGGCCGCTTTGCCAACTCACAAGTCCACGACCTCAGATCCGCTTCCTCGCACCCTCATCCAACCTACCGGAGCAGCTTCTGACGCCCCGTCCATGGCCGCAGATCGGCATCGTCGACACCACCCTTAAACCAACCACCGGAGCAGCTTCTAGCGCCCCGTCCATGGTCGCAGATCTGCATCGTGGACACCATCCTTAACCCAACCACCGGAGCAGCTTCTGACGCCCCGTCCACGGCCGCAGATCCGCGTCGTCGACACCATCCTTAACCCAACCACCGGAGCAGCTTCACCTATGCCCTCGTCCACGACCACAGATCCGCTTCGCCCACACCATAGTCCACCCTACCGAAGCCGCTCCACAAACACCCTACTCGACGGTTCTAGATCTCCTTACCGGACCCCGACAGCTAGCGCAGCGTCATCACCCTCGATGTTTCTAACCTGATTCCCACCGTCTGGAGAGATGCCAAGCACCCGCCACGGCCTAGGTATTTGTCACCTTTAAACCCGTCCAGCATCACCTGCCCGATGTACTTCAAATATACTAACCGTCGTTGTTACTGTTATGCGGTGGCAAAAACTACAAGGACGATGTTTCTTACGGATCTAACACTTGGCCAACCAAGATCCTGGACTGAGGCATTGCTATGATCTTGTAAGCGCGTCTCTCTCTCTCTTGTTTTGTTCTGTGCCTGCCAGCGTGCTTTGCTAGGATTTTTGAATAGTAATCCCTTTGCGCAGACAATGATTTCTACTACTTGCTGCTAAATTAGATATGTAGATGTCATACATGAAACTACCTCGTACCTCCGTTCCTAAATATAAGTCTTTCTAGAGATCACTATAGGCTACATATGGAGCAAAATTAAATGAGTGAATCTACACTCAAAAATGCATCTATATACATCTGTATGTGGTCCATACTGGAATCTCTACAAAGACATATATTTAGGAACAGGGGCAGTACATTACACAAAATCATAGGTGGCATGTAGGAATTCCAATGCACTACAATAGGCTCCCTTAGAGTGCCTGCTAGTCCGGCATACAGAGTCATGGCTAGTTTATGGTACGCACACAATCGTTAATTGGTGGTTTAAATATGTGCAAGGGATATGCAATGTAGTATCATGTAGAGATGTCTGAAATTAGCCGTGTCAACTTGCAGATAGGGTTACACAATGAAAAAGTACAAGATGTATGTGGCAATTTCATGGAACATCGCAAAAAAGGAGAGGCAGCGGTGAGCCTATACAGTGTGCTATGGTACGTCACTCCTCCATTGCAATCATCGTGACATGTTATTTGTATGCCAGTTCTATTAGCCAATTTTCTTAGGGACAGTTATTACGAGTTATCCTAAGAAAATAAGCACATGTGAATATAAGCTCGGTGTAATAAGCCAACCAGTTCTTTTCATTGCGTTTTCAGCTTATCTTTGGTATGATCAGTGGAAAGTCTAGATTGCAATATATATTTTTCATTTTTCTGCCCATATGGAAATTAATTTGACTTGCAAACATCACAAATTGAACCTAGTGCAGTAATTAATATGATAGGAAAACAGACCATCACTATTTGCTTAAAATGCAAATACAAAGATACCATCTACTTTGCACAATCTACTTTGGTCAATGTTTTCCATAGAGATCCCATTGACTAATTTAAACGAAGAACGCATGAACCACATTTAAATGAAGAACAATTAGTTATTGAAATTCGATGGTCCAAGTGGCTGGTTATTATCATATAGCAGCACCACGTGAAAGCATCATATAGCAGCAGCAGCTCATAGCAACTCATCATACAGCAGCAGCAGTCTGCAATTCATCATATACCAGCAGCAGCTCATAGCAATTCATCATATAGCAGCAGCAGGAGCAGCTCATAGCAATTCATCATATAGCAGTAGCAGGAGCAGCTCATAGCAATTCATCATATAGCAGCAGCAGGAGCAGCTCATAGCAACTCATCATATAGCAGCAGCAAAAGCAGCTTGTAGCAATTCATCATATAGCAGCAGCAGCAGCAGCTCATAGCAACTCATCATATAGCAGCAACAACTCATAGCAATTCATCATATAGCAGCAGCAGGAGCAGCTCATAGCAATGCATCATATAGCAGCAGCAGAAGCAGCTCATAGCAATACATCGTATAGTGGATCAGAATGAAAATTTGGCAAAAAATCAGAGGAGATGCTCACCTTGTTGGATGAGCTCATCCTTTAACAGCACCTCAAGGCCATGGCCTAGGAGGAGGAGGGATAAGGTGCCTTACAGCGCAGATGTGGCATCACCAGTAGTTGTCTGGCCTTCGCGGAGTAGTCGTTGGACGAACCACAGTGGAGCAGCTGCTGGAGACCATGAGAATGAGGGGCGGCACCATAGGGAGGAGCAGTCAGGGAGATTTGCCCCTACCCGCCGGCCATGTAGCCTAGCTGGACATAGCATCATCGAGGACCGGGCAGATGGGACGGTGGCGATGGCTCATTTGGAGGAACCCTAGTCTTTGCAGGCGGGGATCGAGGTAGAGGAAAGGGAGAGAAGATGCAAGCGGGCAGGCAATGAATGCTTGCGTGTTTGTTTTTACTTGAGGGTCAGGTGTGACACGGGCGTCGTGATTGCATTTTGAGTGTAATATAGGCAGACAACAGAGTCATTTCACTATTCCCCTTCCCTTCAATTTTTAGTGAGGTTCTACCCGAAACACCCCCCTCCAAAGCGAAATTAGTTAAGCCCAAGCCCATAACTCAAAAATGACTTCTTTACATCTTTTATGGCTTACTTTGACAATATGCCCTGAAAAGGCGGAATCGAACTGGCCCTTAACCTGCAATTCAATTGTGTGTGCAATGATGAATCACTCTTGCCTGCTATCTATACATTTAGGCATCATCATACATGGCATAACTTAATACATGTGCATTCCATTGTAGAATCTGGAATATGCAATGTTTATGTTAGTTCATACGTCACACATGATGTTTAAATGCCCCTTAAATTTGGTCAGTCAAGTGATGGTCTTTAAGCCTCCTTCTTTGCTTCTTTTCTTGATATGTAAGATTTGCTCACACATCTGTTCAATTGCTTGTTTGCATCAGCCAGCCATACTAGGACTGTTTGCTTTGATTACTTGTTGTTCTTGACCTAACACTCTAACAGAGCTTGTCAACGATTTAAACACTAAGTGCTGCTGTAGTGGGGCCTTGTCTAACTCATAGGTGACATAAAGGTTTGGCTGTACACTATAGTAGGCTCTCCAAGAGCACCTGGAGATCCAGTTCAAAGGTATGCCTAGTTTTTACATAGTGCAGACATAGTAAATGCTCATTTCATTGTGTTCAAGTGCAAGAGATGCGGCATGTTTCATTATGTGGTGTTGTTTTGTTATAATCTCATCCTTTTGTGTTCACAGACTGGAAAGTATGCATATTTATCTTCCAAGGAGACGAGTAACTAGTTTGTGTCACCTTGCAGACGGGGTGCAATGAAGATAAGATTGAGGATTTCCAAGTACAAGATGTTAGGAAGGAGCCTTGCAAGAGAAGTAGGAGCTGCGCTGAGCCTCTTCAACCTGCTAAGGTAAGTCACTGTATGCAACTCAACAGTTCAATTCCTTGTTTGTTTCATGCATAGTTAATTTTCTCTTTTTAATTGCTTTATTTGTCCTCAGTTAATGAGATGCCCAAATAATCATGCTTGATGTTCGGTACTTGTATCACTATTAATTGACATAATTAAAGGCCTTACCAATTAATTGCTCTGCCGAAGTGTGCCTGAAGCTTTGAAGTCTATTAACCAACTATTATTGCATGAGGCTCACAATCTAGTTTATACTATGCTAATGATTGCATAGTTTTGACTGCTGTAGTATGTTTGTATGAAACCCTCTGATGTTCATTATGCTCCCTAAGATTTTAATTGAGGTACAGAATGGCCAACTGCTTGCTTACTTATACGCAACGTGCTGTCTAAATTTGTAACTTGTCTGTGTTTTCGATTGGGCCCCAACATCATGCTCCTCTGGTGAGCTAAGAGGGATTTCTGTATGCAGGCTGCACAAACTATCTTTTTTATAATTTTTAAAATATCACCTTCTTATGCTTCATGACATGTAACATTTTTTTTGTGAAAGTGACGTGCAACATTATTGTTAGTCCTGTTTTGCCATGTAGTACAAAATAGTGTCTTGTTCGCTTCACTGTTGTAACTATATTTTTGCCCTAGTCATGTGTACTTACGAAACATTTCGGGATGAAGTGACATCAACACAAAAATCTGCGGAAAAGGCGGCATGGCCGTTACCGAATGATTATGGATTGGAATTGGAATGTGCTGATGTTCTCGAGCATCAACTAGAGGTGGCAAGACAACGTGTACATGATTGTCAACGTATAATCAACAAGTTGAGACTGGACATGCAGGTATTAGATGCAGGAGTCAAAAAAAATGAAACAAGACACCGAGGTAACCATGAAGAAATTGGAGATTTTGCAGACTAAAATTTGTGCTATCTGATCTGGCCAATCCTATTTTCTGAAGAGATTATAGTTCAAATGGAGTTAATTTGATGCACGTCCATGATGTATGAGCTGTATTTGCCCAGTGTATGTAATTTGCTGTTTGTGTATGCTTTATTATCACCTGTGCCGAACCATAATGCCCAGTGGGTATAATTGGCTATAATTTCTTTATTGTATTGTAGGATTATTCTACCTTTCTATGCCTTGATCTCTTTGTTGTATAGTGTATTCTTTTTAGAGGTGATAGTATTGAGTAGGATAATTCTTTGAATATGCTATATCGTTCAAACGGGGGCCAACTCGCCCGACCATGGCCCTTCATGGGCCGTCCGATCCATGGGCCTTCAACGTCTCATAGGATCCATGGGCCTTCTACGTCTCGTAGGATCCATGGGCCTTCTACGTCTCATAGGATCCATGGGCCGCTAACTCATTTATGGGACTTGTACGGGCCTTTAATGGGTCGTAGACGGGCCTTTAATGGAAATCTTACGTTTAATGGGCTGACCATAACGGGCCGTTAATAGGCCGTATTTGGTGATGCTATGAAAATGGCCCAACAGACTAACGGTCCACAAACGGGCCGACTGTAACGACGGGCTAAATTTGGCCCACAAGCAGAAAATGACGATGCGGGCCGCCGTAAGTAACCGAATCTGCAAATGAGCCCAAGAATAAATGGGCCCTCAGAAGGCCGAAAGTTAACTTGGGCTAGAAACGGCCCAACGGAATAACGACCTGTTAATGGGTATAAAGTGATACATTGTTCACTATGGGCCAGTTTCACCGCGGGCCGTTAATGGGTGTAAAGTAATACACTGTTCATTACGGGCCAGTTTCAGCACGGGCCGCTAATGGGCCAAGAGTTACAAAGTGCCTCATATGGGCCGAAAGACGTCATGGGCTATACATGGGCCAGAAGTGAAAATTGGCTGGAGTCATATTGGATGGCCTAGATGACGCTACTGGGCCTAATTCGCATAGGGCATAACGGGCCTTGGGTTAGCGGGCTGTAAATGGGCTATATGCTAATAGGCCATTAACAGACTTTCCATGGGCCGGCCCGCCAGCTTTTGACCAAGTCAAATGGGCCGGCCTTTTCACAGGAATGGGCCACTGTTGGGACATGCCACGTGTCGACGTATCATAGGCGCCTTCTATCCAGTGAGTGGATGACATCTGTCCCAATGATGAGCCGACACGTGTTTCCTCCAGCCAATGATGATTTTACACGTGGAAAATCCCCATTGGTCGGGGCTGTTAACAGGTTATCGGATCCAAAACCCGACCCGATAGCTTAACGGCGTTCCGTTATGGTGGATGCCACGTGTCAGTCACCCTTGACGAAAGAACTTCTGTGACGCGCAATTTATCGTCATGGAAGTGGACACTTCCATGATGATAATTTTGGTAATGTCATGGAACACTTCTACAACAGCACAGGTATGACTATCTTGATTCTGTCATAAAATCGTCATGGATGTACATGCATGACAGAAAATGCGACCTACTGTGACAAACACGTATCATCACGGAAGTGTATTTTTTTTGTAGTGAGTGCTATCCTAATGGAGACCAAGTGAAGGGTCAACCATTTTTGTGTCGGTGAATTTCAAGCATGAAAAAAAAGCTCAAACTCATGCGCTTTGCATCATCATTTGGCTAGATCAGCCTCCAGATGGTCATTCTATCTTTATAAACATTACTAAATATGAGAGGAGTTGTTAAAATAAACCTCTCACCATATACTTAATTTCCCTTGACATGCACTTTGACACAGACGGTAAGCGTTGTGTCATCTACAGGTGGCCCCTAGCTCTGCAAGGGTCCAAAAAATAGATGTCCATCTATAAACCATTCTTGAGAGATTTTTTTGAGCTGGAAACAATAGGAGAGGCTCCTACTATGCTATATTAATGATATAGGTTACCTCTTTACATATTTACAAACCAGGAGAGACCAAACATGGGCCTTCAAGCGAAGAAAGAATAAAGAGGCTAGGGGAGGATATAACTAAGGGTCAGAAAGACCAAGAGTAAAAAGGGCTCTCACAAGGAAAGGGCTCTTACCAGAGAGTTGCGGGGTTCACCTTGCTCAAACTTTTTGGTCCACAGACAGCGTCTTCTGACCTTGTCAAAGTATTCCAGAAACTTTGAGATAAGATGGATTGTACTCATAGAAAAATTTACCATAGAAGTGGCCAGCTAGTTAACCAGTGTAATCCTTGATGCATGGCATAAAAGAGAGCATGTGCTAGAGAATTGTCGTTCCACTCGGTCAACCAGATACAATAGAACATTCATCATTGGTTGGGTAGTACCAAGTGGGAGCCCGAGATAAGTAAAGGGCATTTTGCCAACTACACAATCAAGAACCGATGCAAGATCAACAACATTTCCATGATTAATATTAACAGAGATTAAGCCAAAATTTTGGAAATTGACTTAGGCATGTTGAGCTTGCAAAATCTTGCAACACTCGCTTCAAGTTTTCAAGCTGAACTGCAAAATTTCACCTACAAGAACAAAGAGCAGCGGTGACCGAGGATCGCCTTGAGGCACTCCTCTTTTACACTGAAATGATTTTCCTGGTGTACCATTGAGTCAGACTGAGGAGTGACTCGAAGAGAGAATGAGCTTGATCTAATGGATCCACTTATTGTCAAAACCTAGCTTTTGAAGCATTGTAATAATGAGGTCATGCTCAACCAAGTCAAACTCTTTCTCGAAGTCCAATTTAACGAGAATAGTTTCCCTTTTAGAATATTGACATTGGTGAATGAACTCAAAAGCCCATGCCAAGAAGTCCTGAATTGATCTCCCCTTAATAATTCCATAGTTATTTTCATGGATAATTTGACGGATGCCCTTCTCAAGATGATCAACAAGCAATTTTGTCACAAGTTTAAGGCAACAATTTAACAAAGAGATGCGACGATAATCATTGGTCATAGTAGGATTTATCTTTTTGGGAATGAGGGTTAAGGTATTATATCAAGAGTGACAGCCTTCCTAAAAGCCGCGACAGAGGCTGTAGAAGTCAAGTTTGATAATATCCCAACATGACTTAAGGAAGTAACCATTAAAACCGTTAGGCCCCGGGGCCTTATCAATAGGCAGTTTTTGGATTGCCTCATCGATCTCCTTGTGAGAGAAAGAGGCCCAAAGGCCACCAAGATCATGATTGGCTGTCACAAGAGCTTCTAAATTGAACTTCATGTCCACCAAAACAGAGACCCCAAGTCTGGATTTGAAAGCATGAAAAATGGCATCTGCTTTGCTCACGTGGTCCTCAAGAACAACTCCACTAGAAAGAGTCAACCATGTAATAAAACTAAAACAGTGACCCTCAATAGCCATACAATGAAAAAAAAATTATGTTCTCTGTGCGATATGCGTGAAGCGTCGTACCCTGTTGGGGGCGCGCCTTCGTGTTAATATAGGCAGGGGCTTATATATCATTGGATATGCATACAAGTAGTTGAGAATATTACATCTTGGAGAGGAAGGAAGGGATAAGAGATAGAGATCGATTACATACGGTTAAGAGAATCCCTAACTATGTCCTAGCTAACCTTCTGCCGAGGGAATGCAACGTTACAACGTGACATGATGTTTAACACCCTTTCTTAATCACAACTTGGACAAGTTGAGATTACGTTTAAACTCTTCAAAACTCTCTGTAGGTAATGCTTTGGTGAAGCCATCTGCAAGTTGATCTTTTGAGTGAACAAACCGAATTTCCAACTGTTTGTTAGCAACACGTTCTCTGACAAAATGGAAATCGATCTCAATATGTTTTGTTCTGGCATGGAAAACTGGATTAGCAGAAAGATATGTGGCACCAAGATTGCCACACCACAAACATGGTGCTGGGATTCGTCTTATGCCAAGTTCTTTGAGTAGAGACTGAATCCATATTTGCGGTTGCATTTGCTAATGCTTTATATTCTGCTTCTGTACTAGACCTGGATATTGTAGCTTGTTTCTTTGCACACCAAGATATGAGGTTGGGTCCAAAGAAGATTGCAAACCCACCTGTAGATCGTCTATCATCCAGACATCCTGGCCAATCAGAGTCAGAAAAGGCACTGACTAAAGTTGATGAAGACTTGTTGAAAGTAAGGCCAGTGTTCAGAGTGTTTTTGATGTATGTGACTATACGCTTAGCTGTAGTCCAATGAACTATGGTAGGAGCATGAAGGAACTGGAATGCTTTGTTAACATCAAACGAAATATCAGGTCTTATAAGAGTCAAATATTGAAGTGCACCAACTAGACTTATGTAGTTTGTGCTATCCTCTTGATTCAAGGGATCTCCTTCTATAAGAGACAACTTTTCTGAACTAGACAAGGGAGTGGGTGATGGTTTGCAACCTTGCAACCCAGCTCGTTTAACCAAGTCAGTAGCATACTTTTCTTGAGAGAGATGAAGATCATTACCATGTTTCTTGACTTCAATCCCTAGGAAAAAATGCAAGTCTCTAATATCCTTCAAAGCAAACTCAGCACTCAAATCCTTTAATAGTCCTGCCACTGCCTCATCAGATGAGCTTGTAACAATTATATCATCAACATAAATAAGTACAAATATAGATGTATTTGACCTATTGTATATGAACAATGAAGTGTCAGACTTGGAAGGAATGAAACCAAGTGCTTGCAACTTGTGACTGAGCCCAGAGTACCATGCCCTAGGAGCTTTCTTGAAATCATAGATTGCTTTGTCAAGCCTGCAAACATGAAAGGGAAACTTTTTTCCTCAAAACCAGGAGGCTGTTTCATGTAAACCTCCTCTTCCAGAACACCATGAAGGAACGCGTTCTGCACATCTAGTTGTCTGAGACTCCATCCCCTTGAAACAACAATAGACAGAACAAGGCGAATGGTAGCAATTTTTACAACTGGACTAAAAGTATCTTCGTAGTCTGTCGGGGCGGCTCTCTGTGGCCTCGAGCACCTATGGGGCACGGGGCCCTTCTAATCCCAAGCAAGGAGGAGGGCGTCTTGAGCAGATCGAGGTCGAGGCGCTGGGGAGGCAGGCGATTTTACCCAACCTGGGCTCTCCGGGAGATAAAACCCCTCTGCTGCTTTGGTGCTTAGTATTTGATCTTGCTCGGCGTGCGGCGTATGGTGGTGTTGCACGTGTCGAATGGACCGAACCCTTCTCGTGCGCATGAGCCTCCCTTTTATAGTCTGAAGGGGCATCCACGGTGGTAGCGTGGGAAGAGGGGGTAGAAAGGTAAAACGCAGGTTGGTACAGCGATGACCAGCAGTGTCCCTACCTAACTCGACGGCGGGGACAAGGGCATTTAATGCCCGTCCGGTCGCTAACATTGCAAAAAGCGGCCGTTAGGTGAGCCACGGTTGCCACGATGGTGTGTCTATCAGCTCCGCTTGCCACCTTGCTCCGCATGGTTGCGCAACGCCTCGCCACGTGCCCCTGGGATGGCCCTGGGGTGACACGCCGCTGGATGCGCTGGATTTTGGGTGGCCGCCTTGCATGGCAAGTGCCTTTGCATGCCCTTCTCTTGTCGTCCGGCAAGCTTGCGGCCGTCCGGGCCTCTTAGGGACGCTTGGGCGCCGCGGCAAGTCTTCTCGAAATGCCTCGGTTGGCCTTCCCGGCAAGCTCCTCTTGCCGGGCCTTTGTTTTCTTGGTTAATACTTTGTTCTTGAATGGTAGTAATATGAAATGACGGAGAGTCTTGGCGTGCGTCCGGCAAGCCTTGCCGCGGGGTGCTACGACCGCCCGTGCACAAGTTCGGGGTACTAAGGTACCCCTACTTTAGTATTAACCGACAGAGCCCTCGGGCTGGGCCACCTGCAGCGTTGGCGTTGTTGGGCCAGGCCCAAAAGCGGTCTTTCGAACACGCGCCCGGGTCCATGCAAATTGGACTCCGTGTCCACGCGCCCTCCCATAGCAACCACGCGTCGATTCGGCGTCGTGGGGCGTGGGTGGTGTGTGTGATTTTCAAGGCGTTCACCCCCGTGATTACGGGCGAGTAAGGTCACTTCATTGGTCGCCTCGGCTTCGCCTCCCCGCCACGCAGCTCCCATCTTGTGCAGGGGTCGTGGGCGGCGAGGTGGGAAACCGAGCCGTCTGCAGGCGGAGATGGTGGGCAGCCTGTTCCTCTGCCCTCCCAGCTCTCGATTGGTTGGCCGGGCGGCCGAGCCCCCACCTCGCTCCTTTAAAAGAGGCGGAAGGGAGTGCAAAAATCCCACTTTCCCTCTTCTTCTTTCTTCATCTTCGCTATTCTTCCTCCCATCTACCATGGAGGAGGAATCCTGGTCCTTCGTCGGTGGCGGCAAGGGTGGCCACAGGCAGCGCCCCCTTATCCAGCGCTTTGTGCGGCGGAGCCAGCCACGAGGGAAGAGGGAGGCGAGGCCGGGGCAGGTCGAGGGCGCGGATCGGGCGCTCGGGAGGAGGCGGCCGGGCGGTGCGCCACCCGTCTCCGCCGGCAGCTCCTCCCCTCGAGGCGGTCCACACCGGGGACGACCCCTGACGTCTTCGTCAAGCTGCGTCGGGCACCTCGTCGACGCCTCCGCCTTCCGGCCCCGTTTGCGAGCGCGATGGGACCGGACCCACCCGAGATGTTGGAGTTACGCATGAGGGGCTGTGGGATCAGCGGCTTTTCGAGTTAGTGTCGTATCCCCAGCCCCGGCGTGATGTACCGATCGAGGTGGAAGGCGCTCGCCCGCATCCACGGCTTGGCGGCGGGGTTTACCCTCCATTTTAAGTTAATGGAGGTGACCTTCGCCGTCAAGGTCTTCGGGACTCCGGCACCGGGCGAGATCTGTGTGGACAGCTCCTCCGATAGCGAGCCCCTCCTCGGCGAGTGGCGAGGAGGGGGCGGCAGCGACGACGAGGACGGCGGGTCCGACTAGGCGTCGGCCGTTGCCTCATGGCAGCCCGGCGACCCATCATCCGGGTCGCTGCCTTCTAACTCCGGGGCCGTCTCCTTGGGCGGTTGGCGTAGGGAGGCTGCGGAAGAGGAAGAGGGTGGCGGCAAGGCCGTCAAGTCGAATCGAGGCGGCGCCCTCGGCAGTATCTTGGCGTCCTGCCGCCCGTCTTGAGCTCGCCTCCGGCGCCTCCGTCTCCGCCAAGCTCTGGCGGCCCGGGAAGTTCTCTTGGTGTCTTCGGCACCCGTAGCTCACCTAAGCGCCCTTTGCCCTCCCGGCAAGCCTCTCTTGCCGGGCCTCCTGACCTACCTCTGAAGAGAAAGCAGGAGAGGGATTACGGGCATCTTATCTTTTAATTTGTAAGCCTTGGCCTTAGCTGCATTTAAAATTTGTAATCCTCTCTATCATGTTTTTCATCCTCTATGGACTTGTACTAAATTGGGATGTTTTTTAATGAAAGGAGAAATGCTTGTCGGATTATGTCCTTTACTTGATTTTGTGCCTTGTGCGTTTTACCCTCGCTTCTAGGAACTTCATGGCGCTAACACACTTCTTTGAGTGCGGAACATCAGCAACTTGCTGGCGGTGTTGTTTCGGCAAGAAACCTTGTCGGGCGATTGCAGCGCTTGTATTGTTGAGCGGACTCGGAAACAAATCAAGGGCGCAACTTGGCCGCGACTCGGCTCCTCCGCGCACGGGGTTTTTTCGTACAAGGCACACCCGTTCAAGGACACGGCCTCGCTTTCCCCAGTCCATAAGAGTATGCATGATGAGGGATGAAAAACTTATCTGATACCGCAGCCCGCGGTGACCCTAGCTCGCCGGGGATGAATCTTGGCATTTGCAGCCCCCGGCAACTCTGGCTCCGCCGAGACCTAGGTGCCGGTGCGCCTCTCCTTGCCCCTGTCGCCGACGCTGCGACCTCCGGGGATCCTGGCCTGCCGCGAAGGAACTTTGGTACTTCCAGCCCCCAGCGAAATCGGTTTGCCGGGGCCCCTGCGCCAGTGCGCCCTTCTGGTTTTTCCTTGACGCTGTTATCATAGTCATGAAAATAACTGAGACGGCGCCATAATAAGTTATTCTTTCGCGGCGCGACTATTTAGGTTGGGCAACGCAATGCCATGCTTCGTCCTTCGTATGTTTACACTCTATGCTTTTTAGGGGACTTGCTGGTGCATACACACTTGCTGAGTGCGGAACATCAGCAGCCCGCTGGCGGTGTTGCCTCCGGCAAGAAACCTCGTCGGGCTAGTTGCGGCGCACTTTCATTGTCGAGCGGACTCGGAAACAAATCAAGGGTGCAATTCAGCCGCGAGTTAGCTCCTCTGCGCACAAGTTTTCCATACGAAAGACGTCCCACGGCAAGGCTTGCTATGCTACGTCCTCTACTCCATTACATCCCTTGTACGCTTTTTTACCCTACGCTTTTAGGGAACTTGCCGGTGCTAACACACTTGCTGAGTGCGGAACATCAGCAGCCTGCTGGCGGTGTTGTTTCCGGCAAGAAACCTTCTCGGGCGATTGCGGCGCACTTGTATTGTTGGCGGACTCGGAAACAATAGCAAGGACGCAACTTAACCACGAGTCGGTTCCTCCGCGCTCAGGTTTTAAGTACAAGGGACGAACGTTCGAGGAATATAACATAAAAGCTTAGAACTAAAAAGTGCTCTTTATTCAAGCTCGGGCGACTTAGCTTTTTCGTCTTCCGTGATCCGGCGAGGTCGCACTTCTCCCTTGACTTCCTCCCTTGTATGTTTTCGCCCTCACGCTTTCGGGGAACCCATGGTATAAACACACTTCTTTGAAAAGGGACATCAGCAGCCCGCTGGCGGTGTTGCTTCCGGCAGGAAGAACTCGTCGGGCTAGTTGCAGCGCGCCTTCATCGTTGAGCGGACTCGAAACAGATCAAGGGTGCAACTTAGCCACGATTCAACCCTTCCGCGCACAGGTTCTTCATACAAGGTACGGATTCTCAAGGAATACAATTCAAAAGCTCGAAACTAGACGCTTTCTTCGCCCTACTGGCCGGTGGAGCTCGATGGCGCATCCTCGACGGCAGCGCGACATTCCGGAGAGGCGTGCTTGCCGGAGCAGGCACCAGAGCTGTTCTTGCCGGGCTTAGTCGTCGGTAGATCTGCCTTTGTCTTCTTGCATTTGCTGGCGGAGCTCGACGGTGCGTCCTCGACGGCAGCGCGGCACTCCGGGGAGGTGCGCTTGCCGGAGTGGGCATCAGAGCTGCTCTTGCCGGACTTGACTTTCTTCTTCCCCTGGGGAGCTTCAGCGGCAAGTGGCTTGCACTCCGCCGCGGCTGCTGCTTCCCGGTAGATCTTGTCGGTGCAGATAAGTGCATCCTTCTTGTTGCCTTGGACAGAGATGACACTTAACAGACCAGGCATCTTGAGCACGTTGTACGCGTAATGAGAGGCTGCCATGAACTTGGCAAGCGCTGGTCGGCCGAGTATCCCATTGTAGGGTAATGGGATATCAACAACATCAAATGTGACCCTTTCTGTCCTAAAGTTCAGCTCGCTGCCAAACGTTACCGGCAGCGTGGTCTTCCCCTTGGGCTTGCTCCTTCCCGGATTTATCCCTTGAAAGGTACCAGTTTCTTCGAGCTCACTGTCGGGGATCTGGAGCTTCTTGAGCACTGCGGAGGAAATCAGGTTCAAGCCGGCCCCGCCATCAACCAACATCTTCATGACCTTGAGGTTGCGGATTGTTGGTGAGACCAAAATCGGCAAGCACCCGACCGCGATGATGCGATCGGGGTGGTCCTCAACGTCGAAGGCGATGGGCGTCTTGGACCACTTGAGGCTTGCGGCGCCTCGGCCAGACGGCTCCGCTGCATTCACCTCACGCACCTTTGCTTGAGTTGGCGGTGCGAGGTGTGTAGAAAAGCGCCGCCGTCGGACGCACAACACCTCATGCCTTACGAAACTCTTGGTCATCGGTCTCATCTTCCTCCATCTCATCATCCTCATCCTCGTCTTCGTCCTTGTCGCGGCCGCGGGGAGGCCTATCTCCTTGCCGCGGCTTGGCCTTGCCGCGGTGCCCTCCCCGGGCAGGAAGCTTCTTGCCGGATCCTCCGCCACCTCCCTGGGCTCTCTCCTTATCGCGGCGCTCGTATTCAGCTTTCTGTAGCTCCGCCATCTGCTCGACTTTCTTGCAGGTTTGGAGATCATGGCCCTTAGTGCGGTGAATCTTGCGATACCGCTTGCGGAGCCATCTGCTTGTCGGCGGCTACCACAGCCTCGCCCGAGTCGCCGGCTTTGGCCTTGTCGGAGCCGCCTCCGTTGCGGAATGCTCAACAGCTAGTACATCCTTAGCCTTTCTCTTCTGTTGTTCCGCCTCCGGTTCTTCCTTGCCGGGCGACATCCTCCTTGTCGAGATCATACGCTCCTGCAACCTCTCGGGATTTTCCTCCCCTCCTCGGCCGTGCACACTTGTCGGCCCGAGCATAGAGCTCGGCGGCGTCTCTGATCTTGCACATCGCCATTTCCTCCCTCATCCTGCGGTTCGCGACGTTCGATTGAGCAGCGCTAATAACCCGGCGGGGTGGCGTGCGGGATGTTGCGCTGCACTGGCTGAATCTCTGTATGTACTTGCGCATGGGTTCTCCTCATACGGGCGAGCAAGTGGAGGTCACTCTCTGGCCATGAGGCTTGTGGCCACTGTGAAAGCGCCGACAAAGCGATGGCACATGTCGCCCATGAGGAGATGGAACCGTCCGGCAAGTGCATGAGCCAAGATCGGCGTTGGGCTTGAGCACCGGGGGAAGTAGTTGGCGAGATCTTCTCGTCGCGCCCGGCAGCCTGCACGCGATGGTGTAGATCTTTGAGGAACTCCGATGGGTGTATCCTGCCATCGTACTTCTCGAACACGTCCGGCTTGAAGTTCTTGGTTTTGGGCCTTTGGACTTGCCGCGGCTTCGCGGGTGAGCGCGGAGCAACCTGCCGCGTCGGCAAGTCGCTTGGTTCCCCGATGCATGCATGTCGACGGTGGGCCCACCGCTGGTCGGATTGACGTCGCGCTTCCCGCCTGCGCTCGATCACGAGTGCGGCGTCTTCATGCCGTCGTTCTTGGAAGCGTGGCGTTGATAACAGCGAGTTCGCGGGTCCGCAGCAGCGGTGGAGTCGCCGTTGGGGTTGGTCGACGGCGGGCGATCTTAGCCTTCGAGGTGGGAGTGTACGGAGTGGCACCTCCAGCGGTCTTGTCGGCGTCGGCTTGCGCTGGCGCCTTGCGAGAACCTTGATGCGCTCGGTTGCGGGGCTTATCGCCGTTAAGCGGCCGATGAGGTATATATGGTCATCCTCGGTCATCGATCTTGTGCGGCGCCGGAGGTAGTCTAAAGCAGTGGGCTCGGGCGGCGCTTCTTCTGCTGTCTTAGGCGGTGGTGGCGATGGCGGCGCGAGCAGGATGTGCTCGGACTCCCAACTGGATTGGGAGGTGCAACAACCCGTCGGGCGACCGTGCCCGCTCGCACCAGCATGCGGGCGTGCATCTTGACCTCGGCGTCCGCGACCCACCAGCAGCCTTGTTCCAGCGAGCACGGTGCTAGGAGCACCGGGCGTTGTCGACCCTGCACCTCTGGGAAGGTGCGGTGTCTGCGGTCGCCCGGCGCTTGCGGGGCCTTGTTTTTGGACTGGTGACGGCGTGAGTCCCACCGTCGGCGCCCGCTCCTCCATGGCGCCCTCCACCGCCCGTTGGCTCCGGCGGTGGTGGTGGAATCGATGTAGAGCGGGCGGCCACCTCGAGGCTTCATCTTCGGTGGCATGTTGATGAAGGAGTTGATGCAGCTGGCGGGACGGATCGGATGCTCACGACCTCGGCAGCCCCCTACGGGCGCGCCAAAGATGTCGAGTGTCTCTCTATGGCCTCGAGCACCTATGGGGGCACGAGGCCCCTTCTAGTCCGGCAAGGGAGGCGGGGCGTCTTGTGAGCAGATCGAGGTCGAGGCAGCTGGGGAGGCAGGCGATTTTACCAGCCGGGGCTCTCGGGAGATAAAACCCCTCTTGCTGCTTTGGTGATTGTATTTGATCTTGCTCGGCGTGCGGCGTATGAGTGGTGTTGCTGTGTCGAATGGACCGAACCCTTCTCGTGTGCATGGGCCTCCCTTTTATAGTCGAAGGGGCATCCACGGTGTAGCGTGGGAAGAGGGGGTAGAAAGGTAAAAACACAGGTTGGTACAATAGTGATCAACAGTGTCCCCTACCTAACTCTGACGGCAGGGGACAAGGGCATTAATGCCGTCCGGTCGCTAACGAGTGCAAAGAAGCGACCGTTAGGTGAGCCACGGTTGCCACGATGGCGTCTCTGTCACTCCGCTTGCCACCTTGCTCGCATGGTTGCATAGCGCCTCGCCACGTGCCCTGGGATGGCCACAGGGTGACACGCTGCTGGATCGCTGGATTTTGGGTGGCCGCCTTGCGCGGCAAGTGCCTTACCAGCGGCCCTTCTCTTGTCGTGCGGCAAGCTTCGGCCGTCGGGCCTTGCCGGAGGCAGCAGGCGCCGCGACAAGTCTTCTGGAAATGCCTCGGTTGGCCTTCCCGGCAAGCTCCTCTTGCCGGGGCCTTTGTTTTCTTGGTTAATACTTTGTTCTTGAATGGTAGTAATATGAAATGACGGAGGGTCTTGGCGTGCGTCCGGCAAGCCTTGCCGCGGGGTGCTACGACCGCCCGTGCACAAGTTCGGCGTACTAAGGTACCCCTACTTTAGTACACCGACATAGTATATGCCATACCTCTATTTAAAACCTTTTGCAACCAGTCTAGCTTTATAGCGATCGATCGTTCCATCAAACTTTTGATTCTGGATACCCATTTGCAAAAAATCAATTTTTTACCTTGCTTTGGGGGAACCAGATGCCATGTTTTATTCCTCTGAAGGGCCATGTATTCTTCTTCCATAGCACTTTTCCACTTCATATCACCAAGTGCTTCTTGCAAAGAAGTCAGTTCACCTGTGGTACATGACATGCCAAACTTGGTAATATGTTTATAATTGACAGGTTTAATTACCCCTTTTTGAAGAGACGTACGTGTTTGTGAAACATGCACAGCCGCAGGATGCACAGAAGATCCATCAGTAGCCTCGGATCCCGCACCAGATCTTGCTGTAGAAGATCGCGGATGCCTCCTGGCTCGAAACCAGAGGCGGTGATTTCCTGCTGCGGCGCCGATCTCGCTGAGGATTGCATAGTAGGCTGCTGCAGCACCGATCTCGAGGAGGATATGCTCCCTGGGGCTGGGCACATAAAATGTTGCCCGTTTATCATGATTTCTTCACCGTTTTGAGTGATTTCTTCAGCATTTTGTTGTCCTATTTCACCACAAAGCTCAGCCAAACTATTATGAGGGCCAGTCAATATTGAATCATCACAATTATTTCCCCATTGGTCACCGCCGGTAGATGAGATTGTAGAAGAAGGATTTCTTGGCGTAGAATAGCACCGACATTTGGATGTAGATCAGAAAACGGGAATTTTGTCTCATCAAAAAATACATCACAAGAAATATACACTCGACCAGCAGAGACATCAAGGATTTGACACCTTTGTGTTGAGCACTGTACCCTATGAAAACACACTGTTATGAGCTTACGCTTGTTGTATGGGCGTAGATTTGGCCGACAGGCACACCCAAACACACGAAGAGTGGTATAGTCAGGTTTGGTATGAAGGAGACGTTCCATAGGTGTTTCATTATTAATGACAGGACTAGGTAGCATGTTTATGATGTGTATTGCCATGAGAAAAGCCTCAAAGCATTTATGATGTGTACTCCCAGAATTTCAAGGGCATGGATGCGCCTGCTAAAAGAGAGAGCCAACTTCTACGATATGACGGTGTTTGCGTTCAGCAGATCCGTTCTGTTGATGAGCATGTATGCATGACACATGGTGAGAAATACCAAGTTTTTCGAAGAAGGAATTCAACTTTTCATATTCCCCTCCCTAGTTGGATTGGACAACAATGATCTTGCTATCAAATTTTCTTTCAATGAGTGCTTGAAAATTTTGAAACACTTGAAAACCTCGGATTGTTTCTTAAGGATATAGATCCAAGACAATTACTATAGTCATCAATGAAACTTACGTAGTAAGTATGCCTACCAACAGAAGAGGGGGCAGGACCCCAAACATCAGAGAAAATAAGTTGCAGTGGTTTGGGAGAAACACTCACAGAAATAGGATATGGCCACTGATGACTTTTAGCTCTTTGGCAAGAATCACAAACTGTTTCAACATTACACTCTCCAACATATGGGAGCTTATTTTTCCTAAGCACCCATTGTCAGTGTCAAAATTGGCGGATCTCAGGTAGGGGGTCCCGAACTGTGCGTCTAGGCGGATGGTAACAGGAGACAAGGGACACGATGTTTTACCCAGGTTCGGGCCCTCTCGATGGAGGTAAAACCCTACGTCCTGCTTGATTAATATTGATGATATGGGTAGTACAAGAGTGGATCTACCACGAGATCAAGGAGGCTAAACCCTAGAAGCTAGCCTATGGTATGCTTGTTGTAATGTATGTTGTGTCCTACGGACTAAAGCCCTTCGATTATTAGACACCGGAGAGGGCTAGGGTTACACAGAGTCGGTTACAATGGTAGGAGATCTACATATCCGTATCACCAAGCTTGCCTTCCATGAGAAAGTCCCATCCGGACACGGGCGGAGTCTTCAATCTTGTATCTTCGTAGTCTTGGAGTCCGTGTGACGATGATAGTCTGGCTGTCCGGACACCCCTAGTCGAGGACTCCCTCGGTAGCCCTGAACCAGGCTTCAATGGCGATAAGTCCGGTAGCATAATGTTCGGCATTGCAAGGCGGGTTCCTCCTTTGAATAATCTAGAAGATCATGAACACCGGGATAGTGTCGGCTCGCAAAATAAATTCCACATTCCACCGTAGAGAATAAAATGTACACAAGCTCAATCTGGCGGCGTATTTTGCGGCATGGCGTCACACCACTACCAAGCCTTTACTTGAATCATTTTCATTATACCACCTCGGCACGTTTAGCGGCGGTTTCTTGCACGTCTTGTCGAGCGAGATCGTGTTCCCCTTATTCGGGATTCTCATCAATACGGACGTGGGTAACCCAACGCGCCATTGATGGTGGCGCTTAGGAGATAAGCGAGTTTTACGGTGGTGGGGGCGCATAGTCTTCGCCCGCCTATATATAAGGGATAAGGATTCACCTTTTCACCGCCTTCTTCCTCCTTTCCTTATCCACCTCCGTGCACTCAAGCTCCAGCGCCCAAGTTTGCGCATCTTGTCTCAACCTTCTCCGACCATGTCCGGAGGGGGAGGCAAATGGTTGGCTTCCACCATGAAGGAGGAGCATATCAGAAAGCTGCTGGCGCGGATACCTTTCGGCGACATCGCGCACCGGCTGCCCGACGAGGGCAGCTCATCCTACCCGGGCCCCATGAGAGGTCGTTTCCTTCCCTACTTCCTCCAGCGGACTGGGCTTTCCACTTCACCCCTTTGTCCGGGGCTCATGTTCTACTCGGCTGGATTTCCATGATCTGGCGCCGAACTTCATCCTCAACATCTCGGCGTTTATCGTCGTGCGAGGCCCTCCCTCGCACCGGCCCCACTTCGACTTGTGGCTCAAGACCTTCAACGTCAAGCGAAGGTAGTGAAGGGCACGCAGGCGAGTCTTGGGCGCCATGTTGGGCAAGATGCCCAGCGTCCTCTAGTTCGAAGGGCCTTCGTGGACTCCGTCAAGGGGTGGCAATCGGGGTGGTTCTACATCACCGAGCAGCGCGACCCTCGTGGTGGCGGCCCCCGAGTTTAGATCTGGTATCCCCATGCAGTTCACCTCCTGGAAAGAAGGGCTTGCTATGGGGTAATTCGGACGGGTAGCGGGACTCGAGCCTGTATCCGAAGCTGGTGAACAAGAAGCTCGGGCTCGTCGGCGTGGTCCAAATGCTCGTCGCGGATTCTCCCATGCCAAACGGGCATTCAATCTGTGTGAGTTCGATGCGGAACAGCACCGGCGCTGGCGGGCTCTTGACACGACGTATGAAGGTGCACGGAGGTGCTGTTTAAGAGCGCGAAGCCCCGCATCCATGACGGAAGATCGCGATTTCACTCGCAACATCCGGTGCGAGGTAAGTGATTCTACCCCTGCTGGGACACTTATTGTAAATAGATTGATTCTAAGAGGTTTCAATTTCCCTTTTCCTTTGGTGGAATGGATGAAGAAGGCCGAGCAGCTCATCTGCCCGGCTCCCATGCGAAGACCCAGTGGGTGCCGTCTAGCGGGGCTGCTGGTTCGACACCGCATGTGGTGCGGAGAAGAAGGCCAAGAAGGTGGCCACGGGTACTCGAAAGAGTTCCGTTATCGAGGCGTCCGACGGCGAGGCGAACTCCTCCCGAAGCGAGGAGGGCGAAAGACTCTCTCCGGGAGGAGAGAGAAATGGAAAGCTTCCCCAGCGGGGAAGGCGAAGGTCAAGAGGGGAGAACTATTCCCGGACAGCTCTGCCAACACCGACATTGGCAGCGAGGTGGCCTTCAAGGGCGGGCCTCGGCGAGATCGTAAGTATCCAGATCCCTGATATGCAATTTCTTTTGTGTCACATAGTGTCCTACTAATGCCGCATATTGCCCGCAGTCCGGCTGATGATGATCTCCCCGCTTCATCGATCGGGTCGTTGGCCCCGTCGGATGTGGATTCCCTTCCGACTGCCTCCACCCTCCACGCGGATGAGGACGCCGAGGTGGGATCCCAGAAAGGGACCCATCAGGAGGAGGCTCCGGAGGCGCCGCAAGGCAGCCTCTCGGACTTTGCGCCGGACTCTACGCCGGAACCCTGATGGTTCGAGAAGTCAGCAGCGGCCCCTTGAAAGAAGGGCAAGACCGTGATCGGCGGCCTCCGTCAACCGGGCGCCGGACAACTTCTTGGAGGGGCTCAAAGGCGCTTCCATCGAGGAAGAACACCTCCTTTGTTATGAGTGCGGTGATTGAGAAGGTTCAGCTTCGCCAAGGCGGGCTGACCAAAGCTTCTTGATAGCCTTCTAACGAGCTTTGAGGTAGAAGTTAAAATTATGTAATGTAATACCACATAGGCAGTAGCCCACGATGCTCGGTTCGGTGTTAGGAAAGAAAAGCGGACTAAGGATCTAAAAGATATTCGGAGGTTGCTAATAAATTATGTCAATATGGGTTTTGCAGGTTGTGCTGCTGACCTGCCGCCTTGTTGCGAGAGGTTGGTGCATTAAAGCAAGATCTCGGCGGTCGGCGGGAGCTCGGCCATGCCAAGAGGCAGCTCGAGGACAAAGAAGGTGAGTAGCACCACTTTGAATTTTACCTTCTGAGAAAAGGATTTTGGTTGCAATAAAATTAACAAGGATAATCGTGTCTGCGGGGCCACGAGCGAGGTGGCAGTCTGAAGGAGGCTGTGTCCTTGACGAGCAGTCTTGGCCATGAGGCAACGAGCGAGAAAAGCAGGAGGCACGGTGGCGGCGGTGCGGCAAGAGCTCGAGGCTCTCATGGAGAAGCATGAGAGTTTGGGCGCGACTCCAAGACTTCGAGTCCGAGCTCGCCTCGGCTCTCGAAAGTGCCAAATCCGCCAAGGCCAAGGCCCATAAGGCCCTTCAGGAGGTTGAAGATGTGAAGAAGATAGCGGCGGGTAAGGCATTTTTCATGCAAAGCAAGCATGTTAATGTAAACTACCTGACACTTACCCACATTCGGAGCTCTCCGGGGGCGTTTGCAGATCTGCCGTGCAGTGCATCCGATGCCGCCGCATTCTACCGTGGCGAGGAGGGGAGCTCAACGGAGAAGGTCTTACGGTCTCGATCTGCTGTGGCGGCCATCCGGTGCCCCGGCGACCCGGTGAAGCAGCTGGTTGAGGTCCTAAAAGTAGCTGAGGAGGCCATGAAGGGCCTTATAGTCCATTTGTGGCTGGGCGGGCCATGCACAGGAGCTACTTGACCTCGTCGCGGCGGCTGGTGGATCGTGCCCTGGTGGATGTCATCAAGCGCTCCGTCTGTATTGAAGGTGCTCGTCGGGCCCTTGCCAGCGCAAAAGGTGCTGCTAGGGCAGGCTGGATGTGGAGAAGCTTCTTCTTGACCCGCCGCCCGGTGGGCAAGGAGTATCGTCGCCGAAATGTACTATAAGACTGTCTGAAGGGTGTCCGCATAATATTGCGGATGAGTGCCCAGAGATGTAATTATTGAGTGAAAACTTGCTATGTATTATCACATGCGCTGAAAACTTTGTTCATATCGCTATGCAATACTTGTTTAATTTAAAATATTACCTTACATGCCCGTTTATAAAATCGAGAGATGGCAAGTCGTTGGATTCAGCCCCCAAGCCACGAGTCTTTGGGGTGTTCGGGATAAACTTGAGCACTCTTGTTCCCATTTTGGGTCCATCTAGGGGCGCTCAACACAACGAACAAGGCAACCGGACTTATAATGCTTGAACACTCTCACTTAGCCATAGAATTCTATAATTTTAAATTTCGGCGAAGCCCCTAGTATTCGGAAGACCGAATTAGGGGCGCTATCCACGCATTCGTCGGACATTATCCGGAACTTCGCTCGAAGCAGCATGAGTCTTTAGGGACCCGAAAAGACCTCTCGAACAGCGACTAGTCGCTCGCCTTATCATGTCGGTCAGTTTTAGCTTTCTCCACTGAGGCGCTCGCCCAGCTCAACCGGGGCGCAATCGCAGTGGTTCTCCCAGTGCCACCTTAGCCGACATAGCAGAATGTAAGCGCCAAAAGCGTGGGGCGGGCAAACCCAACTATTGACCCAAGACATGATTCAGAGCTGATTCATATAATGCTATAAGTTCGGGGTGCCGCACTTGTGAAAGTGTTCGGACTTATCACACCATAACGCTGGGAACATAAGCCCGTGGTGTATTCGGCCGTACCAATAATATACGGGTGCGAGATGTCATTAATGAACATATGTGTAAAGTAATGCAATAACAGGCAAAAACGCTGCATTATTTATTAAAGAATTCTGCTATGAGTGCGGAATGATACAAATAGTCGGTAAGCAAGGATTGGACTAATCAAACATGTCCCCCTCCGAGGGATGGGCTGCGGACTTATGGATATAATCAAATTTAATGCTCGTAATGGAGACCACACGAGTGTTTATCATGATCTTCTTTCTTCCACTGGCTGTTGCATCGTGAATTGGCGGGTTCACCGTCGGACAGGGCCTCTGGTGAATGGAGTCTGTGTACATAAAGAAAGAAAATAATAACAAAAGGGTGACACACTTGTGAGCCCTGGTGTGGTCGAGCCGCACTCTGGGTCTATTGTGGTTGTGCCCCTTCCCTAGGCTCATGGTATCTCAGGCGTAATGATGTCTGTGGAGGTTGGTCTTGCAATTATGCAAGGGCTGGTGTCGGTGTCAAAACCGGCGGATCTCGGGTAGGGGTCCCGAACTGTGCGTCTAGGCGGATGGTAGCAGGAGGCGAGGACACAATGTTTTACCAGAGTTGGGCCCTCTTGATGGAGGTAAAACCCTCGTCTGCTTGATTAATATTGATGATATGGGTAGTACAAGAGTGGATCTACCACGAGATCAAGGAGGCTAAACCTAGAAGCTAGCCTATGGTATGATTGTTGTAATGTATGTTGTGTCCTACGGACTAAAGCCCTCCGGTTTATATAGACACGGAGAAGGCTAGGGTTACAGTCGGTTACAATGGTAGGAGATCTACATATCCGTATCGCCAAGCTTGCCTTCCACGCCAAGGAAAGTCCCATCCGGACACGGGACGGAGTCTTCAATCTTGTATCTTCGTAGTCTTGGAGTCCGGCGGACGATGACAGTCCGGCTGTCCGGACACCCCCTAGTCCAGGACTCCCTCAGTAGCCCCCATACCAGGCTTCAATGACGATAAGCCCGGCGCGTATATAGTCTTCGGCGTTGCAAGGCGGGTTCTCCCTTCAAGTTCCATGTACCTGCCGAACAGTGTCCGGCTTCACCATAAATACTGTGTTTCTCGTCTTCTCGCCCAATAATGGTATTTTTCCACAGCGTCATACGAATGCAAAAAGCCGGGCGTCTTTACATTCACCCCGATCGTGCGAGTCATCCGCCTATAAAGAGGCAAAATCAGATCCAAACCACACCATCCTCCTCCTTGAATACTTCATCGGGCGCCTTTGACCTAAAATCCATTCCATCATGGACCATCGCGGCTCTTCTTCACACACTCCCAGCCCACTTGAAGGTGGAGGAGGTGCTATGTTTACGCACAACAAGCTAGTGAAGCTCAAGCGGGATTTCTCCCTCCGGCCTTCATGGTCCCGGTTCGAGCGGGCTGGTTACTTATCAAGGTGGGAGGCAGCGGAGGCTACCCCAAGCCCCAATAAGGGGAGTGAGTATGCCGTCCCCTATCGATAAGGGGACTCGGATTCCCGATACATCCGTTCCTCCGCGGGCTCACTGGAGTTCTCTGGACTCCAGCTCCACCACCTCACGCCCGCCTCATCACGCATATCGCTGGGCTCGTAGCTCTTTGTGAGCTATTCTTGGGCATTGAACCCCATTTTGCATTGTGGAAGAGGCTGTTCTGCCTCGTACCCCGTTCTCACGAGGGGTCCATATATCAAGTTGGCGGCACCGAAATATGGCGCATCGCCGGGACCGGATACCCATCCGGTACTCCCAGAAGGCATCCGAAGCTGGCCCTCGAGTGGTTTTACATAGGAGGCGCTCGCTGCGGACCCGTCCGGATTGGCCTCCGGAGTTTAGTGCTGCTCCCTTGAAGAAGCGCCTCGGTGGCGCCCACAGAGCCCCGATTGGAGGAGGACAAGGCGTCCATTACTTGATGGGCGAATAAGATTCTTGGCCCATACCGGGTTGACCATGATTGGAGTCATGGCGACATGTATCATCTTGGGGTACAGCCATTGCGTCTGAGGCCACCTATGTGGGATTTCAGCGGGGAGGGCGATGCCACCCGTCATGGCCGCAAAGGGCGGATTGACCGAGGATCGGTAGAGATCCTTTCCAGCTGTATAAGGGGAAAGGAGGACTTCCTTGAGCGAACCCTTTGAATGGGTTCTCCATAATCAACCCTAGAGGATGGGTAGCGAACACCTTTGAGGCTCAACCCATTCTCTCGAAGTTTAAGCTTCTTTACATTATATCTTGTTGCGAGAGGTCTCGCTGGGATTTGTGGAGGACATGGTAAGTCCTGCTCCGCAACCCGAGGATCTAGAAAGATCCTTGGATCCGGCCTCCGAAGAGAACGGACATCGAGGTGGAGCTGATCGATGGGGTATTTCACCAGCTCAGCATGGATGGTGCTTTGGTTGCCATCACGGCGGACTACCCTGGACTGTATCCGGCTTCTCAGGTGACAGTGACCGAGGTCCGAACACCATTATCTCTTCCTTTCCCCTTTCTAACCTTCGCGAACGATGGTATGTTACAGGAAGTGCCTTTACAGCAGGAAGCCGAGCCCGCGGCGGCTGACCAACAACGGCCAGTCCGGACCAGCAGGCGGAAGAGGAGTGCGGTGCGGATGGAAACATCGCCGCAAAGGTATAGCTCGTATTTGAATTTTCAGAGCAACGTTCCTAGGAAACGCCTGAGTGCTCATGATCTTTGTAGGAGAAAAAGCGCTCGCCGGACTGCGAGCGCGAAGTTCTTGATCCAACCTACACCGGCCAGGCTCTAGCGCCCGGCCTAGGGGAGACAAGCGCAAACGCGGGCGGATCCTTCTCCAGCGGAGGGCGCCCGACAGACTGTCCGCCACCAAGTCGAGGTGGAGAGCGCCATGAACCATAGGCGCCGCCGGACAGTGTTCGTGAGCGTGCTTCTCCCCGAGGCATTGGATGCCTTTAGCGAGGGACAGCGCATCTCGTGCCGCTCAAGATGGTTTTACGAGCCGCAGGCGGTATGTGAAAGACATACGGGTAAAGGAATTTTAATGGTTATATATACCAGTAGCCCCGAGACTTAAAGTAGTTATGTTAACTGATTTAAGGATCATTTAAAATGAGCTCTTACGAGAAGAATGCCCGGCTGCCTTGGGAGCTGCAAGATTACAAGGCCCAACTTGAGGCGCACTTGCTGCCGCGAGGAGGAGCGCAGACCCCTCACGGTAACACATTTTATTGATAAATATAAGCAGCATGCGGCGTCTTGCGCAAGTCTAATAATGACATTGCAGGTGCCGCGGACAAGATCGAACGAGCAAGCATTGCTGCGCTTCTTGAAGGCGGCGAGTGTGTTGAATAGGGTGCAGCAAGAAAGGAACAAGCTCCAGGATGCCAACGCCAAGCTCAGAGAAGAGCTGAAGGGCGCTCGGACCGAGCTGTCCGGCTCCATTAAGGAGAATCAGCGGCTTCGTCGCGGCATTTATAGTAAGTGCTTGAGCGGACTCCTTTGAAAAGAAGAGTTCGGCGAAGAAGCGAGTTGACATAGTATGTCTTGTAGGTATACTCACAGGTCACCCTGCGGAGGAGATGCCCGTATCAACGGGAGATCAACTTCCCGAGCTGCTGCAACTGCTCGAAAGTGTTCGGTAGGCAATGAGCGGCGTCGTCCGGGCTTTATGGCCAGCCCTCACCCTACCCGAGGGCCTCGGGGAGCTTGCGGAGAAGCTGTAGGGAGTGCGGCAGCGCTTCCGTTTGTGGAAGATTTCGTCTTGCCGTCAAGGTGTCAGGGAGGCTTGGGCCATGGTGAAGACGCGATATAAGAAGGCGGATCCCAACCATATGGCCAAAGTTGGACCGGTGGGGCCCGATGGGAAGGAGATCCCTGTGAGTTTAGTATACAACCAAGTAGAGTTGGCTGCTAAGTTTTCCCAACGGGACTGTAAGTTAGACAGCCTGTTAGACGAGATTGAGGAGGAATACAATCAATAAATTTGACAATGTATGTTTTCCTTTGAAGTGACATGTGAAATGCCTTCTAGCGGATTGTAGATCGTTTGTCTTTGCCGACCTTTTAAGCCGACCTCGGGACCCTAGAGTCGGAGTGTGTCGAATACCTTTGTGGATGAGAAACAACCGCGGTATGCATGGAGACCCGGCGTAGGGGTCATTATCGCTTTATCGGACAAGTGCCCAACTAGTTATGTTATATTACATGGTTAGTAGAAACATCTTCCGGGAGAATAGTTCGTTAAGGGTTCCTTTCACAGGAGGCATGCCCTAAAGTGCATGTCGGACTGCAAAAGCGAGAAAAAAACATCAGAGGCGGAAAAATAAATAGGTAAAAGTCATCTTTTAAGTCACCGACGAATATTCCCTTAAAACGCTAGCTTTCGGCTTCACCCGATCTGAGGTACACATCTGGCTGACCCGGTAGTAACAATCGCAGAGGTGCTCCCTTTACCTCCTAGCCGAACAATCGGGAACGTAGGGGTAAGCACAGGAGCCAGACAACCCAGCTTGGCCAAAACTTAAGTCATATCGATGCATATAATGGCAAGTAAAAGGCACATGTGGAAGCTTGACACATGTGCTGGGTATGAAACCCTTATAATTGAGCTTTTGTAAAAGAAGCCCCCAGGAATGATGAGTGCGGATGGCACATCATGTGAATGCAAAAAATGCGAAAATACGCCCGTAAGGGCTTTTAAATAAAAAGGCATAAAAAGAGAAACAAAAGATAGCTGAAATGTAAAAGTTTGGACGGGGGAAGGGGACGAACTCTTAGTCCGGCGCTAGGCATAAAATCGCTGGAGGCGGGCTGCGTTCTATGGGTTCGGCTCGAGTCGGTTATCCGACGCATCTCGTAGACGGTACGCTCCGCCGGTCAGGACTTGATCGATAATGAAGGCCCCCTCCCATTTGGGCTTGAGCTTGTCCTTTTTCTTGTCCGGCAGGCGTAGAACTAGTTCACCAACGCTGTAAGTCTTGGCCCGTACTTCTACCTTTGATATCTTGGGCCTGCTGCTGATAAAATGCGGAGCGAGCCTTGCGGCGTCACGTTCTTCCTCAATGTGTCCAAGCTGTCCTGCCGATCAAGCTCGGCCTCTCTTTCCTCATACATGCGCTTTTCGAGGTGAGTCATGAATAATGTCCGAGGCAAGCGCCTCTGCGCGTATACCATAAAAATGGTGTGAATCCGGTAATGCGATTAGGCGTTGTCCGCAGCCCCAGTCTGGTCGAGCTCCTCGACCCAGTGCGTGTCGATTTAGTAAGTGACCGCACTAGTCTGGGTCTAATGCCGCTCATTATTAGACCATTTGCTCGTTCCACTTGACCGTTGGTTTGAGGGTGATAGACTGAAGCGTAGTCGAGCTTGATGCCCATATTTTTGCACCATGACTTGACCTCGTCGATGGTGAAGTTCGTGCCGTTGTCGGTGATGATGCTGTGGGGGACTCCGTAGCGGTGTACTACCCCGGATATAAAGTCTATCGCTGGTCCGGACTCTGCCGTTTTGACCGGCCTCTATCCATTTGGTGAATTTATCCACCATGACCAATAGGTATCTTTGCTTGTGGGTTCCCCCTTTTAGGGGTCCAACCATATCAAGCCCCGGACATGACGGCCATGTAATGGGTATAGTTTTGAGGCGGTGGGAGGCATGTGGCTCGATTAGCAAGAGCGACAACCGCGCATTTTGGACTAAGTCTGGCGTCTGCCGGGCGTCGGCCAATAAAATCTGTGCGGAATGCCTTTCCTACAAGGGCCGGGCTGCTGCGTGGTGTCCGCCTAGTCGGCGTGAATTTCCGCCGGAGGTTTCGCCCTTCCTCTTCGGAGATACACCTTTGAAGGACTCGGTTGTACTTTTCTTATAAAGTTCTCCCTCATGGACCTTGTAGGCTTTCGATCGTCCGGACTATCAGCGGGCCTTGTTTTGGTCTTGGGAAGTTCCTGCCTAAGCAGGTAGGCTAGGAATGGTTACATCCGCAGGCGATTCTGCCATTATAGCGTGGGCTGAAGGTGTTATGTCATCGGCTGAATCGCCCGATTGGCGCGGTTTTCGGTTTGTCATTTCGGACTCCTCTTCCCATTATGCGGATGGCTTGAAGAGCCGTTCGAGAAGTTATTTGGAGGACAGCATCACATTTCGCACCGATGCATGCGATCGTCGGCGCTTGGTTATTGTCTCGGGCTATGTGATGGAATTCAAGTCCTTCAAACCGGTGACATTTTAGGACATCGTTGCGATATGCTGCCATTTTCGGATCCTTGGCATCAAAGTCTCCATTTATTTGAGATATTGCAAGGTTTGAATCCCCGCACCTCTAGGCGTTGAATGCCCATGGAGCGCCATCCAAGACCATGCAATGAGGGCCTCGTATTGGCTGCATTGTTGGAGTCCGTGTACATTATTTGAAGTACATATTGGGTGTGTCTCCGGTTGGGGCGTCAATCTGACGCCAGCCCTAGTCCGGCCAACATTTAGAGCCGTCGAAATGCATAGTCCGGTTGGAGTATCGCCGTACTCTTTAGGAGTTGGCTTCCATCCATCGGCGACGAAATCAGCCAAAACTTGTGACTTTATAGCTCTCGAGGTTTGTAAGTTATATCGAATGGTAAGAGCTCAATGGCCCATTTGCAATCCTGCCCGTTGCGTCGCGGTTATTTATAATGTCATTGAGTGGTACTTGAGGCCACTTTTATCGAACACTCTTGAAAGTAGTGCGGAGCTTACGGGGCGCCATGAACACCGCATATGCTATCTTCGATAGTGCGGTAAAGGATTTGCGGGGGTTAACACGGTGGATACATAATACCTGGTTTTGAGAGGAACTTGTGCCCTTACGCCGCTCGTTCGACGGCGAGGACCGTGCTTACAACTTGATGCGTTGCTGCGATGTATAATAACATTGGTTACGCCCAAAGTGGGGGCGCAGCCAGGACGGTTGTTGCAAATATGGCCTTTATTTCTTGAGTCGGCGGTGGCGGCATCCGTCCACTCAAAGTGTTGGTGCGCTGAGGAGGCGATAGAGGCAGCGCCTTTTCTCCCAAGCGGAGATAAAGCGTCTTAAGGCTGCCATGCATCTGTTAATTTTGTATTTGTTTGAGGTCTTTTGGAATATCCAAGCGTGAAAGAGCTTGGATTTTAGCGGGTTTGCTTCAATTCCTCTACGGATACAATGAAGCCCGGCAGCTTTCCGGCTGATGCGCCAGCATTTTTCAGTTCACTTGATGTCATATGCTCGAGGTTGTCGAATGTGAGCCTCAAATCGTCTACTAGAGTTTCGACATGTTTTGTTTTGCGACTCGTCGTCTCGTATCTCTCATTGTTTTGCCGATCTGGGTGGCGGACATGTTTGGATCATGCTGATATGTTGCGCGGCATTTTTAAGTCCGAAGGGCATTGTGTTGAAGCGAATGGTCCGTATGGAGTGATGAATGCCGTTGCGGCTTGTGCCTTCCGCCATCTTGATTTGATGATAGCGAGTATCGTCCGGGAAGCACAACGAATCGTGCCCTGCGGTAGCATCGATAATTTAGTCGATCGAGGGAGAGGAAGGGATCCTTTGGGCAAGCCTTATTGAGGTCTTTAAAATCGACCGCAGGCGCCGGATTTATCCTTCTTTGGTACCATTACCGGGTTTGCTAGCAAGTCCGGATGTTTGATATCTCGATGAATCCGGCTTCCAATAGTTTAGCTAGCTCTTCTCCCATTGCACTGTCTTTTGGGTTCGGAAAATCGTCGAAGAGCCTGTTTGACCGGCTTAAATCCTTTTAGGATGTTTAGGCTGTGTTACGCCAATCTGCGTGGGATTCGGGATATCCGAAGGATGCCGGTGAAAATGTCGATTTTCCGAAGGAATTCGCAGCGCGATCTGGCGTCTAATTCGGGGTTCAACTGTGCCCCAATGGAGGCCGTCTTTATTGGGTTCATTGGATGGACCTGGAATTTTGTTATTTCATCTGCTGGTTTGAAGGAGGTGGACTTGGATCTTTTATCGAGTATCACATCGTCCTGTTCACCGTGGAAGCCTTGTGTGATAAGTTCTTCTGCCGCTAAGGCTTGGATAGTGCCTCGAGGGCTAGTGCGGCTGTCTTGTTTTCGGTAGCAGTGCTATGTCCGGATCACTAACGAGTGATTATTCCGCTGGGCCCGGGCATTTTGAGCTTCATGTACCCGTAATGAGGTACCGCTTGAAAGATTGTGAATGCCTCTCGTCCTAATATAGCGTGATATCCGCTGTTGAGCAGGGCCACTTGGGCGTGACTTCTTCGGATCTGTAATTGTCGGTGAGCGAACACCACATCGAGTGTGATTTGTCGGTGTAGCGTGCCTCCCGGCTAGGGATTATTCCTCTGAAGGTTGTGCTGCTTCGCTCATCTGGCTCAATCGATTTCCATTTTTCGCAGAGTTTCCTCGTAGATGAGGTTTAATCCGCTGCCGCCATCCATGAGGACTTTTGTCAGACGAAAGCCGTCCACTATGGGACTAAGCACCAATGCGGCTGGTGCTCTGGCTGTTCGGAATTTAGGCTCGTCGCTGGCACTGAAGGTGATAGCTGTGTCACTCCAAGGATTTGCTGTTGCTATTTGGTAGACTTGGCGAGTCCATGGTTATTCGTTTTCGCATATTGTTTGGCGAAAGTCTCGAAGACTGTTGATACCATATCAGTGTTGTTGGAGTTGTTTTGCGGGGCTAGAAGCTCCTCGCCACTTTTGGCCACATGCCGTAATATCAACATGCTCGAAGGTTATGAGTTGGGGCGGCTCCTACGTACTATAAAGCTTCGGGGTCCATTGAGCCATCTCTCGGCAGCGGTTCCGTTTCCCTTATTGGGTTTTGTTTTTCGTTTTTGCATCGGGGCCTGAGTGTAAGGCGCCCTTTTTCTGCGGACTGGAGTGCAGGGCGGATTATCCCAAAATTGATTTTCGGTTGTCAGTAAACTCTCCATCGCCTGATGCTTTCGTACTATGGATGCGGATCGGTGGTAGCGTAATTTTGCGACGACCAATGGCGTTTAGTATTCCCCTGTCGGTGCAATTATTGCGGAAAGATTGAGATTGCGTTTTCCTCTCGGCAGTCCTTTATCCTGTCCATAACCGGGAGAATCGGCCCGATAATGGTGTCTTGTTTGATGGACTCTTGCGTATTAGAGATAGATCGCATATATGCAGGCGGGTGGGTGGACTAAAGTCCGGATCCCTGCCCATCTTGGGGCTCAAAGGCCGAGGAGTTTCCGCATTTGGAAGCTTGGTTTGCTGGACACAATCCAGCGAGTCCGGAGCGATGCATGGCTTTAAGTTCCATGCTCGATCGAAGTCCGCCCCTCCGCGGAAATCCGGCATGGAGGGTTCGGGAATCCGGACATTAGTAGTTTTCAATACAGGCGAAGAGTTGCCGTATTGCTCCTCTACCACTGCGACGTGGTGGGTGGCCTGGTGTCGGGGCCGCTCCCTTCTGCGGCCTCGAGCACCTATAGAACGCAGGGGCCCCTTCTGGTTGGCAGGGGGCGAGGGCAGCCTTGAGCAGATCGAGGTCAGGCGCCGCGCGTGGGGGGCGGGCGATCTTTACCCAGCCGGGGCTCTCGGGAGATAACACCCCTCTGCTGCTTTGTGTTGTTATAGAATCTAGCTCGGCGTGCGAGCATATGGTGGCGCTCTTGGTGTCGAATGAACCGAACCCCTTCTCGTGCGCATGCGGGCCTCCCTTTTATAGTCTGAAGGGGTACCCACGGTGGCAGCGTGGGAAGAGGGGGTAGAAAGCGTAAAGCGAGGTTGGTACAATAGTGCACAATAGTGCCCCTACCTAACTCGACGGCGGGGACAAGGGCATTAAATGCCCGTCCGGTTATGTGATGCAAGTGGGTGACCGTTAGGTGAGCCTTGGTGCCACGAGGCGCCTCTGTCGACTCCGTTTGCCACCTCGCTCTGCATGGTTGCGTAGTATCCCGCCCGTGCTCTTGGGATGGCACAGTGATGGCGTCACGGGTGCGCTGGAGTTGGGTGGCAGCCTTGCAGCGGCAAGTGCTATGCCATGATCCCTTTGTTGTGCGGAAGCTTGCGGCCACTGGAACTGCCGGTAGCTGGGCAAGCAGCAAGTTTTCAGTGATGCCATGGTTAGCCCTCGGCAAGCTCCTTTTTGGGGCCTTCGTTTTCTTAGCTAGTACTTTGTTCCTGAATGGCGGTGATGAGGTGGTGGGGAGCCTTGCGGGCGTCGGCCGAGCCTTGCAGCGAGGTGCTCTGTTGCCCGTGCACAAGTTCGAGTGCTAAGGTGCCCCCTACTTTAGTACACCGGCAGAGCCCCGGGCTGGGCGGACACGGTGCGGCGTTGTTGGGCCAGGCCCAAGGCGAGTCTGCGGGCACCGCGTGGCGAGTTCGCCTGACAGAACGGGCTTTTCGCCCACGCGCGCTCTCTGTAGCACGCAGCGTCGATTGCGGCGTCGTGGGAGACGTGGGCGGCGCGTGCGGTCTTTAGGGCGTCCACCCCCGTGATCGTGGTGCAGGGCGAGGTCACTTCACCCATCGCTCCGGCCCCGCTCACTCGCCACGCGGCTTTCATGCATGGGGGTCATGGGCGGCGAAGGTGGGAGACCGAGCCGTCACGGGTGGAGATGGCGAGTCGGCCCCGCTCCTCTGCCCTCCTCGCTTTCTGATTGGCCGGGCGGGGCGGTCGAGCCCCCACCTTGCCCTTTAAAAGGGGCGGAAGGGGGGTACGGTAGTCTCACACTTCCTCTCTCCCTTCGTCTTCAACTTCCGTTACTCTTCCTCCTATCTGCCATGGAGGGAGGGAATCCTGTTCCTTCCACGGTGGCAGCAAGGGTCGCCTCCAGGCAGCGCACCTCTTCCTATCCCTTTGTGGTGGCGGCCGACCACAAGGGGAGAGGGAGGCGAGGCATGAGCGAGCCGAGGCGTGGTCGGCGGTCGGGGAGAGGCGGCGAGGCGATGCCTCCCGTCTCCGCGGCGGCTCCTTTCCTCGGCGGTCCATACTAGAGGCGATCCACAGGAGTTCTTCATCAAGCTGCGCGGCGCCTCGTCGCCGCCTCCGGCTGCGGCCCGTTCGCGGCGCGATGGAACGGATCCGCCCGAGGTGATGGAGTTGCGCATGAGGGGCTGCGGGATCAGCGGCACTTTCGGGTGAGTGTCGTGTCCCCAGCCCGGCGTGATGTGCCGACCGAGGTGGAAGGCGTTCGCCGCATCCACAGCTTGGCGGCGGGGTTTACCCTCCATTTCAAGTTAATGGAGGCGACCTTCTCACCGTCAAGGTCTTGAGGACTCGGGACCCGGGCGAGATCTTTGTGTGGACAGCTCCTCCGATAGTGAAGGTCCCTCCTCGGCGAGAGTAGCGAGGAGGGCGGCAACGGCGGCAGCGAGGATGGCGAGTCGACTAGGCGTCGGATGCTGCCTCGCGCGCCACCGGCGACCCATCATCGGGTCGCGGCCTTGAAACTCCGAGGCCGTCTCCTTGGGCGGCTGGCGTGGGAGGCTGCGGAAGAGGAAGAGGGGTGGCGGCAAGGCCGTCAAATCGAATCTGAGGCGAGAGCCCTCGTCAGTATCTGGCGGCGTCCCACCCGTCTTCAAGCTCGCCTCCGGCGCCTCCGTCTCCGCCAAGCTCTGGCGGCCCGGGAAGTTCTCTTGGTGTCTTCGGCGCCGTAGCTCTCCTAAGCGCCCCTTTGCCCTTCCGTGAGCTTCTCTCGCGGGGCCTCCTGACCTACCTCTGAACTCTGAATAGAGAAGCAGGAGAGGATTACGGGCATCTTATCTTTCAATTTGTAAGCCCTTGGGCCTTAGTTGCATTTAAGATATGTAATCCTCTCTATCATGTTTTCATCCTCCATGGACTTGTACTAAACTAGGATGTTTTTAATGAAAAGAGGCGGCTTGTCGGACGAGTCTTTTACTTGATTTACGTGCCTTGTATGCTCCCATCCTCGCTTTGGGGAACTTGCGGCCTTGAACACGCTTCTGAGTCGCGGGACATCAGCAGCCTCTTTGGCGGTGTTGCTTCGACAGCGACCTTGCGGGCGATTGCAGCGCACTTGTGTTTGTTGGCGGACTCGGAAACAAACCAAGGCATAAGCCCAGCCACGACTCGCTCCTCAGCGCATGGGTTTTACAAGACACGCTCGTTCAAGGATGCAGCCTCGCCTTCCCCGGTCCATAAGAGGATGCATGACGAGGGACGAAAAACTTATCTGACTCCACAGCCCCCCGGCGACATTAGCTTGTCGGGGAGGAACCTTGGCCTTCGCAGCAACCGGCAGCTCTCGGCGCGCGAGAACCGAGATCTTTGGCGTGCTCTTTAGCCCTCGTCGGCGGCCTTGTGCCGCCGGGGGCTCTGGCCCGTTTGTGAAGGGTCTCTGGTACTTGCAGCCCCCAGCGAAGTTGGCTTGCCGGGGCCGGGGCACTCTTCTGGTTTACTGTAATTACGGCCATGAAGACAACTGAGATAGGTCTGCAATAATTTCATTATATATATATATATATATATATATATATATATATATATATATATATATATATTCTTTTGTGCGACTTAAAGGCGATGCCGTGCCTTGCCCTTAAATGCGTTCATACTCTCGCTGCTAGGGAACTTGCGGTGCTAACACACTTCTTGAGTCACGGAACATCAGCGACTTCTCTGGCGGTGTTTTCTCCGGCAAGAAACCTTCTCGGGCCAGCTGCGGTGCACTCGATTTGTTGGCGGACTCGAAACAAATCGAGGCGCTTAACTCAGCCGTGAGTTGGCTCCTCCGCGCACAAGTTTCTCATCGAAGGCGTCTTCACGGCAAGGCTTGCTACGTTCGCCCTCTACTTGTTATATCCTTTGTGCGTTTTACCCTCGCTTCTAGGGAACTTGCGGCGCTAACACACTTCTTGATGCGGAACATCAGCAGCCCGCTGGCGGTGTTGTTTCCGGCAAAAACCTTCTCGGGCGATTGCGGTGCACTTGCGTTGTCGGCGGGCTCGGAAACAAAGCAAGGGCGCAACAACCCGAGTTGGCTCCTACTGCGTGCGAGCATTGCATACAAAGGGCGAGCAGCAAAAGGGCATAACATAAAGGAACATGGAACTAATGGGTGTGATGTACAAAAACTTCGGATGACTTAGCTCTCTTTTTTAAGCGTCCGCTGAGGTCGCACTTCTTCCCGATCCTTCCCCTTGTATGTTCTTGTCCCTCGCTCTTTGGGGAATCCACGGCGCAAACATGCTTCTTTGGCCTTGAGGGCATCAGCGGCTCGCGGCGGTGTTGCCTCGGCGAGAGAACTGTCGGGCTGGTTGCGGCGTGCTTTTATCATCGGCGGACTCAAGGCGAATCGGCGCAACTCAACCACGATTCGTCCCCCCTCGTGCCCGGAGTTCGCATACAAGGTATGGATTTTGAGAATCTGACCCAAAGTTGAAGCTTGGCATCTTTCTCGCCCTCTTGGCGGGTGGACTGTTTGGCGGAGCTCGATGGGCGTCCTCAACGACAGCGTGTCGCTCCGGGAGATCTTTGCCGGAGTGTGCACAGGCGGGCCGTCCTTGCGGGCTTAGTCTTTGGCTGGTCGTCTTCGCTTTCTCGTACTTGCGGTGGAGCTTCGATGGTGCGTCCTCGGCGGCAACACAGTGCTCGGGGAGATCGCTTGCGAGGTGTGCTCGAGCTATCCTTTCCGGACTTGGTCTTCCTCTTCCCGGGGAGCTTCGGTGGCAAGTGGCTCGCGCTCTGCGCGGCAAGCTGCTTCAGTAGATCTCGTCGGCGTAGATGAGTGCATCCTTCTTGTCGCCTTGGATAGAAATAGCGCTCATCGGGCAGGCATCTTGAGCACATTGTATGCGTGGTGAGAGGCCGCCATGAACTTGGCGAGTCTTGGTCGGCCGAGTATCCCATTGTAGGGTAAAGGGATATCAGCCACGTCGAGCGTGACCCTCTCGATCCTGAAATTCAGCTCGCTGCGAGCGTCACGGTAATGTGATCTTCCCTTGGGCTGGCTCCTTCTGGGTTTATCCTTGAAAGGTGCCGATCTTTTCAACTTCATTGTCGGGGATCTGGAGCTTCTTGAGCACTGCGGAGAAATCAAGTTCAGGCCGGCCCGCCGTCAACCAACATCTTCGTGACCTTGAGGTTGCGGATCGTTGAGTGAGACCAACAGCGGAGGCACCCGACCGCGATGATGCGGTCGGGGTGATCCTCAACGTCGAAGGCGAGGCGTCTGGACCACTTGAGAGCTCTTGGCGCCGACGGACGGCTCCGCTGCATTCACTTCGCACCCATTGTTTGAGTTGGCGGTGCGAGGTGTGCGAGGCGCCGCCGTCGACGCCAATACCTCTGTCGCATATACGAAACTCTTGATCCTCAGTGTCATCTTCCTCCATCTCATCATCTTCATCATCCTCCTCGTCCTTGTCGCGGCCACGGGGAGGCCTGTCTCCTTGCCGCGCCTTGGCCTTGTCGCGGTTCCCTCCCCGGGCGGGAAGCTTCTTGCCGGATCCTCCGCCACCTCCCTGGGCTCTCTCCTTATCGCGGCGCTCGTATTCAGCTTTCTGCAGCTCCGCCATCTGCTCTACTTTTTTGCAGGTTTGGAGGTCATGGCCTTTGGTGCGGTGGATCTTGCAATAACGCTTGCCGGAGCCGTCTTGCTTGTCGGCGGCCGCTACAGCCTCGCCGGAGTCGTCGGTCTTGGCTTTGTCGGAGCCGCCTCCGTTGCCGGAATGCTCAACAGCTAGCACATCCTTAGCTTTCCTCTTCCTATTGTTCCGCCTCGGTTCCTTCTTGCGGGGCAGCGTCCTCCTTGTCGAGATCATACGCTCCGGCAACCTCTCGAGGATTTTCTCCCCTCTTCAGCCCGTGCACACTTGTCGGCGAGGCGTGAGCTCGGCTGACATCTCTGATCTTTATCATCGTCATCTCCTCCCTCATCCTGCGATTCACGCGTTCGATAAGCGCGCGATAACCGCGGCGGGGTGGGCGTCGGGAATGTTGCGCTGCACTGGCTGAATCTTTGTATATACTTGCGAGGCTCTCCTCATACGGGCGAGTAAATGGAGGTCACTTTCCTGGCCATGAGGTTTGTGGCCGCCCGTGAAAGCGCCGACAAACTGATGACACAGGTCCGCCCATGAAGAGATGGAGCCGTCCGGCAAGTGCATGAGCCAAGATCGACATTGGGCTTGAGTACCGGCGGGGAAGTAGTTGGCGAGGATCTTCTCGTCGCGCCCTCGGCAGCTGCACCGCGATGGTGTAGATCTTGAGGAACTCCGATGGGTGTATCCTGCCATCATACTTCTCGGGCACATCGGCTTGAAGTTTTTAGTTTTGGGCCCTTTGGACTTGCCGCCTTTCGTGGGTGAGCAGGGCAACCAACCGCCTCTGACAAGTCGCTGGTTCTCCGGTGCGTCTTGGCGTCGGCAATGAGCCCAGCCGCGCTGGTCAGATTAGCGTCGCGCTTCTCTCCGGCGCTTCGTCACGAGTCTGGCGTCTTAGCGTTACCGTTCTTGAAAAGCGTGGCGCTGATCAGCGAGTTAGCGGGTCGATGTATGATGGAGTCGGCGTCAAGGTTGGTCGGCGGATTTGGCGATCTTAACTGTGTAAATTGGGGGCGCCCGAGCGGTACCCAATGATCTGTCGGCGCCGTCTGCGCCGGGCGTCTTGTCGGACCCTCGGCGCGTTGATCGCCGGGGTTTATCGCCATTAGCGGTAGCGAGCTGTGTATGGCCATCCTCGATCGTCGATCTTGTGTGGCTGGAGGAAGTCTAAGCAGGTGGGCTCGGGCGGCGCTTCTCTGCGATCTTAGGCAGCGGTGGTGATGGGCGGCGCGAGGCGAGGCGTGCTCGGACTCGGTCGGGTTGGGAGGAGCAACACCTCGTCGAGCGACCGTACTTCACTCGCACCAGCATGCGTTCGTGCATGCTGCCCGCGGCGTCTGCGACCCACCGGCAGCCTTTCTCCAGCGAGCACGGTGCTTGGAGCACGGGCGTTGTTGACCTTGAACCTCTTGGGGCCGGGCGCGGCGTCGCTGCCGTCGCCCGGCGCTTGCGAGGCCTTGTTCTGGATCTGGTGGCGACATGAGACCCACCGCGGCACCGCTCCCCGCCGGCGTCCACCTCACCGCTGCTTGCTCTGGCGGTGGCGGCGAGTTGATGTGAGCGGGCGGCCACCTCCGAAGGCTTCTTCTTCGGTGGCATGTTGCGATGGCTGATGTAGCGCGTGGAGACCGGATCAGATGCTCACGACCTCGATGCCCCCTACCTAGCGCGCCAAAGATGTCGGGGCCGCTCCCTTCTGCGGCCTCGAGCACCTATAGGGCGCAGGGGCCTTACAGTTCGGCGGGGAGGCGAGGGCAGCAGAGCGAGCAGATCGAGGTCAGCGCGCAGCGTGGGGGACGGGCAATCTTTACCCAGCTTCGGGGCTCTCCGGGGAGATAACACCCCTACTGCTGCTTTGTGTTGTTATAGAATCTAGCTCGAGCGTGCGAGCATATGGTGGCGCTGTGGGTGTCGAATGAACCAAACCCCTTCTCGTGCGCACGGGCCTCCTTTTATAGTCTGAAGGGGTACCCACGGTGGCAGCGTGGGAAGAGGGGTAGAAAGCGTAAAAGCGCGGTTGGTACAGCGGTGTACAATAGTGCCCCTACCTAACTCGTGACGGCGGGGACAAGGGCATTAAATGCCCGTCCGGTTAATAACGATGCAAGTGGAGTGACCGTTAGGTGAGCCTCCGGGTGCCGCGAGGCGCCTCTGTCGACTCCATTTGCCACCTCGCTCTGCATGGTTGCGTAGTATCCCGCCACGTGCTCTTGGGATGGCCTAGTGATGACGCGTCACAGGGTGCGCTGGAGTTGGGTGGCAGCCTTGCCGCGGCAAGTGCTATGCCGCGGTCCCTTTGTTGTGCCGGCAAGCTTGCGTGCTGCTTTGCTGCGGCGGCGGCGCGCCGCGGCAAGTTTCTGATGATGCCATGGTTAGCCCTCCCGGCAAGCTCCTTTTGCCGGGGCCTTCGTTTTCTTGGCTGGTACTTTGTTCTTGAATGGCAGTGATGAGGAGTGGTGGGGAGCCTTGCCGCGGGGTGCTACGACTGCCCGTGCACAAGTTCGGGGTGCTAAGGTGCCCCCCTACTTTAGTACACCGACACCTGGGGAGAGTTAATCTCTCTCAGATCGGTTTTAAGCCCAATCTGGTTGTAGTCCGTAGCGACTCCCAGGGCAGCGATGCGATCCAAGAGCTCGTTAACAGATGAGAGCTCTATTGGATCAACTGTTCGGCAACTTTCGGGCTGGCGAAGATTGCCGGCGACTTGAGAAGTCGTTGTCGAGCGGCGGCGGACAGGCGGTCATAAAAACCACCTAGCCGGATAGTTTGGCCAGCGGCCAAGGCCCCTTCCGCGAAAACACCGTCTTTGAAGACGGGTGGAGGCATCCGCCCTATCGGTGACGACAGAGGAACTCTCAATGAAAGCACCAATGTCGGTGTCAAAACCGGCGGATCTCGGTAGGGGTCCCGGCTGTGCGTCTAGGCGGATGGTAACAGGAGGCGAGGACACAATGTTTTACCCAGGTTGGGCCCTCTTGATGGAGGTAAAACCCTACGTCCTGCTTGATTAATATTGATGATATGGGTAGTACAAGAGTGGATCTACCACGAGATCAAGGAGGCTAAACCTAGAAGCTAGCCTATGGTATGATTGTTGTAATGTATGTTGTGTCCTACGGACTAAAGCCCTCCGGTTTATATAGACCTTTGGAGAAGGCTAGGGTTACCTGAGTCGGTTACAATGGTAGGAGATCTACATATCCGTATCGCCAAGCTTGCCTTCCACGCCAAGGAAAGTCCCATCCGGACACGGGGCGGAGTCTTCAATCTTGTATCTTCGTAGTCTTGGAGTCCGAGCGGACGATGACGATCCGGCTGTCCGGACACCCCTAGTCGAGACTCCCTCGGTGGGGTTGGGGCCGCATTACTCTGGCGATGCTCGGAGCGTGCGGTGGTCTTGGTTGATGTTGCTCGGCGCGTTTGGCGTGTCCGGCCGTTTGGCGGCGGACTCGAATATTGCCTTAAAGGCTGCTCTGTACTACGCGCGAGAGCGCTGTGTGTTCCTTCGTTCGAGAGAGCGTTCCATATTTCCATTGACCGTAATGACTCCGCGAGGGCCTGGCATCTTGAGCTTGAGGTATGCGTAATGCGGTACCGCGTTGAACTTTGCAAACGCGGTTCGTCCGAGTAGGGCGTGATAGCCACTGCGGAATGGGACTATGTCGAAGATTAACTCTCGCTCGGAAATTGTCAGGGATCCGAAGACCACTTCGGTGTGGTGAGCTGTACAATTGGCCTCAACACCTGGTATGGCGCCTTTGAAAGTCGTCTTTGTAGGTTTAATCCTTGAGGGGTCTATGCCCATCTTGCGCACTGTATCCTGATAAAACAGGTTCAGGCTATTGCCGCCGTCCATCAGGACTCTCGTGAGGTGAAATCCGCCGGCGATTGGGTCTAAAACCAATGCGGCGAATCCGCCGTGGCGGATCTTGGTCGGGTGATCTCTTGATCGGAAGTGATCGGGCAAGAGGACCATGGATTGAACTTAGGCGTGGCTCCATCGCATCGCGTCCCTTAGTGCGCTTCCGCTCCCTCTTGGGTATATGGGTTGCGTATATCATGTTCACCGTCCGCACTTGTGGGGAATCCTTCATCCTCTATTGTTCGGCGGTCGGGTCTCTTCCTCGTCGTCATTGTGCAGCCCTTGTCATTGTTTTCGGCAATTAACTTGCTGCCTGTGAACACCCAACAATCTCTGTTGGTGTGATTAGCTAACTTTTCGAAGTGCCATGTATCTGCCATAAGCGGTCGAGTATTCGGTCCAAATTGGACGGACCCGGAGTGGTTCTTTTGAATGGCTTCTTCCGCTGACCGGGTTTAGAGCCTCAAAATCCGGCGTTGACTGCCGTGTCCTCCTTGTCGTCGCCGTTAATGCGGCATTTATTTTTGCTTCAACGCGACCTGCCATTGTGGTCCTTGGTATCCGGACTGCCAGAATTTTTACTGAGGTTGTTGCTGCGAGCTAGCCAGCTGTCCTCTCCCGCACAAAAGCGAGTCATTAATGATGTGAGGGCTGCCATGGATTTCGACTTTTCCTGTCCTAGGTGCCGGGCTAGCCATTCGTCGCGGATGCTATGCTTGAAGGCTGCGAGGGCCTCTGCATCCGGACAGTCGGCGATTTGATTTTTCTTTGTGAGGAACCGTGTCGAGAATTATCGGCGATTAAATCTGGCTGTTGAATTATGTGGCTTAGGTAATCGGCGTCGGTGGTCGCACATATGTGCCCTGGAAGTTGTCGAGGAATGCGGCTTCCAGGTCTTCCCAACACCCAATTGACGCTGCGGGCAAGCTGTTAAGCCAATGCCGAGCTGGTCCTTTAAGCTTGAGTGGGAGATACTTGATGGCATGGAGATCGTCGCCGCGGGCCATATGGATGTGAAGGAGATAATCTTGATCCAAACCGCGGGGTCTGTTGTGCCATCGTAGGATTCGATGTTCTGGGTTTAAACCCTTGAGGATTTGATGATCCATTACTTTGTCGATGAAGCATAAGCGGGTGTGCGGCGCCTCTATATTGAGCAATGTCACGGCGTAGCTCGAGAGGCGTTGTCTGCTGTGTTCGGCCCGGCGGAGTTATTGTATCTGCCGTGATGGTATTAAATGCGTGGGTGGTAGAGCCCACGTGATCCATAGATGGATCTGGATTGCCTTGCTTTGTCCTCAATATATCTACGCAAGTCCGGTAGCGTTCCCTCTTGGCCGTACTTTTGGAGCGATGCGGGGTATGGTCTTGGTGGAGGCCTAGATGCCTCTCTGTCTCGCCACGCGGGGTGGTCGGTCGGCCCGTATTGTCTTGTTGGCAATGAAGGTATGTATGTTTACTCCTCTAATCAGGGGAGCAACTTGCGTCTTGGGTAGCTTTTGGAGGGGCGTTCGAGTTCATACTCTTCGGCCGCGAGGACCTCGGTCCATCGATCGGCCAGCAGATCCTGATCAGCTTGAAGCTGCTGCTACTTTTTCTTTAGGCTATTTGCCGTGGCGATAAGCCTGCATTTAAAACGCTCTTGTTCGACGGGATCCTCGGGCACGACGAATTCGTCGTCGTTGAGGCTTGCCTCGTCTTCGTAGGGAGGTATATAATTATCATCCTCGACCTCTTCATCTGCCGCCCTCTCGTGAGGGCTTGATTTTACATCCTCCTGCGCTGAGTCTTGCTGGAGGGGATTATCTTCGGCACTCTCTGGGGTATTATTATCTCCTGTGCCTGAATCTCCATTCTTGCTGTGGCGGGATTTAGAGCGGCGCCGCTATCATCGGTGCTTGGGCTGTTTCTTTGAGGAATCTGCCTCCGCTGCTTCTTCGCCGTCCCCTCTTTTGGGGTGTCCACCATGTATATGTCATATGATGAGGTGGTCTTCCAGTGCCCTGTAGGCGCTGGTTCCTGTTCGTCTTCGGCATCGTCGTCCATACCGTCGATATCCTCGGAGTCGTAGTCTAGCATGTCTGTTAGATCGTCGACAATGGCTACAAAGTGGGTGGTGGGTGGGCTTCGAATTTCTTTGTCGTCCGTATCCCAACCGTCCTGGCCATAGTCCGGCCAGGTCTCTCCGGATAGCGAGAGATGCTTTAGTGAATTTAGGATGTCGCCGAAGGGCGAGTGTTGGAAGATGTCTGGGGCGGCGAACTCCATGACCGGCACCCAATCAGCTTTGATTGGCAGGGGCGCGGGAGGTGCGGAGTCCGGCAGGGAGTCCGGTACCTCGGAGTCACGAGCTTTACAAAGGACTAGGTTAGTGTTCGGCTCCATCGCCGTGGAAGTTGCAGCCCCCGAGGCGGTGTCTAGCCACCGATCCTCGATCTGGGCGATCGGCTCCAGACTAAGGGCCAGAGCGGATTCGTGTGCGGCCACCAAGGCACTGTCTGGAGGCAGAGCTAGATCATGCCCATCGTGACAGTGCGGCATGCTCGGCTGTGGCTCGAGCCCGTCGAAGATCAAGTCCCCGCGGATGTCGGCCGTGAAGTTTAGGCTTCGAACGACACGATGGCGGGCGTAGCTTCGATCTGCTCCAGATGGCCAAGTGAATTAGCCCGCAGTGCAAAGCCGCCGAATACAAAGATCTGTCCGGGGAGAAAGGTCTCATCCTGGACAGCGTGGTTGTTGATTGAAGAAGCCATCGAGCCTATCAGTGACGACACATAGGAACTATCAACGAAAGCACCAATGTCGGTGTCAAAACCGGCGGATCTCGGGTAGGGGGTCCCGAACTATGCGTCTAGGCGGATGGTAACAGGAGACAAGGGACACGATGTTTTACCCAGGTTCGGGCCCTCTCGATGGAGGTAAAACCCTACGTCCTGCTTGATTTATATTAATGATATGGGTAGTACAAGAGTGGATCTACCACGAGATCAAGGAGGCTAAACCCTAGAAACTAGCCTATGGTATGATTGTTGTAATGTATGTTGTGTCCTACGGACTAAAGCCCTCCGGTTTATATAAACACCGGAGAGGGCTAGGGTTACACAGAGTCGGTTACAATGGTAGGAGATCTACATATCCGTATCGCCAAGCTTGCCTTCCACGCCAAGGAAAGTCCCATCCGGACACGGGACGGAGTCTTCAATCTTGTATCTTCGTAGTCTTGGAGTCCGGCGGACGATGATAGTCTGGCTGTCCGGACACCCCCTAGTCCAGGACTCCCTCACACATTCTACTAAAGAAAAAGATGCATGCCCTAATCGATCATGCCACCAGGTTGAAGATAACTTGGTGACACCACAAGCTGTTTTATTGAATCTCCCAAGCTCGGGAATCAACAGGTATAGCCCTTGAACGCATCTACCTCGATAGAGGATTTTCTTCGTGACCTGACCTCCGATAAAAAAGAAATAGGGGTGAAACTCAAGAAAGATGTGAGTATCAATGACAATGTGATGAATGGAAAGAAGATTCATTAAGGCTCTAGGGACATGCAATATTTTTCTAAGATGAATTTTTCGGTGAGGGGTTTTGATAATTGAGTGACCAATATGACTTATTCTCATACCTTCTCCATTTGCGGCATGAACTTGCTCCGGACCGCGGTATTTCTCCCTCATGGTGACTTTCTCCAACTCACCGGTGATGTGGTTGGTAGTGCCACTGTCAACATACCAGTTGGTGTCGACTCCGTACAAGGCCTCCGCCTCGCCAGCAAATTTCTCATCTTGAGAGGAGTCTTCATCCTCATCGAACCGGTATGTAGGATCGGAAGTATGTCTAGAGGGGGGGTGATTAGACTACTTGACAACTTAAAAGTTTAGCCTTTTGATTAGGGCAAGTTTTTAGCAAGTTCACAATGATGACCAAGTCAAGTATCACCCTACACATGCAATTCTAGAGTAATGGCAGCGGAAAGTAAATTGCACATGTAGTAAATAAGAGGTGGAGAAGAGCAAAGCGCAATTTGGAACACGGAGATTTTCTCGTGGTTCCGATAGGTGGTGCTATCGTCAATCCACGTTGATGGAGACTTCAACCCACGGAGGGTAGCGGCTGCGAGAGTCCACGGAGGCTCCACCCACGAAGGGTCCACGAAGAAGCAACCTTGTCTATGCCATCATGGCTTCGTCCACGGAGGACTAGCCTTACTCGGGGTAGATCTTCACAAGTAGGCGATCTCCTTGCCCTTACAAACTTCTTGGTTCAACTCCACATCTTGTGGAGGCTCCCAAGCGACACCTAACCAATCTAGGAGGCACCACCCTCCAAAAGGTAATAGATGGTGTTGGTGATGATGAACTCCTTGCTCTTGTGCTTCAAATGATAATCTCCCCAACACTCAACTCTCCTCACTGATTTGGCTGTGTTGGAAGAAAGGATTGAGTGGAAAGCAACTTGGGAAGGCTAGAAATCAAGTTTCATATGGTGGGAGTGGAGCAACTTGATCTCAACACAAGGGTAGGTAGTTTTCTTCTCGAAATGTAAGGTAGGAGTGGTAGTTCTTTCGATGGCTCTCTCCACGAATGAAGAGGAGGTGGAGGGTATTTATAGCCTCCACACAAAATCCAACCGTTACACACATTTGACCAATCTCGGTCGGACCGAAGTTGACAACTCGGTGAGACCGAAAATTCAAATCTTGTGAGCGTTGGGATTTTCGAGTGGGACCGAAAATACAATCTCGGTTAGTCCGATTCTTCCAAAGTCTAGGGTTTGCCATTCTCGGTGGGACCGACTTTCTCATCTCGGTGACACCGATTTGAGTCTGAAGGATTCTGAAGCTTGGCAACACCAATTTCGGTATGACCGAGTTTGGAATCGGAAAATCCGAAATTCTTAGGGTTTGGGTATATGGTGAGGTGGTTCATCTCGGTGTGACTGAGTTTATGGAATCGGTGGGACCGAGATTACTTATGAGTTTATGTTGGAATGAAAGATTGCTGATAGTTTGAGAGATAAATCACTAAGCACTTTGAGCAACGGATCATCATCATAACCTCATCCCCTTTTAATAGTATTGGCTTTCCTATGGACTCAATGTGATCTTGGATCACTAAACCAAAAATGGAGTCTTGAGCTTTTGCCAATGTTTTCCTTAGCATTTTGAGGGTCCACATCATCGGTCATTGCCATACCCATATCACTGAACTTTCTGAAATATTCTCAAGAAATAATTAGTTCAATGATATATATGTTGTTATTAATTACCAAAACCACCCGGGATTAGTTGCACTTTCAATCTCCCCTTTTGGTAATTGATGACAACATATAGATCAAAACTTCGACAAATGATATAATCAATGAATAACATAAATCGCTTTGAGAAGTATGTGATAAGCAAGAGCTCCCCTAAATTTGTGCATTATTTAAGATTTGCGTTTGAATGCAAATGCACAATCGATTAGGATCATGGGTTACTCTTCCATGTCACATACATCTTGGTGGAGCGCACAAAATGATAAGAATGAATAGCATGCACCCAATCACCAAGACATGAGTAAGTGATCATACAAGATATGAATAGAATATGATAAGCATTAAGCACACATTAAGCATAGTATGATCAAGCACTCATCAAAGATAGAGCAAACATAGTATCAAACACACGAAATGTCTCAAAGAACTCAAAAGTATCTCAAGGAAAACCCATAAGCGAAAGAGCAAAAACAAGCACTCTCTCTCTCGAAGTCCTATGATCTATACAATTTCTCCCCTTTGGCAACAAGTTACCAAAAGTTCGAAAGATATAGAGCTAATCGTCACTAGGGACTCTGTTGGCGGCTCTGTCTGCGTCGATGGAGTGGAGATAGCTGCATCTGCAAAAGCTTCTGAAGTCTGTGGAGCTGGAGGAGTGGACTTGAGCTGGTCTTTGGGCCGATGGAGCTGTGGGAGGTGCTGATGTAGTATACAGGGTGCATCCTTTGGAATAGCAGCTGATCTGGGCTTTGTGGAGCCTTTGGAGCAGGCTGCTCATAGTCATCTGGACCATATCACCTTCCATCTCCTTCATGAGCTCTGCCTTCTCCTCTTCGCTTCCTCAATGTCGCCTCAAGCTTGTTGGCGGTGACACGCACTTGATCGACTTGACATCGAGCATGGAACTTATCTTCAACTATCCTCTCAAGACTCTCCCGAGACTGCACTATCTGGCAGGCGTAGTTCAATTCTCTGAGTGGCTTCAAGAAGTTGTTCTTCAACGCTCTTGGGCTTTTTCTTCTTCTTCTTTGCTTCCTTCTCAGCTTTAGCTTGTTTGGCAGCTTCGGACTTAGCGTGTCCTTCAACAGATGTGGGAGCATCCTCGGTCATCACAACTTCATTATCTTCATGTTCAGGATGCACGGTGGCAAGTGGGGTCTATCCAACGGTAGGTGCCGTGCCAAACTTGGCATTGATGAGCATCTGAATGTGCGAGCAAACCCACACGACCTCTTACAGTCTGCTGCTGTCCTCTTGATAGTCTCTACTATCGGTCCATCACCTTAAAAGGTGTCTTCGATCTAGAATGTGCAGCATGTTGATAGAATACCCTCTTATCATGCGGTGGTCTCGACTTGGGCATCAAAGTATGCCTCGAGAATGGTGTTAGTGGTTGGGAGACCTGCTGAAGATGATATCTTGATCCAAGCTTCCATATCTCAACATCCTATGCGGTACCTCATTGTACATGTTCTTCATAGACTCGTGATTCTTCTTTGGAATGCCATAGACATCAACATCATCATCCCTTGATCTTTGGTGCATTCAGCAGCGCTCTCCATTCTTCAACAGTTGAAGAGAATCTACGTATACATCATCCATACAATTCTGCCATCTGGATAGAAATGTGCGGTGGCATAGAACTACATGATCATTTCATCATTCCAAGCAGTCAATTTCTGACCAACAAACTCAGCAACTCCACATGCGGTGAAGCTCTCATGCACATGTGGGAAATAATCTCTGTGCTCTTCACTGTCGATGTAATCCCAGTCAACGTATCTGGTGTCAGCAACAATTGGCTTCTTATCCATGAGCACTGTCTCATAAAAATCTTGTTGCTCTCTGGTGTGGAATCTAGAGTCAACAGCTGTCCTTCTCCTGGTGGCATATGGATCAACTTGCCTCCATAGCACGAGACCTTTGTCCTTCCTTTCCTTCATATTTTCAGCTCGAGGATGAGCATCATTATGAGTGGCAATTTCTGTCGAGCTTGACAAAACATGTGCCTCTTCATCAGATTCAGCAGGTGGCACATTGTCCTTCTTCTTCTCTGAAGCAGGAATATTTCTCACAGTTTTCTTTGGCTTGGCAGCAGGTTTGGCTTGGGCTGCCTTGGCTGGAGCTGATGGCTTAGATTTTGTGGGTGCTCCTGCCCTGATGGCATCTCCCATCAACTTTTGCTTCTGAGGAGGCTGGGGTGCTTCCTCATCAGAGTCATCATCAGCTTCTTCATGAACTAGCCTCTTCCTCTTGGAAGTTTTCTTGATCTTCTTGGAGGTTTCTTCTTCCATGCTCAGCTTCTTTGCAAGCTGTGGATTTCTTCTCTTTCTTGGTGCCTTTCTTTGTCTGTTGCCCTTGATAGCCTTTGGCAACCACTTTCCTTTTGGCTTAGAAGTAATCTCTTCATCGCAACAAAGTCGAGTCTTCCTCATCGAATTCCTCTTCTTCACGGCCTGGTGGCAGCAGCAGGCAATCCACTTGAGTGCTCCTTTCTCCATCATCTGAAAAACTGCTTGCTTGGGACTTGTTCTGCCTCTGGAATCTCAATGGCGATTCAGATCTGTTACAGCTGTCACTTGCATCGAGACATGAGTGACAACCTGTGAAAAGAATAGGTATAGGCGAGAATAGAAGAGTTATCACAAACTGCAGAAAATTTTGCAAAATAAATGAGTTCAAACATTAGTTTTAGGTTTTCACAGAATGCATTTGGTCGACCGAGTCTAAAATTCGGTGAATCCAAGTGTCTAAACCTAACCGTACACACCACTTTCGGTTGGACGAAATGGGTTTCGGTCTAGCCGAGAACACTAGGGTTTCACTAAATCCTCACTTGGTCTTACCGATTTGCACAACTTCGGTTTAACGAAAAGTGCAGTCAATGGCGAGAGGCCAAATCGGTCGATCCGAGAATGTAGAATCGGTCACACGAGATGTGTTCGCGGAAACCTAACCTAAAATTTTCACTCGAATTTTGTTCTATGATCTAATCTGCTGGATAGGAAGATTTCAATCTTGGCAAGAAGCTAGGCAAAACCTATCGTGCATAGAATCAGAGGTTGAAGCACGAGAGGATGAAACTCACCCAATCTGGTGGAGCTTCACTCTGGGCAGCAGTGCGATGAGATTGACCGTTTGGCGATGGAGACCAGCGGCGAGCGCTGAGCGACGGCGGAGGCGATCCGTGAGACCACGGCGGCGGCAGCGAAGGGTTTGGGGCGAGGCGTTTGAAGGAATAATCAGCAGCGCTGCCCTCGGGTATATATACCCTTTGGTGTCGGTGGGACCGAGTTGGAAAACTTCGGTGGGACCGAGATGGTTAACTGCGTGCGATTACTCACTTGATCACGCCGAAATTTACAACTTCGGTTTCACCGAGGTGAAAACCTAGATCAATCAAGTGATTTGGTCTGTCCGATTTGAGTATATTGGTTTGACCGAAAGTACTTAGAAGGTTTTGGAATTTAAGCTTTTGACGGATCGGTGGCTCGAGTGCTCCTCACTCGATCTGTCGAAAAAGTCTTGTTCAAAGTTTGTGATATAAGCATGAATAGAGTTTGAGACAAGAAAGCATAGATAGCTAGGGAGGAACTTAGGCATTCTTGTCCATCCATTTGGTCAAAAGAAAAATCCAAAAGACCAAAGCAACAAATGGATGTCCTCGAATGGATAAAATCATGCATCCAACATGCTCACACAATAAGATAGCAAATAAAATATGTGTCAAACATGCACAAACAAAACACTAGCTACTAGCACACAATTTGGCGATGACTAGGTCATCTATATATGAGTATATTGACTTAGGAGTCAAATGAGAACATTTGATCATAGGTCATACTCATCGTTTAAGCACAAGTGGGGTTACCACTTTTCTTTAAAGCATTAATATGTTCACATCATTAGAAGATGCTTTAACTCAATTTTAGAACAAAGCTCCCCTTGATGTGAGAACCCTTTTAAAGGGTCAAACTAACCTTGGGTTGTCGTTGAAGACTTCATGTAGATGTTGAAGATGTGGATGCTCAATGTTGATGAAGATCATCAAGAGTTGGGAGCAATCCTTTGGATTCGGGCACTTTCAATACCTACATGGGTTAGTCCCACAAGGAACAAACAAGGATATCCATGGACATAGATTGAGGTACACAATAGATGATGTCCATGAAAGCAATGATTACCTTGTCCCTTGACTTACCAACATGAGGGTTTGTGACTCCATGAACTAGTGCAAGATGTGGAAGTTGATTGCACAAGTTCTTGCCAAAATGAATGTGAGTGAAGTATATTGGCGGAGTCACCCTCAAGAACTCTCTAGTTCTTCTTCTTTGGGATCCACATCATCTTGATGGGAATCCTTGGGGTAGTAGTTGAGCTTGTCGAAGTAGAACTTGAAGTTGCCTTGGGAACCCACTTGACCATGGCCTTGGGTGCTTCAAAGAATGCATCAATCTCCTCTTGAAGCTTGTCCTTGCCTTTTAGCTTGTGGTCTTGTGGTGGAAGGTCATCTTGAGCTTGTTCCACATTGGAAGAAGTAGGATTATACTTCTCCTTTTGAGAAACAAACTTTGGAGTGGGATATTGACCTTCTTCCCATTCAACACCCTCGGCGTTGAACTTTCGCTCAAAACCAATTCCTTGATTCTTCCGGTGTCTTCCTTGCTTGCGAACAATTTCCTCAAAGTTCTTGCTTCCGGCAAGGCTCTTGTAGACACCTTTCTCTATAATCCCTTTCAATAGACTATTTTCTTGCTCAAGTGAAACTTGGCTTGAAACATTGTTAGTGGAATCAAGAGAATTACTAGAAGTAACAACATTTGATTTTGCATGATTATTGTTACTACTAGATGAAGAATTTTTCTTATGCTTGTCATGCTTAGTTTTAATAGGTGGCAAGAAATTAGACAAGAGAAGTCGTTTGGCAAGATATGAAGAACTCTTCTTTCGAAGATCGTCATTGATAGCTTTTAGAAACTCATGTTCTTGCTCTAGATTGAGCTTCTCGAAGCGTAGCTTCTCATGAGATCTTAGGAGCTCTCTATGATCTTCTTGAGTTGTTTCATGAGATAACTTAAGAGTGTTTAGTTCTTTAGTTAGACGCTCAATCTCCTTCATAGCATTGTCATTCGACTCTTCTCGACTATAAAGACTACTAGCATGTTCATCATTACTAAGCTCACTAGATTTGTCATGTAAAAGTTCATCTTCACCAAGCAAGTCATCCTCATCACTATCAAAGTCAATAAATTCAGGGTGTGATACCTTGGGGCCTTTTGCCACGAAGCATCTTCCAATTCCCTCATTTGGTGAATCAAACAAGTCATAGGAGTTGGAGTTGGAGGACATGAGAGCAAGACCGACAACACCTTCATCTTGACTATATTCGGAGTTGGAGTGATAGCTTCTTTCGGAGTGATTGTCGGAGTCGGAGCCGGAAACCCATTCACCAACATGAGCTTGATGTTTTCTTCTTGTGTAGCTCCTTGATGACTTGTCTTTCCTTTCCGAATCCTTGCTTCTCCGAGAGGATCTTCGTTCATAACGATCATCTCTACTCCTTCTCTCTTTTCGAGGCGACTCTTCTCTTGAGCTTCTTCTTCTTGGAGATTCTTCTCTTCTCTTGTGGGGAGTCGAACACTCATTTGAGTAGTGTCCGGGTCTTCCACAATTGTAGCAGTTTCGATCACGACTAGAAGATCTCTTTTCATCATATGATCTAGACTTTGAGCTTCTTTCCTTGCTTCTACTCTTGTAGAATTTGTTGAAGTTCTTCACCATAAGGCTTATCTCTTCATTGGAAACTAGCTTGTCACTTGAGGTTGTGGGAGCTTCAACTGCAGCTTTGTAAGCACCACTTGACTTGTTGTGAAGCTCTTCCTTATCTTTAAGTGTCATCTCATGAGCAACAATTCTTCCAATGACTTGGTAGGCTTGAGATCTTTGTAGTTTGGCATCATTTGGATCAAAGTGCACACGGTGTCATACTTTCCATCCAAAGCTCGAGAATCTTCTTGATGATGAATCGGTCGGTCATTTCTTCCTTCCTAAGCCTGCCATCTCATTGGTGATGAGAGCAAGCCTAGAGTACATTTCAGCGACTCCTTCACCTTCCTTCATCTTGAACTTGTCAAGTGACCTTGAAGAACATCTAGCTTTGATTCCTTCACGGACTCGGTACCTTCGTGCATTTCGACCAAAGTATCCCAAATCTCTTTTGCATTCTCAAGGCGGCTGATCTTGTTGAACTCCTCGGGACACAAAGCATTGAAGAGAATGTCACAAGCTTGAGCATTGTTCGTAACATCCGCAACTCATCCGCAGTAGCCCGCGATCCGAACTTTTCCTTCCTCGAAGAACTCACCTTGCAAGCCAACACAAATAATGCCCCATGCGGCGGGGTTATGTCCAAGAATATGCATTTTCATTTTGTGCTTCCAACTAGCAAAATTTGAACCATCAAAGTAAGGACCTCTCGGAAATTACCCTCACTAGGCGCCATACTCTCCTAGGTTGTGAAACCAAGCTTATGGAATCAATGCAATGAAAACCAATCCAATGGAGACCAAAGCTCGATACCACTTGTAGGATCGGAAGTATGTCTAGAGGGGGTGATTAGACTACTTGACAACTTAAAAGTTTAGCCTTTTGATTAGGGCAAGTTTTAGCAAGTTCACAATGATGACCAAGTCAAGTATCACCCTACACATGCAATTCTAGAGTAATGTCAGCGGAAAGTAAATTGCACATGTAGTAAATAAGAGGTGGAGAAGAGCAAGCGCAATTTGGAGACACGGAGATTTTTCTCGTGGTTCCGATAGGTGGTGCTATCGTCAATCCACGTTGATGGAGACTTCAACCCACGGAGGGTAGCAGTTGCGAGAGTCCACGGAGGCTCCACCCACGAAGGGTCCACGAAGAAGCAACCTTGTCTATGCCATCATGGCTTCGTCCACGGAGGACTAGCCTTACTCGGGTAGATCTTCACGAAGTAGGCGATCTCCTTGCCCTTACAAACTTCTTGGTTCAACTCCACATCTTGACGGAGGCTCCCAAGCGACACCTAACCAATCTAGGAGGCACCACCCTCCAAAAGGTAATAGATGGTGTTGGTGATGATGAACTCCTTGCTCTTGTGCTTCAAATGATAATCTCCCCAACACTCAACTCTCCTCACTGATTTGGCTGTGGTGGAAGAAAGGATTGAGTGGAAAGCAACTTGGGAAGGCTAGAAATCAAGTTTCATATGGTGGGAGTGGAGCAACTTGATCTCAACACAAGGGTAGGTAGTTTTCTTCTCGAAATGTAAGGTAGGAGTGGTAGTTCTTTCGATGGCTCTCTCCACGAATGAAGAGGAGGTGGAGGGTATTTATAGCCTCCACACAAAATCCAACCGTTACACACATTTGACCAATCTCGGTCGGGACGAAGTTGACAACTAGGTGAGACCGAAAATTCAAATCTTGTGAGCGTTGGGATTTTCGGTGGGACCGAAAATACAATCTCGGTTAGTCCGATTCTTCCAAAGTCTAGGGTTTGCCATTCTCGGTGGGACCGACTTTCTCATCTCGGTGACACCGATTTGAGTCTGAAGGTTCTGAAGCTTGGCAACACCAATTTCGGTATGACCGAGTTTGGAATCGGAAAATCCGAAATTCTTAGGGTTTGGGTATATGGTGAGGTGGTTCATCTCGGTGTGGACTGAGTTTATGGAATCGGTGGGACCGAGATTACTTATGAGTTTATGTTGGAATGAAAGATTGCTGATAGTTTGAGAGATAAATCACTAAGCACTTTGAGCAACAGATCATCATCATAACCTCATCCCTTTTAATAGTATTGGCTTTCCTATGGACTCAATGTGATCTTGGATCACTAAACCAAAAATGGAGTCTTGAGCTTTTGCCAATGTTTTCCTTAGCATTTTGAGGGGTCCACATCATCAGTCATTGCCATACCCATATCACTGAACTTTCTGAAATATTCTCAAGAAATAATTAGTTCAATGATATATATGTTGTTATTAATTACCAAAACCACCCGGGGATTAGTTGCACTTTCACGGTACCAGTAATCCTTTGCTGAGTGCCCCGATTTTCCACAGATATGGCACCGATGGTGTCAGGCTGTGACTTGGGGGAGATCTGACAACCCTTAGAGTTGGTGTAGGAAGACCGCCCGCCGCCGTTGTTGTTGTTGGGGCCACATGAGTTGCTGTTGCTGCCGTTGGCACCGCTGCTAGTTTTTCCTTTCCGCGGTGGCCCGTGGTAGCGTGATCCACAACCGCCACCACCACGGCCGCGAGTGGTGGCATTGGCCGACGACTTGAAGCCGCCGTTCCCCTGGAAGAGCGCAACACGCTGGTCGAAGTTACTCATCTGGGAGAAGAGTTACGCGCATCGAGGGTGGAGACGAGAGGCTGGTACTCCATGCCGAGGCCGGTGAGGATTTAGGATACTAGCTCGCCGTCTTGGAGAGGCTTGCCCGCAGCAGCAAGTTCGTCCGCAAGCGATCACATGTATGAAAAATACGTCGCCACGGACTGCGCGTGATGCGGATGTTGTTCACCCTGGATAGCGATTGCGAGGAAAAAATCTCTGCTAATGCCGCCCAGAGCTCATGTGCATGATCAATGGAGGTGACCTGCACTAGCACTTCTTTGGTAAGATTGTTCAACAGATAACCTAATACCTATTGATCTTCTCGGATCCAAACCGAGTGGGTAGGATTGGGAATCATCTCATCTTTCCCATCCTTGTCCTTGGTGATGATGCTTGGCCGGCTCCGGTGTGGTTCCATCCACGTAGCCGAAGAAGCCCGCTCCTCTGATCTACGGGGTGATTTGGGTGCGCCAGAGAACATATATAGTTGGTGCGGGACAACCTCTCGGTAACTTGGCCGAAGAAATTGGAGTTGGCGGCAGCAGAGGAGGCCATGTCAATGAGCTTTGGTGGAAGGAAACCTAGCGAACTAGATGTGATGGAAGAGATGGGCTCTGTATACCATGTGCGATATGCGTGCAGCGTCATACCCTGTTGGGGGTGCACCTTCGTGTTAATATAGGCAGGGGCTTATCTCTGGATATGCATACAAGTTGTTGAGAAGATTACATCTTGGAGAGGAAGGAAGGGATAAGAGATAGAGATAGATTACATGCGGTTAAGAGAATCCATAACTATCTCCTAGCTAACCTCCTGCCAAGGGAATGCAACGTTACAACGCGACATGATGTTTAACATTCTTGTCTCGGAACTGAATGTACCTAACAGTACACCTTTTGCGCCAGTATTGCTGTCTATAAGATTGCACAATGATAATATGGGCTTTCAAAAATTTCCTAAAACTGAACTCATGCGTGAATAGTTGCCTCTTTTCCTCAAGGCCATCCCAAAACTGTAAACCTTCCAAGAGTTATGTCATAATGTCGAGAGACGGGAGAGTGATTTACTCCATGCATCCTTTAAGCACACGTCAAAGGTTGTTAAACTTTTCACTCAAGAGCCTTGTGACCATGAATATTTATGTCATAAAGCGAGGACACGAACTCGGCTCTCGCCTCACCACTACATGACCCATAGACATTAACTAGCATCCAAAGATCAGAAGACAGTGTTGATTTAAAGGAAATGACAATGGCCCACTGACTCAACTGAATAATAGTGCCAGAAAAGATTGAACTATTCCAGATCACAATAAGACCACCCGAGTTACCAGTCGATGGAACAAATTCAAACTTATCATCACCCAAGTTACCCATCGATGGAACAAATTCAAACTTATCCAATCGTCGAGGCAAAATCTAGTAGATAGGAATGATCGAAGTGCTCACATTTTGTTTCCTGAACGCAAATGATCGAGCAACCAGAATTTTCAATGTAGCAGCGAAGAGCCAAGTGTTTATCATCAGCACCAATACCACGATGCACGATTATTCCAACAAAGCACATTCCAGGATTTAACTAGATGATTCATGATATAAAAGGTTCGGGCAACAAGTGCACAAAGTATCTAAAACGGGGTACTGGTTAGTACAGAAACTAGTCTAAACTGGTCTGCTTAGTAAGACCAAAGAACGGAGGTCCGGAATTTAAATTTTCATCTTCTTCTATACATAATGATAAATGGACGAAAATCCATCCGTGTTGTGCAATCTTTCAAATGGCCTAACTTATTTAAAAATAGATAAAATGTTTTCTCGCAAAGAGGAGCGGGGGAGTATTCTCACCTAATTTAATGACATTGCCACATGCAAAATGGCATCAAAGCCCGCCCTTCTCCCCCCTCGGTTTCACACTCACCCCTCACGGTGTTATGCCGCCCTCTCGCTCTGCCATCACCACCCACCACAAATCTATTTTTTAACCACCAAGAGGGAAGCATCTATTAGTTACATTCCTTTATGAGAAAATGTGTTCATCATAGGAAATGGAAAGAGTGAAAAAAAACTTTATATATAGATGGACATGTTCAGTGTATGCATAGGTTGCCCTACCAATACATTGTCAAAGCCTTTTGGTTGCTCACATCAGCAAGAAAAAAGACCAGCAAGAGTTGGCAAAATAGTATTAAGGTGTAATTTTTTTTTTCACGATGCTATCAGCAGGGTCGCAGCTAAAACAATGGTAGGATTACTTTGGTCAAAATCCAAACATACCCAGCGCGACGACAGAACCACATCAGAAAATTATATTCCCATGTTGAAATTTGCCATCTTGACCAGAATCTTACGAAAACTGGATCCATAGCTCCAAGATATTTCCGTGCTGATTGGATGAAGCATTAGAGAATTATAACAGCCTTATAACACTACCCAAGCATATCTGGTACCAATAAGCCACGAGAGAAATAAAAATGATTATTAAAAAATAGGACATTGCAGCATTGCCAAAAGAAAGCAAAAGATGTCCAAGGCAACCAGCTCTTTTCTCCTCAGCCCATCCATCCTGTCAGCGGTTTACAGGAAAAAAGAGGCATAAATTTACAAACAACAATTCAGTTCAACAATGGGTTCGGGGGCAACACTCTGCAGCATCCACATTTACAAGTTTACAAGTTTCACCAGAACATTGTCTGTCTGCCTGGTATCATCACATTTGCAAGTGAATGTGAGCTATGTTTCTTGAGGTTTGCGCACTAAATGTTCATAATACCCGACCCTTATTTGATTTGAACTAAATACTGGATAGGGATACAGAGTCCCCAGGGAGAAGAGCCTTCAGCTACTGTTGGTGACGTCTTCAAGTTCAATCAACGTCTTCCAGCCTCTGTCCAACAATGTATCGGTCCTCCCAGATAGAATCATGGAGTTTGATGTAGGATTCTTTGGCAAGATAGTAGAGCACGCATAAGGCAAAGCTGTACAGCCACGCGGCACGGTGGACTGTTGAGTTCACGGCGGAGTAGCCCAGCATTGGGAAAACCACCTTTGAGAGCACATAAGGGATTGCCAGTGCAATGAGCAGCTCCATGGCGAAAGACACTAATTCTTGTCTGTATGTTGTTTCTGCAAGGTCTCCCAACGGAAGTTGTCTGCTCCAACGTCTATCGATGAAACGGGCGTAGAAAGGAAGGTTACCCCCGAGCTCGAAGTAACGACCCTTCAACAATAAAAACATATGACCGTCAGAGTATTCCCTATTTTTATCTGAGTATAATCAAATTAGAGTAAAATTTCGGAATTAGCTGCATTCTACCCTATAAGTGTGCCAGCTGCAAGACCAGTCCCTAATAGAAACTCATCACGGGGCAGCCGGTGAAAGTTATGCGTGGCGGCACAGGACACGAGAAAAATAATTATGAGTTGAACAATGGGAAAGACTAGGTGCCAAAGATCCCATGGCATAGGACATGAGAAAAAAAATTATGAGTTCAAAACTGGGAAAGACTAGGTGCTAAAGATGCCATGGCTACAACTGAAACTATGGAAATGGGATAGAATAAAAGAAAACAAGCAAACAACTATTTTGGTAGTTCACTTCGGAAAAAGTGATTTTTTTATCTTGCAACGAGTACACTGTGAGTGCCATATAGAAATTAATTTCTAATACATTATACCAGGTTTGATACCCTATATGATAATAGCATAAGTTTAGAAGTCTGCAAAGCAGCGAAGCAGCAGCAGAAATTGCAACTCACCAATTTGGTCCCATAATTCTGCACTAGCCGCCCCAGGGACCAAGTGCAGAAAAAGTCTAGAACCGGAATGTCGTTACCAAGCCCGATGAAGGGTGACAGCAGTGACAAATCAACAAGCAAACCGATCAAAAGAGGAACGAAGAAAACCTGGCAAACAGACAGTTTAATTAAGTTACTGAGCTGTAGCATCAAAATAAACAAATACAAATGAAAGCACCTCGACTAAATTCCTCACCCATAGGAAGAAAATCACATGTATCTCCAAAGCTACAAGGCGTGTTCCCCCATAAGCCATGCAGACAAATGCATCTCTAGAGGCGGCAATAGTAAATGATATGACGCCAAAACCAACGGCAATAGCAAACAGATCTAACAGAAAAAGTTGCACAAATAAGCCCAGAAAAGATAAATATATACTTCTTTTTGCAAAGGAAGTCCACTGATCGTCTGTGAACAATAATTACCATTGGACTTCATTTGATTTACCAGCAGCTCAGGGATGGCAGACAACAGTGTGCGCCCAATTGAGATTGAAAAGAAAAGCATAGCAGTATTACATATCACAACAGCCAACCATGATAGCACCGCCTGTGGAAATGTTTGAACAGCAAGGAATACCCTGGTACAATGTGCAAGAAGGGTAAACATCTACTGGAAGTTGTGCACCCAACACCTCTGGCCTTGTAAAAGGCTTTAGGTAATTGAATGGTAGAAGATAGATTTTAGTACGAAATGGACGTATATGGAGTCAGGCTACAAAGAAATGTGCATATTGTGAAGTTCCTTGAATGAACAAAGCTATTAGTGCTTACCTTTTGACGGTAACTTCATTGGTGCTTTCAGGCTGCCCGTCTGGTAAGATAACATCCAAGAGATGCTCTCCAGCAATCACAAACCAGTAGTATCCTACCCTCGGGACTAACCACTCAAGGTATAAAACTGTGCTCTCGATGAGAAATTTGAGGTAAAGAACTCCAGAAAGTAACTCTGCATAGTACAGTGGCCCTTGCCAGAATGATGTGCCTATAGCAGGATAATCAAAGTAGCTACAGTTTGCAAAATATTTAATTAGATGTGTTAAGTCGCCAAAGGCTGGAAGATACATCAGATGATGAACAAATATAAAAATACTTACGTGATATTGAGTGGAAACAATTTAGGCGCCAAGTGGACAACAATTTTGCTCGGAATTAGAATGAGGAGAGCAATGAAGGTAATATCGACAGAAAGCCCAGGAAGCTTCTTGAAATAGAATATGTAGAATGGTTCATGAACATTATGTCTGACGAAGCTAATCATAATTCTTGGGCTCAACATCTACTCAAGAAAGAAGTACAACACACATTATACAATGGAGCTGTATATTGCATATATTATTGGCATGATACAGATATAATATAATAAATACCTTTTGAATAATTTTGAAAAATCTGAGGCGCAGACTCAAAAAGGTGTGTCCAATAAACCAATGAACAGCAGTAGTAGCAGACGATGATGCAATCAGAAGTTTCAACCTCTGAGACATTGTTGCACCAAACATTTTTGAAGTACAGATATCAAGCAACCAACCAATGAACAGTGGGTGTAGTATAAATGTGTATAAAAGATTAACACCAATATTGGCAACAGTGATTAGATTTAATACCCCTCCGAAGAATATACCAGGCAACCTTGGAAAGAAAGTTGTGATCCCACTGAAGAATATACCAGACAGTCTTCTACAGAAAATTGCGATCATAAGGGGCTTGCCACCCACGTATTGATGAAAAGTAATCAGCCCAACATAAGCTACGCCCATAGTAAAGAGAAATACATATCCAACCAAAATAGTAGAAGCTGTCGAAATATAGGGGTTTACTTCACCCACATTGGCAATATTGAAAGGCGACATGCACCATAAATTTATCCTTCCAAGTGAGAATGGGAGAAAACCGAAAATACAAGCAATGGCCATGTCAGCTATTAACACCTGATTAGACAAGCACATAGTCAGGATTTTCTGGAACTAAGTACCAGCAGACAAGCACAAGAAATGTTAGGTACTCGCAGTGGCGGAGCCAGAAAAATACATGGAAGCGGGGGGCGAGTGCTGTTAATCCATGTTGGGGAGGACCAGACAATAGAAATACAAGGTTTTAAGAGCAAGTAAACAGTGATCTAATAGAACAATATGCATGTTCGCCTGGGCCCGAGTCCCTGCTGGCCACCCCCTGTCTCCGCTACTGGGTACTCGCTGCCTAAAAGGATTCAACTAAGCCACAACCCTATAGATACACCCAGGGTAGAACTAGCCTCAGTGGCAGGCCCAATATTTTGAAGTTTGGTATTATGAAAATAATAAAGCAAACATATTGTTTGAAAGAGTAAAATCTTCAAAATAGCAGGCTTTGGCACCACCATGCACGCCTACGTTAAAAGAAATAGTCCAACTACGACTTCTGTAAATTTCATAAAAGAATGGGCATATTTGAGGTTTGTCCAAAAGTAATTGGCCGCGGAGATGCAATTTTTTACAAAAAATGACTGCATGTACACAACGAGCTATAAACGTATACTTGTATTTTTTTTCAAATTTTATGAATTCACTTTTGTTTCTCAGTCAGGTGAACTTGTGCTTGCGTGCATTTTATAGTGTGAAGGGATCTAAAGTTGAGGATGATAAAGAAAAAACAAATACTGGTGTCGGAAAGTATAATGCAAGCGAAAGAAAATGGGAAAGGTGCAAAATGACTGAAACGAATTGTAGCAAGTGATATTAAACTAAACAAATGCTTCCTTCTGTACTAAATTTGGTGGTTCACGTTTAGTACATATCTAACACATACAGTTTTCAAACCTTTTTGGGTATTCAACTGAATACTCATGAATTGCACTGGTGGGGCCACCCCTGACTAGCCTAAAAAGGTAGCAGAAAACAATACATTTGCAGAGAAACTAAAGCACAAAAAGAGCAGGGCAGGCTTATACAGTTCTGGTGGTGCACTTAAAATAATAACCAGAAGAAATCGGCACCTATATTTTGGAATAGTCCCCCCACTATTGTCTCTATCCATACTGATGAACAGTAAACAAAATAACTATGACTAACATGCTCCCTCTTACCCCCTCTTTTTACATATGAGGTAAGAAGGTAAGAGTTAATCCGACCACTAATTAATGTGATCAACAGCTCAGATCTACTACATACTCTTACCTCTCATGCAAAAAGAGGAGGTAAGAGGGAGGATGCTAAAACTGCTCAAACAAAATTGCAAACTAGAGAAGAAGTAAAGAATTGAACATCGTCTACTAGTTTATACCATGTTATCAGCTTTGTTTTACGGAACCTCCCACGTTATCATTGTTTTAGCATTGCTACCATTTCTGGCAATAACCTCTACACGTAAATGATGATACACTTTGAAGTGGAGCCATACTCAACTATAAAACATTGGGAGGATCATGACAATGATGTGCTAATTGTCCCAATTGCATATCACAACTGCATTAATTATCAGTGTTTTACTACAATATAAAAACCTAGCACCACTCCAGTAATATGGTCTAATAGTCACCCATTGTAGCATAAATAGAAATAAAATAAATAAAGTGGCAGGCAAAAGGAATTGGTTGAGAAGAAAAAAGCATACCACCCAGCAAGCTTGAACAATAAATAGCGCAAGGGCGTGCAATGCATCAATCCCCCTAATCCCTTGAGGCCGATTTCCCAGACGTTCAACCCAGCGCGTGAATGGCGGTACAGCAAATGGCACATATATATGCGCAAGCACAACCGAGAGCACTGCCCGGGCGACAATGGAGGTGGTAGAGAGGCTTAGGGAGAGTAGACCACGCGGCTGAGGAAAGCTCCTGGTGAGCACTAGATGCCATGACGAGAAGTTGGTGAGGTGGTCGGCAGTTTCGCGGCAGACACATGCGATGAGGAAAATGGGGAGCAGCAGGCTCATGAGCTTGCCCGGCAAGCCCGCCATGAACTCCGACAAGGGCAGCCTTGCGGGGGCGTCCTCGGCGAAGAGAGGGAGGGTGGTCATTTCGTATCTGCACACCTGCAACAATTATGCGATCCATCAGCATGGGCATCACATCAACAAGAAAAATAAGGATAGTCACAACCTACAGCAATTAAGCACAAGCACTGCAGCAACAAGATGACACGAAATTTTCCCATTTCAGAAGGGATCATGGCAGGAAACATCACACCGCGCCTAGATCGGACTGAAACCAGCAGTAAACAAGACGGATCTGGACGGATCAGAGCGGGGGCAGCCACGGGAGCAGACAAGAGGGGCGCATGGCGGATGCGATGCTGGAAACCCTAGGCGGAGCGGAGGAGGCGAGAAGATAACATCCAGACCTGGCAGCGGCGTTCGTGTCTGGTGGCGATCCACTGGAGCTCGCACTCGTCGTGGACGTGCCCCATAGTGCCTTGGCAGGCGCAGGGGTGGCGCAGCGGCCGTCCCGCCACTCCGGGGCAGAAGCAGATTCGGCACAGCTGCTCCTCTGCGTCGTCGCCGATGTCTTCAGGGTGGTCCTCCTCTGGAAGCGCCATCTCCGGCGGAGCGGGATCTGCGGCGGCGGTGGCCATTGGAGGCGGTACTCGAACTCTCTGTCTGCTGTCTGCTGTCTGAGTGCGTCTGCTCTGCTGTCCGAGACACGCGCCGTGCGTGGTTCTATCGCCTCGGGCCGCGTGCGTTCCGTTTCGTGTGGGCACAAGGGTTTGCAACACGTGTGTGAGATCTCGGTGGGTACCTCAAAATTTCGGCCCAAGCCCAAACGAATTTCAAGCATAACTCAAATTCGGCCAAAAATCATTAACATTGAGTGAATTTTGATAGATTGAATTCTGAAAGAATTTCCAAATTTCAGATACTTCTGTGTGGTCCAAAATTCACATGACTGCAAGATTTTAAGCAATCATCAGTCGTTAATGGATATCCCATGACCAACAGAAATTCTCCACTGTTTTATGGTGAAAGAACAACTGTTAACTAAGAGCTAATCAGGAAAAGTAGATGATTTTTTTAAGCTAGGGGAGGGGGGTATTTTTTTAATGCATGGAAGAGATTCTTTTCTTTGAAATAAAGATTATCTTAGATCTGATTAATCTCAAGGAAAATAAAAGCAACTACAATGGATAGACATCTGGACCAAGAACAGCTAGTAAAAAATAAAATTACATTGAAAAGCATACTAGTCTTCTTCCTCCGATTGTACACTACCCGCTGAAGATTGAAAATTGCACTGAACCAACAGTAAAGGAAAGCGACACCTACAAATCGCCATACCAAACTTCGAAGACCGCAATATATAACCAGTCATCCATTGAGATGAAATCTATAAATCCTTAAAGCAACATCGGTTGGAGAATCACCCCGTGCAAAACAGTATTGCAATGAATCAGCAACAATTCAGAGGTTTAGAGAAACCGGGCTAAGCTACAGAACAACATGAAGATGATGTCGAAGTCGCCACATCAGTAGTCACCCAATAACTCTCCTTGAAAGACACACTGACTGCCAAGATTGAAAAGAACCAATAGATCCAAGGACACAAACACTCACAAGCCCTTCGCTGGTGTGCCAAATTGGACGTCGTCGAGGTAGGAAGAAACCGAATAGACATTATTCCAACACGACATCGTCTCCACTAGCTCGTTGATGTCGCTCTAGAAACAAAAACTGAAGTAAAATGAAACGAGATGGATGGGTGCTCAGTCTTCTTGCCACCGCCGAGGCTGCCGAACTGAAAGGAGAAGGGGGACCAAGGCGACTGGCAGCGGCTAGTCAGGCTGGCAATGGGGATTACTCAAGAGGGTATTGGACTCCCATCCCCGCCCCCATGACAACCTTCCCATGTCTGTCCCCAACCCCATACCAGTCTGCGGGGATGAAAAGATTCCCATCCCCGTCTCTACCGGGTTTTTATCCCCATGGAGAAACCCATACACGCAATCAACGACAACCTTCGATAGCATTTCAGTAGAAAAAAATAGCATTTTGTCACAATAAAAAATATGATGTAACTAGGTTAGAGATTTCTTAGGGCTTCTTGGCCAAAGTGGTGGGATGGGCGGAAATTTGTGCGGGTAAGTGCATGAATTACCCGGGGTCTACTATTTTTAGAGTCCACATGTGAGGTCTTCACGGATAAGGTAGGTAACATGCACAGGTAATGGTATCCCATCACCAACCCCGTCTTGCGCGTTGTCTAAGGTATGTGACCCATCAGCTTTCTCGTGGGCATTAAAGATGGTACATTCCAGTCCCCTGATAGAGTAATTACCCAACGGGGACACGGGTAACGGTTAACCATTGCCAGCTGGGGCGGCTAGGGTTGCTGCTGATTTCTAATTGAGCTGTAAATGGAAGGGATTATTAATTGAACCGGGATGTAGCGTTCTCACATAAACTATGTTTTTTTTAAAAGGACATGGATATATTAAAAAGGGTCATAAGAAGTATATAGCACCCCAAGCATAATACAAATTACATCAAGTACCCTACACCACTGAACGACCACTACCATTGCCAAAATGAGCCGCTGATTGCTGCTCCCCAACCGGAGCCAGTTTGACCTTATCGATGACAACGAGAAGTCTTGAGGCACGCGCCTCTTAGGAACAGTGTCGTAGAGCCGCAATCATTGCCATTGAACCCTTAAATCGATCTAATGCGCATGACACCAAATCTCGTCGACTCAAGGAGATGACAAAAATCTAATTCAGAGCTCTGTCGACTCTATCCAAATGGACGAATTCAAGAAGGACCAGAGCCCGGAAGACCAGCTCAAAGATGAAGCGCCGCCATCTGCCAGAACATTACCCCTCCAAGAAGAAAGAAACTAACTTTACCTACTAGCAGGAGCCAAGGCACCGAGATCCCTTCACCACAATCAACCACCCGAGTAGCAAGGCAGTGAGCAGGTGGATCCACGGGCTTGCTAGCGAAGCTTGGAGGCAAACTATGATTTTGATAGACTAGATATGCCTTTCGCTTGGGTTGGACCAATGAGGTGAGGTGTGCATTAATGTTGCTCATGGTTCTTGGTTTGTTGAATTTTGTTTTCATATGTTTCCAAAGAAGTTGGAGTGTGTTTTCACTCAGATGGATCTGAGCAAATGTGAACTTGAACGGTGAGTGGTCTATGTTTGCCGTTGAGTTTGATTTGAGTTATAGAATAGAAGTGAGAAGGACATTGTTTGATCGTCGTTTTTATTGGTTCCAAAGGCAGGCTTTTTGGCTGGAAATTCAAATGTTAGTTTACATATTATTTTTAGTAGCTAAGGGGTGTGAGTATGTAAAGAATTTTGATCCCTCATTATGGCTGGGAACACTGCCCTATCTTGGTCCATATGGTTATGAAACACAATATTATGCTAAAAAATAATCCAAATATGTGCTCGTGTTTTGCCGGTGTACTAGTTGGTTGCTAACTTGGTTTTACCTACGACACTTCTAGGGCCACTAGCTACTTATACCTAGTGCAGTGCCATAGAGCTATAGTTTGTCATGAGGACTAGGCGGGAATCTCACATATGCATGCATAGGATGGTTATATATTAACAGTTAAGAGAGTAACTATACAATTATAAGGTGCAAGGTTCTAATTTATTTTGTCAGACATTGAAGTGATTAACCTTCGTATGTTTTAAATTGTTTCGATCGCAACTATTCCATTGTGTATTGTTATTATAGATACATGAGAATGACTCAAAGCCATCCTTCAGACTTGGGATTACCAGAAACAATATATGCTCAGAGCAAACCCACAACCTTTGATGCTTTTTGGCAAACCCAATCGTCTTAGGATCCCCACAATCCCAAGACAAATGAGTCTCACAAAGAACTCCAGGCTCGTCTTTCTTTTCGCTTAAATGGATGAAGAATTTAGGGCACAAGGGGAGAAACTAGCAAGCTTTTGGAGTTAAACAATGGAGGAGAGACTGTGTTCGAATCCACACCTCTTTGGCGAAGAAGAGGGTGCCTTATATAGTGGCCCACTTGAATATGCCTGGATCAAGTTTTGTGATACACTCACAATTCCATATGCTAATAAGAGTTTCAAGCTGAGCTCTAGGCAATTATCTCTTGGACTCACCTAGAGCCTAAGACTTAGGGGTCAGAACGGAAGCAACCAATATGCTCATTGGGTTCTCTCTTGGGCTTCTTCTTTGAGAATTTGTGTGTATCTAGGATTCTTAGGTCTTTGATTCACACTCTCCGTCCTTCAAAACCTCTCTTAGTAGTATGAATTTCCTATGGTTCAAGCATAAGAAACATCCACATAAATTTAAATATGTCATCTTATTTTCTCAGTTTTGCTTGGGGTTCCAAACCATATTTATTTCATATGCATGGGACTAATACTTGATCATATAAATCTAAGCAATTAGTCCCATAATCACTTGTCATTTTCACAGATAAGATGTCCTTTCATTTCTCTTTCTTCCTTCTCTCCCTTCGCCTTCTTCTTTTCTCTCGGTTCCTCTTCCCGCGGGGATCACCTAGATCAGATAGCTCCAGGGCGTTTGCTCCCTAAAGCTAGGGAGCAAAAAATCAGAATGCAGACTGGAATCCATCTATATCATGCGATTACTGAAATGACCCAAATTACTTTGAAAAATGGATTAAATGCTTTCACGCAAAAAAGAGAGGGTAAGATGTGTAATCGGGTTAAAATGTCATTCCCACCTGACCGAATGCCTTTACACATGTGGAATGGTTTTCTTGCTCCTCGTGCACAAGTACCATGCCCTTCCTCCCTTTCCACTCCGTCGCCGCCTCCAAGAACCACCACAAGGTGCCAAACTTGCTATCTCCCACTTCAATGTCGCACTCACTCTCGTGGAACTAGCGCACTTTCCTGACCATGCCGCAGCCAATGGCCACCGCCTGCTACGCCCTCACCATCCACCACGAAAGATATATTATTTTAATCACCATGAGGGAACCGTCTACCTATTCATTATACATATTTTTTAAGAAATTCTGCCTATTTATAGATTAGGAAAAGAATGGAGGCATAAACTTTATGTGCAGAGTGAAAATAGACCCGCAAAGATAATATAGATGCACGTGTTGCATTTATGACATGTTGGCACACAAGTTTTCCCTGGAAAGTTGATGCATATACAAAATGAATTACCCCAAACTCAATGGAATCCCATGTTGATTGTCTTCAACATTAGATTACTCTACCGAAATAAAAAAGCATCGGTATACATACCTTATGTTAGTGTGACAAAGCACAACTGGCAACGAAAACATTGCAAAAAATTAAGACAACACAGAACCGCAAAAAATAAAGCCAACCATGTTCAAGGCAACCAACAAACAGTGCATCTCGCTTGTAAAATGAACAGAAAGTTACAAACATCAGTTCAACAATGGCTTAGAGAGCTGCATCCACAACAGGTTTGGGCCAGAAGTTAATCTGGCTGGCTGACATCTGTCTAATTAGAATGGGAATTTATCTAAGTAAACCAGATCAAGGAATTTAACAGCTGCATGGATACACATGCTCTCGGTATATCTGCTCGGCCAATAACGATCCCCTAATAGAATCATGGAGCATCGTGAAGGCTACCTTCACGAGATAGCAGAGTGCATAGAAGGCGATGCAGCCCAACCACGCGAAATGGTAGACCATGGAGTTTACGGCAGCTGGGTAGCCTAGTCTTGGGAAGACACCCTTGCCAAGCACATAAGGAACACCCAGAGCAGCGACTAGCTTCGTTGCAAAAGGTCCCATCTTCAAAAGAGATTCCAGCTTGTCTCCGGTCCAATAGTTCTCAATGGAATCGGCCAGGGAAGGGAGCCCGCCTTTGACTTTGTACCGACGAGCCTTCAACAATAAAAAAAAAGTGTTATATATATATAACCCAAGGTTTTGATTTTCGGATTCTGAATTTTTTTGCCCCAGGCCGAGATGGCCGAATTTGGCCATTTTCAAAAATTTCAGCCATTTTTGAAATTCGTTTTTCTCGGCCGAAATTCAAAACACAGATATAACCTAAGTAGAGTGATTCGTGAATTAGCTGCATTCTGCCATAAAAGTGTGCCAGTTGCAAGGGCGAGGAAAAAATATATTAGTCAACAATGGGGAATGGAACTAGCTAGATACAAAAGACCCCAAGGTTAGAATGATATCTTCGAAATTAGATTGAATAAAAGGAAAACATGAATGCATCAATTTTGGTAGTTGAGTTCAGGAGGTTTTTATTTTTATTTTTTGCAACTAGTAAATGGTGAGAAATTATACCCAACACAATTAATTATGCCTAGATACACATATACGGTAATAATTTAAGTTTCGAGGTCTACAAAGCAACAATGGTAGTTACAACTCACCAATCTTATCCCATAAATCTGTGTTGTCCGCCCCAGGGCCCAAGTGCAGAAAAAGTCTAGAACTGGAACACCATTACCAGGCCCGATGAAGGGTGAAAGCAGTGTTAAATCAACCAGCAAACCGATCCAAAGAGGAATGAACAAAATCTGGCAACAGACAATTGAAGTTCCTGAGATGTAGCATAAAATACTTAAAAAGATGAATACAAATGAACTTGCGATGACTAAACTACTCACCCATATGAAGAAAATCAGATGCATCTCCAAAGCTACAAGGTGTGTACCCCCATAAGCCACGCGAACAAATGCATCTCTAGAGATGGCAATAACAATTGATACTACGCCATATCCAGTGGCAATAGCAAACAGATCTAACAGAAAAGGTTGCACACACAAGTAAGCTCAGATAAAATAAATTATTTTTTTCTTTACAAGGAGCCCACTAATCATCAATGAACAATAATTACCATTGGACTTCATTTGAGCTCGTACTAGCAGCTCAGGGATGGCAAATACCAATGTACGGCCAATAGATATTGAAGATAAAAGCATAGCAGAATTAAATATCACAACTGCCAACCATGATAGCACCACCTGTGGCATTGTTTGAACAACAACAAATTTCCTGGTACAATGTACAAGAAAGGTAAGCATCTACCGAAAATTGTGTGGCCAAGCAAAAGGCTTTAGTTCATTGAATGGTTGAAGATAGATTCCATTACAAAACTAGCATATATGTAGTCAAGCCAAAATAAGTGCAGAGAGTTTTGCTTCAGTACACCCCTCTAGAAAAGTCTACAGTTTTTAATGCAGATTAAAGGTGGAGATTAGAAGTTACACCTTCAATCAAAAAGATTAGACTGTTATGATCTCTTGTTTGATCCATTGGGAGAATAGGGATTAGAACTAATTGATCGTGAATGTATGAGAATACTCTTTTTAAGTAACTTTGAGATTCGTGTAAACTTTTTCTGGGTTGGGGGGTACCTACTACAGAAGCAAAACTCTGCTGTTTTCCGTGAATGAACAAAACTATGCACTTGGTGCTTACCTTCTATTGTTAACTTCATCGCTGCTATCATAATGTTCCCTCGGTGAGACAATGTTCCACAGGGCATCTCCAGCAGTGAAGAGCCAATAGCATCTTACCCTCCAGACTAACCACTCGAGGTATAAAACTGTATTGTCAGTGAGAAACCTGAGATAAAGAATACCAGAAAGTGCCTCTGCGTAGTACAGTGGCCCTTGCCAGAATGATGTGCCCTTAGCAGGACGATCAAAGTAGCTACGATCAAATATAAATTAGATGGGTTAACTCGCAAAAGACTGGAAGATACATCATCAGATGGAGAACAAATATTATATACTTACGTGATGTCTAGTGGGAACTCCTCAGGTTCCAACTCGACAGCCATTTTAGTAGGAACAAGGATTACTAGAGCAATAAATGTAATGTCGTCAAAAAGGCCAGGAAGCCTCTTGAAATAGAACATATAGAATGGTTCAGAAATATTATGTCGGACAAAGCGAATCGTAATTCCTGGCTTCAATACCTACTCACAAAAAAGTACAACACTCATTGTACCCCTGAGTTATAAACTGCATACATCATGGACATGATACAAATATAACATAATATAATAAATACCTTGCGGAGAAATACGAAGACTCTGTTGCGCAGACTCAAAATGTTGCGTCCAGTAAACCAATGAAGAGTAATAGAAGAAAACGACGGTGCAATCAGAAATTTGAACCTCTGAGACATTGTTGCACCAAACAATTTTGAAGTGCACATATCAAGCAACCAACCAATGAACAATGGGTGTAGTATATATATGTATAAAAGATTAACACCAATATTGGCACCAATGATTGAACGCAAGATCCCTCTGAAGAATATACCAGAAAGCTTTCTTAAGAGAATTGCAATTGTAAGGCGCTCCCCGGTCAAGTATTCACGAAAAGTATTCAGCCCAACAAAAAATACGCCCACAGAAAAGATAAATCCATATCCAACCAGAATAGTTGTTGAAGTTGAAGTATAGGAGTCGACTTCATCCACACTGTTAAAATTGAAAGACGGCATGCACCACAAAATTATCCTTCCAAGTGAGAATGGGAGTAAACCAAAAATACAAGCAACAGCCATATCAGCTATTAACACCTGATTAGAGAAGAATATTGTCAGAATTTTCTGGAACTAAGTACAAAATGATAAGCGCCAGAAACATGAGGTACTCCCTGCCCAAAATGATGCAACTAAGCCATAACCCTATAGATACACCCAGGGTAGAACTAGCCTTAGCGGCAGTCTCAAGATACGTATGATTGGGTATTAAAAAACATAAGGAAAATATATTGTTTAAAATAGTAAAAATCTAGTAAGAGTGGGTTTGGCACCACAATGAATACCACACCAAAAGAAAAAATAACTACCAACTACTTCTGCAAATTTCAAAAAATAATGTGCATATTTGTGATTTGTCACCCTAAAAACATTTAGCCATGAAGATGCGAATTTTGTACCGATTTTTTTTTTAATTTTATGAATGCCGCTTTGTTTCTTAGTTAAGTCAACTTGCGCTTGTGTGCATTCAACAATGTCAAAGGATATCAAATTTGAGGAATATTTGGAGATAAAGAGATACTAGTGCCCGAAGATACAATCCAAGTGAAAGAGATATCAAACTCACGAAGGCTTACTTCCTTGAACAAGTCTGTACCAAATAAGCAAATACTTTTGTTTCAATTTGGTGGTTCACATTTATTATATACTATCTAACACATACCAACACATGTAACTTTTGTGTTTTCATCTGTATATTCATGAATTATAGTGACTAGCCTAAGAAGATAGCAGAAAATACTAGAACAACTAAAGCACTAAAAGAGGATGATACACTTTGAAGTGGAGGCACATTGATCTATCACGAACTATAAAACAATCAGGAGAACCATGCCAAGATGTGATAATCTTTCCAATTGCAGAACACAAACTGCACTACTTAGCACTTTAATACAATATGAAAACCTAGCATTGCATCAATGGTCTATCACCCACCATAGAATATAAATTAAAAAATAAACAAAGTGGCTGACAGAGAACATTGGTTGAGAAGAAACAAGCATACCACCAAGCAGGCTTCAACAGCAAATAGCTGGAGGACTTGCCAGCCATCGATGCCGCACCATCCCCGACACCGGGTTTCTAGGCGTTTAACCCAGCGCGCAAATGGAGCCACTGCAAACGGCACAAACCTATTCGCAAAGGCAGCAAAGAACGATACCGAAGCGATGATGGAGGTGGCAGAGAGGCGGAGGGAGACCAGATGGTACACTTCAGCAAAGGTGCTGGCGAAGACGAGGCGCCAAGTTTGTAAGGTGATGAGGTGCATGACTGTTTCACCGAGGACACAGACGGCGAAGAAGAGGGGGAGCAGCAGGCTCGTGAGCTTGCCTGGCAAGCCCCCCATGAACTCCCACACGGACAGCCTTTGGGCTTTGCGCTCGCACACCTGAAATTTTCGAAAGGGGTCAGCATCGGCATCATATCAGCTGGAAAAGGAATAGTCACGCTGACTGCAGCAAAGAAACGCAACCACTGCAGCAACATGATGACATGAAATTCCCTAAAAAAAAACAAGACGGCATGAAATGGTTGCCTCGCAGGAGGGGAAATTTCTAGCGAGATCCATGGCAGCAACATCACCTGGAATCTAGATCCGACTGAAATCGGTAGTGGACGAGATGGATCTGGGCGGAACAGAGCCTGGGCGGAGGAGGATCCATGGCACGCTGCACAGCCGCTGCTGGAAACCCTAGCTAGTGGAGGAGGCGAGGGAGGGGGAAAGGATGGAGGTACCTCGCAGCGGCAGTCGTAGTGGACGAAATTGCCGTCGCCCAGGGGGGCCAGCTGGCGGTCCGGATCGGCGGGGAGGTGGCAGACGCAGCACAGCTCCTCCACCTTCCCACCCACGCCGTCGTTTCCGCGGCCGCGCGGCGCTGTGGGCGGCGTCTCCGGCGGAGCGGCGGCGGAGGAGGAAGCGGCCATGACCTTCCTTCTGGAAGCTTATCTCCGTCTGTTTACTGTCAGTGACCGAGACAAGCGCTCCGTGCAAATCTGTCAGTCGCCTCGCCTCGATCGGGCTGCGGTGGGTTTTGTGCGGGGGAAGTGATCACACGAGCCTTTGGATGGAGATCCAATGGCCCACCAAAGAGGTTTCAGTTACTACTTAGTTCTTTGTGGGGAAAGACCAATCATTAGTTTTTTTTTTGCGGGATCAATCATTAGTTGGTTAATTACTCATACAGTAGTATACTATCATCTGCTTAAACCAAATACGTAGTACTCCGTATGTGGTTTGACCTTGTTTCAATCGTTTCAAAGATAGTCTTTTTCTCCACGTGAGTCCAAATTAAAGTAGCCTCAAATTTGTCGCTTCGTCCTCACGCACCCGTTTTTTGCTTTGCCCCCAAATCATATTATGGCGCCGCTGATCCCTCCAACGATACAACCGGTTTCGAAGCTCGTACGATTGCTGCCGCTCACCGGCTAGCTGCTCTTGTAGAACCGCATCCTCGCTCCCGGGTCAGCTGTGCTTCCAGCAAAAAAAGAGGGGCACGGTTGCAGCAACACCCGCGACCTCGGTCTCTGGCAACCCCCGCAATCACGGTTGCAGCAAGATCATCACAAAACTCACCACGGTGACCGTCGCAGCTCCGCCACCGCCGCTGGTGAAGCTCTCCACCGTCGCCTGGCCCCGGCCCCAGCAAAAAACACATGCGGCATCTTCGTCTCGCCCACCTTCCAATCACCGGTAGCAGCTTTTCTCTGTCGCCGGTTGAAGCTTTTCCCATATATGATTGGCGATTTCTCTATCAATCGTTGCATCTTTTATGGTTGTGTAGTGTCTGGTTGGAGATTTCTCTCTCGTCGGTTGAACCTTTTTCTATCTACGGTCGAAGGTTTTCTATCAACGGTTCCAACTTTTTCATTTTTGAGTCGCCTCAACTTAAAAGTTTTCTCTATCGTCTAGTTGAAGCTTTCTTCATCTCAGGTTGAAGCATTTTGTGTTAACGGTTGTAGCTTTTCCCAAATGGGCAGTGGCTGGGTTGAGGATTTCTCTATAGTCAGTTGAATCTTTTTCCATATATAGAGTTGAAGCCATTTGTCAATGGTTGCAGCACGTGGACGCGGCTGTTCCACCGTTGCCTCCACCAGACACGAGCCACTGCTCGCTGCTGGTCACTGCACCTGTTTGTCACCGTTTCAGGATCGCCCCCGGCGCCAATGCAGTTTGTGTGTGCCCCAGAGGTGACGGTTGCCTAAAATCAGGAGGAAGAAGGATGCTCCGGGCATGCCGGCTCGCGGTCACGCCGCAGCGCGGCAGATGTAAGTGGTGGCACAAATCATGGGATAAGAAGCACGTGCAAGGCAGCAAGGTGTGGGAGACAGGAGGGCGAGTGAGTTCAAGGGCATGCATGCCGACATACAAAAAAGTGAAAAGGGGAAAGATAGAGAAGGAAGGAAAGGCACGGTGGCTGGTTCCACCAGCATGTGCATCTCGCGAGCGAGGGCTTTGGCCGGATTTTTGACTGGTTGGCTGATAGGAATCATTAGCCTTATAGGAATATATTTTTTCGTACGCAAATGACTAGGGTTTCTCTCCTCTTCGGCATTTCCCCCCGCCGTTGATTCCATGCACATAGCAATCCTTCCCACCGGTGGGACTATCGAGAGCCTCCGCTGGGCCCCCTTGGCCCCCTATGGCATCCTCTTCTGATGCCCAGTTGGCAACAAGTTGTGGGGCTAGGGGCATCGCCAAACCTGATCTTGGAGACTTCTTCGAGTAGCTTGATCTTGGTGCTGAAGACTTTGATGACCTATTGATTGATGAAGATGACCTGGTGATTAAGAAGAGCGTGAGATGGTTGTCCCTGACTAGTGTCCAGAAGGAAAATTTCGTTAGCCAAGCTGCCTTCTATCATGTCACACGAGCAACATGGAACCCGACACAAGATATTTGCTTTCGCCCTGTGGGCCCCAACTTGTTCGTCGTCCAAGCTTCCCGCCTCAATGACTAGAAGCAGATGACTGAAAAAGGATCATGTCTATTTCAAAAGATGGTTGTTTTGTTGTGCCCTAACGATGGATTCAGCAAGGCAAAGAATATTTTGTTCTTCCATATGCCAATCTGACTTCGAACTCATTAACTACCAGATGGATTTTGTAACAGGGAATTGGTGGAGAAGTTGATGAATAAGGCCAGGAAAATCTTGGAGATGAGTCTGAATGACAATACGGGTGAACACTATATCTGTATGCATGTACACCATGATGTCCTCAGCCACTGACAAAGTTCCTGAGCATTGTTCGAGACAAAGTGTGCAAAGTTTACTTGGTGTGATATGGGAAACTAGCAAGATTCTACATGGTATGTGGTTCGGTTTCCCATGAGTACAAAGAATGTGGAACCTGCATTCATGAGGAGAGAGACGTGAAATTTTTAGTGGCCGTATGTTGATCCTCCGAGTAGGGCTTGATATGAGTTTGAACCAAACCCATGGGGTAACAAAGGCCCCTCTACAAGCCGTGGAACTCCAGGTGTTGGTCCTCTTGGTGCTCCTATCGGGAAGGATGACGGCTAGAGTCTGGAGGAGGTTAACCCAGAAATCGATGATGCAACTTCCAGCCTATAGAAACTTCTGGGTGAGAACATGGACATGGATAGGGGCGCCGGAATGCATCTAAACATGGCGGGTGGGGAAAACAACAGTGCTCTTGATTCGTTTGGAGCCCAATCGAGTGTGTTGGAATAATTGAGGGGAAGGGGGATCTTCCTAAGCATGAACCCCCTAGTAATAGCTCGAGTAGCAAGCGAGGTAAAACAAACAATAGTGGTGGCGACAGTCGACCTAGCTAGTTCAACGAACTCCCTCAGGGGAGGCGGTGCCACCAGAAACAATGAGTCTCCTATTTTGGAACTATGGAGGGTGCACCGAGTAGTTGACGAGGTTTTTGCCCTCTCAAAAGCCAATATACCCAGTCTTGTTTTCCTCTGCGAGACGAGACGAAGTTTAGTATAGATGGAGAAATTGATGTGGAAGCTTGGTTTGAAAGTATTTTTTGGTGTTTGTAGTGATGGCCATAGGGGGGTTTGGCACTCTTTTGGGCCAAACCCCTACAGGTCATGGTACTTGATAAATGTGCAAGATTTATTGATGTGCATGTGTTGGATGTGGGTAATGATATTAGTTGGCGGACAATGTTTGTTTATGGGGAACTCCGAGTTGAGAATCGTCACCTGATGTGGAAACACCTAGTAAACTTAGGGGTTGTATCGCAGGACCCTTCAGTTGTATGTGGTGGCTACAATGATGCACTTGGCAACATGAACACTTTTCGAGATCACTACGTGCTGAAGGTCAGGCCTTTTGGGATTGCTTGATGGTTGATACGTCTCCAACGTATCTATAATTTTTGATTGTTCCATGCTATTATATTACCCATTTTGGATGTTTATGGGCTTTACTTTACACTTTTATATCACTTTTGGGACTAAATGATACGTCTCCATCGTATCTACTTTTCCAAACACTTTTGCCCTTGTTTTAGACTCTAACTTGTATGATTTGAATGGAACTAACCCGGACTGACGTTGTTTTCAGCAGAACTGCCATGGTGTTGTTTTTTGTGCAGAAAATAAAAATTCCCGGAATGTCCTGAAACTCCACAGAACACCTTAGAAAAAATAAAGAAAAATCCTCGCAAAAGATGAAGACCAGGCGGCCCACACCCTACTCACGAGGGTGGGGGCGCCCCCCTGGGCGCGCCCCCTACCTCATGGGCCCCCTGGTGGCCCTCCGACACCAACTCCAACTCCATATATTGGCTTTCAGGGAGAAAAATATCAGAGAGAACAAATCATCACGTTTTACGATACGGAGCCGCCGCCAAGCCCTAATCTCCCTCGGGAGGGCTGATCTAGAGTCCGTTCGGGGCTCCGGAGAGGGGGATTCGTCGTCGTCGTCATCATCAACCATCCTCCATCACCAATTTCATGATGCTCACCGCCGTGCGTGAGTAATTGCATCGTAGGCTTGCTGGACGGTGATGGGTTGGATGAGATTTATCATGTAATCGAGTTAGTTTTGTTAGGGTTTTATCCCTAGTATCCATTATGTTCTGAGATTGATGTTGCTATGACTTTGCTATGCTTAATGCTTGTCACTAGGGCCCGAGTGCCATGATTTCAGATCTGAACCTATTATGTTTTCATGAATATATGTGTGTTCTAGATCCTATCTTGCAAGACTATAGTCACCTACTATGTGTTATGATCCGCAACCCAAGTGACAATAATCGGGACCACTCCGGTGATGACCATAGTTTGAGGAGTTCATGTATTCACTATGTGCTAATGCTTTGTTCCGGTTCTCTATTAAAAGGAGGCCTTAATATCCCTTAGTTTCCAATAGGACCCCGCTGCCACGGTAGGGTAGGACAAAAGATGTCATGCAAGTTCTTTTCCATAAGCACGTATGACTATATACGGAATACATGCCTACATTACATTGATGAACTGGAGCTAGTTCTGTGTCACCCTATGTTATGACTGCTACATGATGAACCACATCCGGCATAATTATCCATCGCTAATCCGGTGCCTACGAGTTTTCCATATACTGGTTTACACCTATTTACTTTTCCGTTGCTACTATTACAATCACTACAAAATACCAAAAACATTACTTTTACTGTATTTACTTTTGTTACCTTACCACCACTATCATATTACTTTGCTACTAAACACTTTGCTGCATATACTAAGTTTCCAGGTGTGGTTAAATTGACAACTTAGCTGCTAATACTTGAGAATATTCTTTGGCTCCCCTTGTGTCGAATCAATAAATTTGGGTTGAATATTCTACCCTCGAAAACTGTTGCCATCCCCTATACTTGTGGGTCATCAAGACTATTTTCTGGCGCTGTTACCGGGGAGCATAGCTCTATTCTTTGAGTCACTTGGGATTTATATCTGCTGGACACTATGAAGAACTTGAAAGATGATCGAACTACTATTTTGCCCTCAACTACGAGGGGAGGTAAGGGATTTCCATCTAGCCTTGCACTAGATTCTCCTTCTGTTATGAGTAAGTTTGCGACACCTAAACCTACTACTGCTATTGATTCTGATATGTCGCATGTTATTGATGATGCCACTTCGGCTATGCATGATACTTATGATGAAACTACTTCTATGCTTGATACTACTGTGCCACTTGGTGAATATCTTGATGAGCAAATTGCTAGGTCTAGAGAAAGAGAAATTATTGAACCTGAACACGATGATGAACCTATGCCTTCTATTCCTGAGGGTTATCTTTTTGATGCTGAATCTTCTGCAGCTATTTTTGCTTGCCAGGATATATATGAACTTAAGAGGTTGCTAATTAAATGGAGTAAAGAATCTTTTAGAGATAGGATGAGACCCGACCCTGCTTTTGCTACTTCACGTATCTGTGTTCCTGATCAGGATTATTATGATTTTTCTGTTGATCCAGATATAATTACCTTGGTTGAATCTGATCCTTTTTATGGCTATGAATCTGAAACTGTTGTGGCACATCTTACTAAGTTCAATGATATAGCTGCCCTGTTTATTAATAATGAGAGACCGCGCTACCTTTATTTACTTAAGATATTTCCGTTCTCATTAAAGGGTGATGCTAAGATATGGTATAATTCTCTTGATCCTGGTTGTGTGCAAAGTCCCCAGGATATGATTTATTACTTCTCTGCTAAATATTTCCCTGCTCATAAGAAACAAGCTGCTTTGAGGGAAATATACAATTTTGTGCAAATTGAAGAAGAGAGTCTCCCACAAGCTTGGGGGAGGCTTCTCAAGTTACTTAATGATTTGCCTAATCGTCCTCTTAAGAAACCTAAAATATTTGGTATCTTTTATAATGGACTAACTGATGCTTCCGGAGATTACCTAGATAGTTGTGCTGGTTCTCTTTTTAGGGAAAGAACACCGGATGACGCTGAACTTATATTGAATAATATGTTGGCTAATGAAAATAATTGGGCACCTCCCGAGCTACCTCCTGAGCCAGTTCCTGAGCCAATTACTGAGCCTATTCCTAAACTAACTCCTAAGAAGAGAGGTGTTCTATTTCTCAGTCCTGAAGATATGCAAGAGGCAAAGAAATCTATGAAAGAAAAAGGTATTAAAGCTGAAGATGTTAAGAATTTACCTCCTATTGAAGAGATACATGGTCTTAATTTACCACCTGCTGAAGAAGTATATGATCTCAATTACTTATTTAATGAAGAACTTCCCGATATCCCGACACAGGTAGTAAAGGTAAATTCTCTCTATAGATACGATAAAGCTGAAGTCCCTCCTACTAAAATTGCTAGTCAGTGCTTGGATGAGTTTGATGACTTTATGTTTAAGCAAGATGACTTTAATGCTTATTTTGGTAGACAATTAAAACAGAATACCTTTATGATTAAACGCTTGGGTGATTATATGACAGATATTAGAGGTGAACTTAAACTTGTTAGCAAGCATGCTTCTATGGTTACCACTCAAGTAGAACAAGTACTTAAAGCTCAGAAAGAAGTGCTTGATGAAATGAATAGTAAGAAAAATGATTATCTTATTACGGTGGCTACTAGAACTGGTAGAATGACTCAGAACCTTTGTATCCGAAGGCCACCCTAAGAGAATCGAGCAAGATTCTCAGAGAAACAATATTGATATACCTAGTTCTTCTAAAAGGAAGAAAAAGAAAAATGATAGGACTTTGCAAACTTCTAGTGAACCTATTGCTGAACCACCTGAGAATCCAAATGATATCTCTGTTTCTGATGCTGAAACACAATCAGGGGATGAATATGAACCTAGTGATGATCTTAATAAAAATGTTCACGTTGATGCTCAACCTAATAATGATAATGATGTAGAAGTTGAACCTGCTATTGATCTTGATAACCCACAATCAAAGAATCAACGTTATGATAAAAGAGATTTTGTTGCTAGGAAACATGGCAAAGAAAGGGAACCATGGGTTCAGAAACCCATGCCTTTTCCTCCGAAACCATCCAAGAAAAAGGATGATGAGGATTTTGAGCGCTTTGCTGAGATGATTAGACCCATCTTTTTGCGTATGTGATTAACTAATGTGCTCAAAACAAACCCTTATGCTAAGTATATGAAGGATATTATTACTAATAAAAGAAAGATACCTGAAGCTAAAATTTCCACCATGCTAGCTAATTACACTTTTAAGGGTGGAATACCAAAGAAACTTGGAGATCCGGGAGTACCTACTATACCATGCTCCATTAAAACAAGTTATGTTAAAACTGCTTTATGTGATCTTGGAGCCGGTGTTAGTGTTATGCCTCTCTCTTTATATCGAAGACTTGACTTGAATAAGTTGACGCCTACTGAAATATCTTTGCAAATGGCTGATAAATCAACTGCTATACCTGTCGGTATTTGTGAGGATGTGCCTGTTGTGGTTGCAAACGTTACTATTTTAACGGACTTTGTTATTCTTGATATTCCCGAGGGTGATAGTATGTCTATTATTCTTGGAAGACCTTTCCTCAATACTGCAGGGGCTGTTATTGATTGCACCAAAGGCAATGTCACTTTTCATGTTAATGGCAATGAGCACACGGTACATTTTCCGAGGAAACAACCTCAAGTTTATAGTATCAACTCTATTGGAAAAGTTCCATCGATTATATTTGGAGGTTTCGAATTTCCTCTCCCTACTGTCAAGAAAAAGTATGATATTCTTATTGTTGGGGATTTTCATATCCCCGTTGAGGTAACTTAGTGTCACTCGAAATTTCTCCGGTTCCGGGATCATTCGGAATGAGTTTGTTAACAAGACTTGATCAACCTTGTTAGTGGGTTCATTTTGATGATCACGAGATGGATGAAACTAGAAGCACAACTTTCTGTTGTTGGGGAACGTAGTAATTTGAAAAAAATTCCTACGCACACGCAAGATCATGGTGATGCATAGCAACGAGAGGGGAGAATGTTGTCTACGTACCCTCGTAGACCGAAGCGGAAGCGATCACAATGTAGAGGAAGTAGTCGAGACGTTCTCCTCGCGATCCGACCGATCCCGCGCCGTTACTCGGCGCCCGAGTTCTTGACACACGTACAGCTCGATGGCGCTCCTCGGGCTCCAATCCAAGAGAGCCGGGGAGGAGAGTTCCACAAGACGACGGCGTGGTGACGATCTTGATGTTCTACCAGCGCAGGGCTTCGCCTAAGCTTTGCGATGATATGACCGAGGTGGAATATGGTGGAGGGGGGCACCGCACACGGCTAAGGAACGATCTCAAGGATCAACTTGTGTGTTCTAGGGTGCCCCTGCCCCGTATATAAAGGAGCAAGGGGTGCGGCGGCCCTTGGAGGAGGCGCCGAGGAGTCCTACTCCCCAGGAGTAGGACTCCCCCCTTCCTAGTTGGAGTAGGATTGGGGGAGGAAAGAGGGAAGGGGGCGCCGCCTCTCCTTGTCCTATTCGGACTAGGGGAGGGGCGCGACCTGCCCTGGCCGCCCTTCCTCTTCTCCCTCATGGCCCACTAAGGCCCAATGACCCCGGGAGGTTCCAGTAACCCCGGTGTTCCAGTAAAATCGATTTCACCCGGAAACATTCGAACTCAAATATAGGCTTCCAATATATCAATCTTTATGTCTCGACCATTTCGAGACTCCTCGTCATGTCCGTGATCACATCCGGGACTCGAACTTCTTGGTACATCAAAATACACAAACTCATAATATAACCGTCATCGAAACCTTAAGCGTGCGGACCCTACGGTTCGAGAACAATGTAGACATGACCGAGACACGTCTCGGTCAATAACCAATAGCGGGACCTGGATGCCCATATTGGCTCCTACATATTCTACGAAGATCTTTATCGGTCAGACCGCATAACAACATACGTTGTTCCTTTGTCATCGGTATGTTACTTGCCCGAGATTCGATCGTTGGTATCCAATACCTAGTTCAATCTCGTTACGGCAAGTCTCTTTACTCGTTCGTAATACATCATCTCACAACTAACTCATTAGTTGTAATGCTTGCAAGGCTTCATGATGTGTATTACCGAGAGGGCCAGAGATACCTCTCCGACAATCGGAGTGACAAAACCTAATCTCGAAATACGCCAACCCAACATCGCCTTTGGAGACACTGTAGTACTCCTTTATAATCACCCGATTCGTTGTGACGTTTGGTAGTACCAAAGTGTTCCTCCGTAAACGGAGTTGCATAATCTCATAGTTATAGGAACATGTATAAGTCATGGATAAAAGCAGTAGCAACATACTAAACGATCGTGTGCTAAGCTAATGGAATGGGTCATGTCAATCAGATCATTCAACTAATGATGTGACCTTGTTAATCAAATAACAACTCTTTGTTCATGGTTAGGAAACATAACCATATTTGATTAACAAGCTAGTCTAGTAGAGGCATACTAGTGACATACTGTTTGTCTATGCATTCACACATGTATCATGTTTCCGGTTAATACAATTCTAGCATGAGTGATAAACATTTATCATGAAATAAGGAAATAAATAATAACTTTATTATTGCCTCTAGGGCATATTTCCTTCATCTGTACCCTCTTTATATTTTCTGTTATTTAGTAGAAATAAAGTAAAATAATATTTTCTGTCTGTTTCCTGACTTATCTGTGCAATATAAAAATATCCCGAAAATAAAAGTCCTGAGAATGCCATGCCAATTTAATATGATTTTTTCGGGAATATTTGAGAATTTACTGTGCAAAAATTACCACGGGGGGAGCTGCCACCTGGCCACGAGGGTGGAGGGCGCGCCCTACCCCCTGGGCGTGCCCCCTCCCTCGTGGGCCCATGGTGGCCCTCCTCCACTTATTCCTGCACCCATCTTCTTCCTCTGCCTCCACAAACACGAAAAACCAACTCAAGCACGAGTTCCAGCCCCCGTTGCTGTGATTTTCGATCTCCTTGCTCAAAGCACCTCTTGCAAAACTGCTTGGGGAGATTGTTCCTTGGTATGTGACTCCTCCATTGGTCCAATTAGTTTTTGTTCTAGTGCTTTATTCTTTGCAAATTTGTGCTGCATAGGTGACCATGTTCTTGAGCTTGCATGACAAATTTATATGGTTCCAAGTAGTTCCAATGCTTTATATAGGCCCTAGGCACTTGTGGGAGTTGTTGCTATCAATTTTATTGAAGTTGGTTCACTTTTATTTGAAGTTACTAAAAATTTAAGATTGTTTCAGAAATAATGAAGAGACTTTTGAGAGGCTCGTCGAGCCGAAGCTCCAAGGAAAAACAAAAGGAAGAAGAGGAGAAGCCCAAATTTAATTTGCAGCAAGATCATGGAGGTCCGGCCGTGTGAATGGCCTTCCGATGACTTCTTGAGGAGAGCTGGGATTTATGAAGATTTCTATTTATTGATTGAGAATGCTGGCCTCACCAACTTCCTCCACGACCAACGTCATCAGTATCTCTTACTCACAAATACTTTTGTGCAAAACTTCTACTTTTTTCCTAAGAAATCACCTCTGACAGTAGAGTTTCATTTATATGACGTTGTTAAAGAGATGACATTAGCTGAATTCTGCGAGGTTTGCAGAATACCCTTTGAGGGCACCTTAGATGAACCCCACCGTAACGAAGTAGAAGCTTTTATTAGCACTATCACGGTGGGAGAAACCAGGAAGGTTTCTGACGCGAGGATCACTAGCATACATTATCCTGTTTTACGCTACTTTGCCTTATTTGCTAGTCGTTGCTTGATTGGACGCGGGAACTGTGGGAACCTTAGTATTCCTGATATTATTATTTTGCTCCATGGTTTATACCGCAATAACTCTGTTAGTATGGGTGGAATTGTTGCTAGACGGTTAAGTCTGAACCGTACTAAGGGCCCCATCTTTGGAGGCATTTATGCTTCACGCCTAGCTGAACATTTTGAAATACCTATTAGGCATGAAGAGAAAGAATAAATAGTGTTGCCCCATGCTTATTTAGATTATAAGAGTATGATAGCGCATGATTTTCTTGTTAAGAGTCGCGATGGGGAGCTCAAATATAAATTATACTTTGATAAACATCACCCTGAGACTATTACTTTGCCTGCTCCTTCTTTGTTTAACTTGTCTGCAGAACCTCACATCGTTCCGTGGTCGGCTGTTCAAGCCTATCAGAACCCTGCACCAGCCCCGGAGCCGGAGCCACAAGATGAGCCTCCACGACTATCTGTTTATTCTTGGGATCCAGAGGAGGCTGCCAGCCAGTGGTAGCCGGAGCCTTCTGCGTCACAGTATGACCCCAGCTTCACCTACGGGTATCCGCCAGGCTATCCCTGGCAATAGACCAACTTAGGACAAAAGCCTAAGCATGGGGGAGTACGTATTTCCCACCGACATTACATTCATGTTCACACACACTCATTGCTAGATGTCGGTGCTCATACTCTTTCACTGTATTATCCATGCTAGTTTAAATTTCTTTTTCCTGCTTTCTTCTTGTGTGTTTGATAAACTTTAAGAAAAACCAAAAAAATTAGTTAGTATACTTTTCATGCTTGTAGTAGAATTAAAAAGAAAATCCAAAAATATTTCCCGTTCTTCTTTTTACTTGTTGGGAGCTTTCCCGTGTAAATAGTTTTTGTTTCTTTTTCTTTCTTTGGGGGTCGAGAAGACTATATTGAAAATGCTTAGTGGCTCTTATATGCATGATTGATTATCTAACTTAGAGCCCATATTACTTTTCTTCTCTCCTGAGTTGAATGCTTGCAGATCCCAGCTTAGTCAACGTGCACTCTTATTATTATACACATCGTTTAGTCGTGCAAGTGAAAGGCAATAATGATGATATATGATGAACTTATTGGGAAGAGAAAAGCTGGTATGAACTCGACCTCTCTTGTTTTTGTAAATATGATGATTCATCGTTCCTGATTCAGCTATTATGAAGTAAACATATTTGCAATGACATTTAGAGATTATAGTTGCTTGTGCCATGCTTGATTAGCTATGAGTTATAATGGTTTACCTTGCGTGCCAACATGCTATCAGAATGATTATGATGTGGTATGATGGGATGGTCCTCCTTTAAATGAATTGAGTGACTCGACTTGGCACATGTTCACGCATGTAGTTGAATCCAATCAACATAGCCTTCATGATATTTATGTTCATGGTGGATTATATCCTACTCATGCTTGTACTCGGTGTGAATTAATTTTAATGCATGTTTACGACTGTTGTCGCTCTCTCAGTTGGTTGCTTCCCAGTCTTTTGCTAGCCTTCGCCTGTACTAAGCGAAAATATTGCTTGTGCATCCAAACTCCTTAAACCCCAAAGTTATCCAATATGAGTCCACTATACCTACCTACATGCGGTATTTACCTGCCGTTCCATGTAAATTTGTATGTGCCAAACTCTAAACCTTCAAATAAACATTCTGTTGCATGCTCGAATAGCTCATATGTCAACTAGAGCTGCCCTTATCTTCCGTGTTAGGCGGGTTATTCTCAAGAGGAGGTGACTCCGCTCCTCATTCACGAGAAAATGGCTGGTATCCGGGATGCCCAGTCCCATGCTTTGTGCAAACTAAATCAAAATAACTGCAAACAAAACTCCCCTTGGGACCCGTTGAATGTTGGAGGCACTCGTTGTTTCGAGCAAGCCATGGATTGATGCTTGTGGAGGAAGGGGAGTATAAACTTTACCATTCTGTTTGGGAACCGCCAATAATCTGTTTAGCACGGAAGATATCGTCGTCTTTTAGTTGTTATGTTGACAATGAAAGTATGCCGCTCAAAATATAATTTATCTCTATTTCAAAACCGAGCTCTGGCACCTCTACAAATCCCTGCTTCCCTCTGTGAAGGGCCTATCTATTTACTTTTATGTTGAGTCATCACCCTTCTTATTAAAGCACCCGCTGGAGAGCACACCGTCATTTGCATTCATTATTATTGGTTTATATTGGGTATGAGTTGACTGGATCTCTTTTACCATGAATTACAATGTTTAGTCAGTCCTTGATCTTTAAAGGTGCTCTGCATTTATGTTTTGCGATCGCAGAAAGGGCTAGCGAGATACCATTTTGTTATATCATGTTATGATTATTTTGAGAAAGTGTTGTCATCTGAATTTTATTATTATGGCTCGCTAGCTGATTATATTATTGATATGAGTAATAGTGAGACCTACGTGTCATTGTGATTATGGTTAGTTCATAATAATTGCTGAAACTTGAATGCTGGCTTTTCATGTTTACAACAACAAGAGCAAACAGAGTTTGTAAAAGTTATTCTTTTTCTCTTTCAGTTTGTCAACTGAATTGCTTGAGGACAAGCAAGGGTTTAAGCTTGGGGGAGTTGATACGTCTCCGTCGTATCTACTTTTCCAAACACTTTTTCCCTTGTTTTGGACTCTAACTTGTGTGATTTGAATGAAACTAACCCGGACTGACGTTGTTTTTAGCAAAACTGCCATGGTGTTGTTTTTTGTGCAGAAAATAAAAATTCTCGGAATGTCCTGAAACTCCATGGAACACCTTAGAAAAAATAAAGAAAAATCCTCGCAAAAGATGAAGACCAGGGGGCCCACACCCTGCTCACGAGGGTGGGGGGCTCCCCCCTGGGCGCGCCCCCCTACCTCGTGGGCCCCCTAGTGGCCCTCCGACGCCAACTCCAACTCCATATATTGGCTTTCAGGGAGAAAAATATCAGAGAGAAGAAATCATCGCGTTTTACTATACGGAGCCGCCGCCAAGCCCTAATCTCTCTCGGGAGGGCTTATCTAGAGTCCGTTCGGGGCTCCGGAGAGGGGGATTCGTCGTCGTCGTCATCATCAACCATCCTCCATCACCAATTTCATGATGCTCACCGCCGTGCGTGAGTAATTGCATCGTAGGCTTGCTGGACGGTGATGGGTTGGATGAGATTTATCATGTAATCGAGTTAGTTTTGTTAGGGTTTGATCCCTAGTATCCATTATGTTCTGAGATTGATGTTGCTATGACTTTGCTATGCTTAATGCTTGTCACTAGGGCCCGAGTGCCATGATTTCAGATCTGAACCTATTATGTTTTCATGAATATATGTGTGTTCTAGATCCTATCTTGCAAGTCTATAGTCACCTACTATGTGTTATGATCCAGCAACCCCGAAGTGACAATAATCGGGACCACTCCCGGTGATGACCATAGTTTGAGGAGTTCATGTATTCACTGTGTGCTAATGCTTTGTTCCGGTTCTCTATTAAAAGGAGGCCTTAATATCCCTTAGTTTCCAATAGGACCCCGCTGCTACGGGAGGGTAGGAGAAAAGATGTCATGCAAGTTCTTTTCCATAAGCACGTATGACTATATACGAAATACATGCCTACATTACATTGATGAACTGGAGCTAGTTCTGTGTCACCCTATGTTATGACTGCTACATGATGAACCACATCCGGCATAGTTATCCATCGCTAATCCGGTGCCTACGAGTTTTCCATATACTGGTTTACGCCTATTTAATTTTCCGTTGCTACTGTTACAATCACTACAAAATACCAAAAACATTACTTTTACTGTCTTTACTTTTGTTACCGTTACCACCACTATCATATTACTTTGCTACTAAACACTTTGCTGCAGATACTAAGTTTCCAGGTGTGGTTGAATTGACAACTCAGCTGCTAATACTTGAGAATATTCTTTGGCTCCCCTTGTGTCGAATCAATAAATTTGGGTTGAATACTCTACCCTCGAAAACTGTTGCGATCCCCTATACTTGTGGGTCATCACTAACCTACTAACCGGAGGCCCAGCCCGTATTGCTGTTTTTTTTTGCCTATTTCAGTGTTTTGAAGAAAAGGAATATCAAACGGAGTCCAAACAGAATGAAACCTTCGGGAGCGTGATTTTTGGAACAAACGTGATACAGAGGACTTGGAGTGGAAGCCTAGAAACAAAGGAGGCGGCCACGAGGGTGCCCGGTGCGCCCCCTATAGGTGGGCGCACCCCCCACCCTCGTGGGCCCCTCAGGCGTCCACCGACCTACTTCTTCCTCCTATATATACCCATGTACCCCGAAAACATCAGAAGCGACCACAAAAAACTATTTCCACCACCGTAACCTTCTATATCCGCGAGATCCCATCTTGGAGCCTTCGCCGGTGCTCCGCCGGAGGGGGAATCGACCATGTAGGGCCTCTACATCAGCTCCATGGCCTCTCCGATGAGTTGTGAGTAGTTTACCATAGACCTTCGGGTCCATAGTTATTAGCTAGATGGCTTCCTCTCTCTCTTTGAATCTCAATACAAAGTTCTCCTCTATCTTTAAGGAGATCTATTCGATGTAACTCTTTTTGCAGTGTGTTTGTCGAGATCCGATGAATTGTGGGTTTATGATCAAGTTTATCTATGAGAAATATTTGAATCTCCTCTGAATTCTTTTATGTATGATTAAGTTATCTTTGCTAGTCTCTTCGAATTATTAGTTTGGTTTGGCCTACTAGATTGATCTTTCTTGCAATGGGAGAAGTGCTTAGCTTTGGGTTCAATCTTGCGGTGTCCTTTCCCAGTGACAGCAGGGGCAGAAAGGCATGTATTGTATTGTTGCCATCGAGGATAAAAATATGGGTTTTATATCATATTGCATGAGTTTATTCCTCTACATCATGTCATCTTTCTTAATGCGTTACTCTGTTCTTATGAACTTAATACTCTAGATGCATGCTGGATAGCGGTCGATGTGTGGAGTAATAGTAGTAGATGCAGGCAGGAGTTGGTCTACTTGTCACGGACGTGATGCCTATATACATGATCATGCCTAGACAATCTCATAATTATTCGCTTTTCTATAAATTGCTCGACAGTAATTTGTTCACCCACTGTATTACTTATGCTATCTTGATAGAAGCCACTAGTGAAACCTATGGCCCCCGGGTCTATCTCTTATAATATAAGCTTTCAATCTACTTTTATTTGCATCTTTACTTTTCCAATCTATATTGTAAAATACCAAAAATATATTTATCTTATCATATTATCTCTATCATATCTCACTTTTGCAAGTGGCCGTGAAGGGATTGACAACCCCTTTATTGCGTTGGTTGCGAGTTCTTGTTTGTTTGTGTAGGTGCGCGGGACTTTTGAGGAGCCTCCTACTGGATTGATATCTTGGTTCTCAAAAACTGAGGGAAATACTTACGCTACTATTGCTGCATCACCCTTTCCTCTTCAAGGAAAACCAACGCAAGATCAAGACGTAGCAAGAAGGATTTCTAGCGCCGTTGCCGGGGAGGTCTTTGCTCAAGTCAAGACATACCAAGTACCCATCACAAACTCATCTCCCTTGCACTTACATTATTTTCCATTTGCCTCTCGTTTTCCTCTCCCCCACTTCACCATTGCCGTTTTATTCGCCCTCTCTTTCCCGATCTTCTCTCTTTTTCGCTTGTCTTTTGTTTGCTCGTCATCATGGCTAGTCCCTTATCCGCTCCTATGTCTCCCGAGTTTGAAGTTCTTCACTTCAAGCAAAGGCAAGGAGAAAACTTAAAAGATGCTTGGTATAGGATGGAATCTTATCGTAATTGCACCCTAGAGGTGAATTTTAGAATCTTACTTCGCAATTTTTATGTTGGGCTAAATATGTCCCATTGACAACTCTTGGATTGCATTGCCAAAGGAAATTTTATTGAAATTGATCCCAGTATTGCACATGAAATTATAGAGGGAATAGTGGGAAAACTACCTCAAAAAGAGGGCCACATCCTACCCAAGAAGAAACACAAGTATTTGAAAAGATTTGCGAAGTTACAAAAATCTTACAAAAGTCTCTTGAACCTCTCAAGAGTGTTAGCGGAAATCTTCACCGCATGAATATGTTGATTACTCTTTTCAATAAGCGGTTGGACTCTTTAGATCTAAAAATTTCCGAGTATGAAGGGAAACGTAAAGAACCTCCCGGATTCGAGCTTGACTCTGCTAAAAAACTGAAAATTAAAGATGGCACTACTTAGATCTATCCTCACATTTATGCCTAGTTAGGGGCGTTAAACGATAGCGCTAGTTGGGAGGCAACCCAATTTTATCTTTGTTTTTTTTGGTTTTTGCTTCTATTTAGTAATATATTTTGCATCTACATTCTGTTTAGATACGTTTTCATGTTTTAGTTAGTGTTTGTGCCGAGTAGAACCTATAGGATAACCTATGGTGATAGTTAATTTGATTCTGCTGAAAAACAGAAACTTTGCATGCAAGAAAAAAATTTTAGTAATTCACAGAAACGTTCTTTTGCGTTGTTTCTTTTTTCTGTAGATCAATAGACAACTTGCCAAGTACTTCCTATTTTGGTATGATTTTTAGAGTTCCATAAGTATTCGAGACTTACATATTGCTACAGACTATTCTGTTTTCGACAGATTCTGCTTTTCGTGTGTTGTTTGCTTATTTTGATGCATCTATGGCTAGTATGTAGGGGTATGAACCATAGAGAACTTGGAATACAGTAGGTTTAACACCAATATAAATAAAGAATGAGTTCATTACAGTACCTTATGTGGTGGTTTTTCTTTCTTGCACTAACGGAGCTTATGAGATTTCCTGTTGAGTTTTGTGTTGTGAAGTTTTCAAGTTTTGGGTAAAGATTTGATGGACTATGGAATAAGGAGTGGCAAAAGCCTAAGCTTGGGGATGCCCATGGCACCCCAATATATTCAAGGATAACCAAAAGCCTAAGCTTGGGGATGCCCCGGAAGGCATCCCCTCTTTCATCTTCGTCTATCTGTAACTTTACTTGGAGCTACATTTTAATTCGCCACATGATATGTGTTTTGCTTGGAGCGTCTTGTATGATATTAGTCTTTGCTTTTTAGTTTACCACAATCGTCCTTGCTGTACACACCTTTTGGGAGAAACCCACTTGATTGGAATTTATTACAATACTCTATGTGCTTCACTTATATCTTTTGAGCTAGATAGTTTTGCTCTAGTGCTTCACTTATATATTTTAGAGCATGGCGGTGGCTTAATTTTGAAGAAATTGTTAATCTCTCATGCTTCACTTATATTATTTTGGGAGTCTTTTAGAACAGCATGGGGTTTGCTATGGTTATAAAATTGGTCCTAGAATGATGAGCATCCAAGTTGGGTATAATAAAAACTATCATAGGAAGTGAATTGGATGCTATGATCAATTTGATACTTGATAATTGTTTTGAGATATGGAGCTAGTGATATTAGAGTGATGCTAGTTGGGTGATTATGAATTTAAAGAATGCTTGTGTTGAAGTTGGAAAGTCCCGTAGCATGCACATATGGTAAAAGTTGTGTAACAAATTTATTGCATAGGGTGCTCTTTTGATTGCCTTCCCTTGAGTGGAGGTCGGGGGCGCGCGATGGTTAACTCCTACCAACCTCCCCCTAGGAGCATGCGTAGTAGTACTTTGCTTCGAGGGCTAATAAAACTTTTGCAATAAGTATATGAGTTTTTTATGACTAATGTGAGTCCATGGATTATACGCATTTTTACCTTTCCATCATTGCTAGCCTCTTCGGTACCATGCATTGCCCTTTCTCACCTTGAGAGTTGGTGCAAACTTCGCCGGTGCAATCCAAACCCCGTGATACGATACGCTCTATCACACATAAACCTCCTTATATCTTCCTCAAAACAGCCACCATACCTACCTATCATGGCATTTCCATAGCCATTCCGAGATATATTGCCATGCAACTTTCCACCATTTCGTTCTGTTTTTCATGACACGCATCATCATTGTCATATTGCCTTGCATGATCATGTAGTTCACATCGTATTCGTGGCACAGCCACCATGCATAATTTTTCATACATGTCACTCTTGATTCATTGCCCATCCCGGTACACCGCCGGAGGCATTCATATAGAGTCATATCTTGTTCTAGTTTTGAGTTGTAATTCATGAGTTGTAAATAAATAGAAGTGTGATGAACATCATTATTAGAGCATTGTCCCCAAATAAAAAAATAAAGGCCAAAAAGGACAAAAGAAAAAAAGAAAAAAAGAAAGGCCAAAAGAAAAAAAAGGCGCAAAAAAAAAGAAAAAGAAAGAAAAATAAAATAAAAAAGGGGGGCAATGTTACTATTCTTTTTCCACACTTGTGCTTCAAAGTAGCACCATGTTCTTCATATAGAGAGTCTCATATGTTGTCACTTTCATATACTACTGGGAATTTTTCATTATAGAACTTGGCTTATATATTCCTATGATGGGCTTCCTCAAAATGCCCTAGGTCTTCGTGAGCAAGCAAGTTGGATGCACACCCACTTAGTTTCTTTTGTTGAGCTTTCATACATTTATAGCTCTAGTGCGTCCGTTGCATGGCAATCCCTACTCCTAATGTTGACATCAATTGATGGGCATCTCCATAGCCCGTTGATTAGCCTTGTCAATGTGAGACTTTCTCCTTTTTTGTCTTCTCCACACAACCTCCATCATCATATTCTATTCCACCCATAGTGCTATATCCATGGCTCACGCTCATGTATTGCGTGAGAGTTGAAAAAGGCTGAAGCGCGTTAAAAAGTATGAACCAATTGCTTCGCTGAAACCGGGGTTGTTCTTGATGGAAATGCAAAGCTTAACATAGCCTAACTATATGATTTTGTTTGATGAAAATGAAACATAGCCTAACTATATGATTTTGTAGGGATAAACTTTCTTTAGCCACGTTATTTTGAGAAGACATGATTGCTTTGATTAGTATGCTTGAAGTATTACTATTTCTTATGTCAATATGAACTTTTATTTTGAATCATTTGGATCTGAACATTCATGCCACAATAAAGAAAATTACGTTGAGAATTATGCTAGGTAGCATTCCACATCAAAAATTCTGTTTTTATCATTTACCTGCTCGAGGACGAGCAGGAATTAAGCTTGGGGATGCTTGATACGTCTCCAACGTATCTATAATATTTGATTGTTCCATGCTATTATATTACCCGTTTTGGATGTTTATGGGCTTTACTTTACACTTTTATATCATTTTTGGGACTATCCTACTAACCGGAGGCCCAGCCCGTATTGCTGTTTTTTTGCCTATTTCAGTGTTTCGAAGAAAAGGAATATCAAACGGAGTCCAAACGGAATGAAACCTTCGGGAGCGTGATTTTTGAAACAAACGTGATCCAGAGGACTTGGACTGGAAGTCAAGAAACAAAGGAGGCGGCCACAAGGGTGCCCGGCGCGCCCCCTACAGGTGGGCGCGCCCCCCTCCCTCGTGGGCCCCTCGGGCGTCCACCAACCTACTTCTTCCTCCTATATATACCCATGTACCCCGAAAACATCAGAAGCGACCACGAAAAACTATTTCCACCGCTGTAACCTTTTGTATCCGCGAGATCCCATTTTGGAGCCTTCGTCGGCGCTCCGCCGGAGGGGGAATCGACCACGGAGGGCCTCTACATCATCTCCAAGGCCTGTCCGATGAGTTGTGAGTAGTTTACCATAGACCTTCGGGTCCATAGTTATTAGCTAGATGGCTTCTTCTCTCTCTTTGAATCTCAATACAAAGTTCTCCTCTATCTTCTTGGAGATCTATTCGATGTAACTCTTTTTGCGGTGTGTTTGTCGAGATCCGATGAATTGTGGGTTTATGATCAAGTTTATCTATGAGAAATATTTGAATCTCCTCTGAATTCTTTTATGTATGATTAAGTTATCTTTGCAAGTCTCTTCGAATTATCACTTTGGTTTGGCCTACTAGATTGATCTTTCTTGCAATGGGAGAAGTGCTTAGCTTTGGGTTCAATCTTGCGGTGTCCTTTCCTAGTGACAGCAGGGGCAGCAAGGCACGTATTGTATTGTTGCCATCTAGGATAAAAAGATGGGGTTTATATCATATTGCATGAGTTTATCCCTCTACATCATGTCATCTTTCTTAATGAATTACTCTGTTCTTATGAACTTAATACTCTAGATGCATGTTGGATAGCAGTCGATGTGTGGAGTAATATTAGTAGATGCAGGCAGGAGTCGGTCTACTTGTCACGGACGTGATGCCTATATACATGATCATGCCTAGATAATCTCATAATTATTCGCTTTTCTATCAATTGCTCGACAGTAATTTGTTCACCCACTGTAATACTTATGCTATCTTGATAGAAGCCACTAGTGAAACCTATGGCCCCCGGGTCTATCTCTTATCATGAAAGCTTTCAATCTACTTTTATTTGCATCTTTACTTTTCCAATCTATATTATAAAATACCAAAAATATATTTATCTTATCATATTATCTCTATCAGATCTCACTTTCACAAGTGGTCGTGAAGGGATTGACAACCCCTTTATTGCGTTGGTTGTGAGTTCTTGTTTGTTTGTGTAGGTGCGTGGGACTTTTGAGGAGCCTCCTACTGGATTGATACCTTGGTTCTCAAAAACTAAGGGAAATACTTATGCTACTGTTGCTGCATCACCCTTTCCTCTTCAAGGAAAACCAACGCAAGCTCAAGACGTGGCAATGGTGTGTGAACTCGAGGACCTTGGGTTCTTAGCGGCTCCATTCACATACGATAATGGACAGCAAAGGGACCTCAATGTCCGCATATGGCTGGACATGGCATGTGTCGATGGAGCTTAGAGGGAGTTGTTTCCATTTGCTAGGGTGGTTCGTTTTGCCACCTGGTGCTAGGACCACTGCCTAGTTGTGGTGCGCTTCTTAGCCAATGATGGGCCTCAGCGCTGCCGACCACCTCTTCATTATGAGATTATTGGGAATGTGACCCGACCTTGCAAGAGATAAATGTGACGTCAGGCAAGGAAACGACCTGATGGAACCTTGGTTGGGTTCTTAATTCACTTAAGGATTGATGAATAATTTATGGTCATGGAGCAAGGAGAACTTTGGACACGTAATGAAGGACATTGAGAAGCTACGGTCCAAGTTGGCTGATCTACAACTTGCTGATGCCAATTGTGCGACGATCTCGCAAAAAATGAACCAATTGGATGAACTTCTGTATAGAGAGGAGATGTCATGGCTACAGCGTTCACGCATCATGTGGTTGAAGGAGGGTGAGCGCAACACCACATACTTATTCCGGCAGGCAATTTGGAGAGTTCTGAAAAGTTACATAAAAAGGCTCTACAAGCAGGATGGTTCTTGGTGCCAGGTCCCCTCTGATATGGAACATATGGTGTCTTCGTATTTTTAGGTGTTGTTCATAAAATACTCGACTCTTAACCCTAATGCAGCCTTGGATTGCATAGTTCCGAAGGCAACATAGTTGATGAATGAACAAAAATATGTGCCCCATTTTTGAAAGAGGAGGCCTTGAACGCTTTATTTCAGATTGGACCCTTGAAGCCCCCGGCTTGGTTCTATCAGTGCAACCGGGTTGTTATGAAGAACAAAATAATTGGAGCTGTTCTGGAACTCTTTCACATAGTAATTGTGCCAGATGGAGTTAATGTCACCATCATAGTTACAATCTCAAAGGTTCCCCACCCGACGGAAATGAAGGATTTCAAACCAGTAAGTCCTTGCAATGTGGTGTATAAGATTGTTTCTAAGTGCTTGGTTAACCGACTGAAACCGTTCCTCACGTAACTCAAGTCGGAATACCAAAGTGCTCTTATTCATGGGCGGCTTATTTCGGATAATTCTATAGTTGTTGTTGAGTATATCCACCATATACAATCTCTGAAGAATATCTCCCCGGCTTATTGTGCTTATAATCTAGATTTATCAAATGCCCGCAATCATGATGACAACAATTTTTTGGAGAAGGTACTTCTTAAATGGGGCTTCTCCCCAATATGGATTCTCGGATTATGACTTGTGTGAACTTGTGTAGTATTCGATGAAATATAATGGGAAGCTGCTTGCTCCATTTCCCCCCACGAGGGATCTCCGCCAAGGTCAATCATTGTCCCTTATTTATTTCTCTTTATTGTTGACATGCTTTCTGCTCTCATCAACAAGTCAGTTACGGGAGGAGTTAAAATTTATAGAGGTGCCCTTGGCATCTCTGATCTTTTATTTGTGGATGACTCAATGTTACTTTTCCAGCTTCTGAAAAATAAGCAAATACTCCCAAAGGTTTGTTGAGCACATATGCATCAGCAACATGTCAACTTAGAAACCTGGCAAAGTGTTCCATCTGTTTGTCGTACAATTTTCTCGCATGTTGGAAATATGCCCTAGAGTCAATAATAAATGTTATTTTTATTTTCAATTTTATAATTAATATTTATTTTATGTGCTATAATTCCAATTGTTCTATGGTTTGCACTCATGTGCATGTGTGGAACAAAAATTGGTAAATAGATTCAAGTGTTCATGATGGTCCTATTTTCCTAACCATGGTTATAGTTAAGGTAACAAGGATGTTGACAACTTTGGGAGCACATTGTTGGAAGAACAATTGAACAAACCCAATTGATTGATATATTACAAGATCATATCCTCATGAGTTATTAGTATAATCACATAGATGTTAATGTACGCACAATTCCTTGGACCATGAGAGTATCGAGTACCTTCGTACCGGATGGTGTGCTTTAGGGTTTGTCATACATTAACCCTAACAGGCTCACCATAACGACAACTTTTCAGGTACATCGGAAGTATGACATGGAACTTGATAGCTCGATAGTAGGATTCGCTCCTCTAACGATCGAGAGATATTCTTAGGGCCCTCTTAGCGTGACAGTATACATTACCGTCTGGCCAGACACATCATGATTTGATCGCGGAAATGGCGGAACATGGAAACGAGAAAAGAGAACAAAGTAATGAGGATAACAAGCATAGTGATCAGATGTTGCTTCATGGGCATGCTAGTAAGTATCACCTAGGGTTTTGTAAAATATCGCGAAGCAAAATGAATAGCACACAAGAATAACAGGTTCACTCAATAATTATTTTTGTGGGTGTAGGGGTCAATATGTATGTCCACGGTTCCTCTATTGATCATTGACCAAAAGGTGTTCCGAGTCATGTCTACACTTTACCGAACCCGTAGTATCACACACTTAACATCTAGTCCCATAATATAAGAGCGTTTTCTACACTACACTAGTGTAAAAACGCTCTTATATTATGGGACGGAGGGAGTAGATGTTTGTTAAAAAGCTAGGGGATAAAGGAGAATGAGACAATGGGCGCCGAAAGAGTTTTGGATGATTCGGAAAGTGTTCCTGATGTTCCTGGAAATGTTCTTGCAGGGTCGTGGAAACTTTTGAAGGAGTCCAGAAGGTTCTGAAACTTTCCAGATAATCCCATAGGGCCCCTGGTGTGTGACTACCTTGGTTAGGCCATTTGTGAGGGCCCACAAGGTCGTAGGTCGATCCACCAAGGGCTTACTTGGGGGCAAGGAACACGATGGTCCCTGGAATTTTCCCCAGACGTCATGGATCTTGGTGTTTCCAAATTAAATCCGAGGAGGACTCCTCCACATGATCTAAGCAAACTTTGGGGATCCCCTTCCCCAAGTTGCGACCCCGGGCGTCTGCATATAAATACAAGGGAACAGGCAGCCCTTGGAATACACCAAAACCCTTTGGAGGTTGTCATGTTGCTTGTCGACGCCGCTAGCATACTTCTTCCGCTAGTTTGCGGAGTGGTTCTTTGTTCTGGATGGCGGAGCCCAGCTGAAACACTATTGCGACACGTGTAGATACCGGCAGAGGGACCATACATTTTGTTTTTTGTTTGAGGGAAAGAATCTCGTGGCTGGGATGTTGTAAATCCTACCTGCGGGAATCTGCATCAACTGGTCTACACCAACTCCACTTCCGCCTGCACTCTAGTTGGTAACAATCTAATCCAATCTCATCTGCATCTTCATAGTGATCTTGGGATTTGATTCGTAGGACAGAAAAAAAAGTCTACTGTGTTTCTCAACATGGCAGCAGTGGCGAAGGAAGTCAAAGTATCCTAGAAATTACTCAGAAAGTTTTTGAACCCAAATATTTGGGTCCCCGGGTGCTACAAGGCACAAGGGAGAATGCATAGGGGGAGGTTTGAGACTTTGCAAGTGATTTTGATAATAAAAAATAGTGTGCTGGAGTGAACAATACTTGTCGTCTCGTAGTAAGAAGTTGTTAATAAAATATGTTGCTCAAGCCATGTCCACCTATGTTGTTATGAGAGTGTGTTCCGCCTACCAGCATTGGTGCGTATATATTTGACTTGGATTTGGATGATGCGGCAACATTTGTGGGGTGGCGGAGAAAGGAAAAAAAAGTAAATGGCGTGGTTGAGTTGGGATAAAATGAGGCTACCAAAATCTAAAGGTGCCATGAAATTCAGAGAAATGAAAGCATTAAACCAAGCATTACTAGCAAATGCAAGCTTGGAGGTTAGTAGATGCCCATAGAGTTGTATGCACGAGTCCTACGTGCTAAGTAATACCCACATGGGAATCTGTTGGATACAATTTTTTTCGGCAATGCATTGGTGGTTTGGTGGGTAACTGGGCATGGACTGGAACTTGTCGAGAAAAGTCTTATTTGTAGAGTAGGGGATGGATCTTCCATTAGGACCTTGTGTGATCCATGGATCCCAAGGCGTCCTGACTTTCGCCCTATAACATCGAAGCAAAATTGTCGTTATAATGGGGTCGCAGATTTCCTCGATGAACACGAGGCTTGAACATCTGACACTTGAATGATCACTTTGGCTCAATGGATGCCTAGGAGATTGTATGTGAAGATTATTACTTCTACACACAACCTGTAGGACGTTTTTGCTTGGTTCCAGGAGAAGAGATGACATTTTATGGTAAAGAGTGCCTATTGTTTAGCTATGAGTAAACATGATGAATCGTTTCCAGGGTGGGGCGTTTACCTGCCACCTGGATGGGGTACTTCCGGTTTGGCACTACATATGGAATTCCCCAGTACCTCAAAAAATGAAAATTATGGCATGGAAGGCGGGTGTGGGTAATCGCGCGACGAACCAAACCAAGTCTTACAGGCATTTATCAAAACGTGATACCTACCCCCTGTGTGTTGACGAGGCTGAACAGAGCTTCCACGGTCGTGTTGCTTGTGGACACGCAAAGCTACTCTAGGAGCGTATGTCATCTGTTTGGATGCTAGCTATGAAATCTCTCTTGATTGACAATGGGAAGGACTGGTTACTAAACGTCCCGGCGAGGTGTCTGGATAATGTGCACGACATGGTTATCATGCTTATTTTGGCGTATCTGCCAGTTCCGCACATATATGGTACTTGGAAAGGAGATTCCTCCCATTCATGTAACATCCGAGTACCTTGATAGCTACATAAAATCATTGATACATTTGCGGTATTATAGCACTAATGAGATCAAGGGAAAGATGGCAATGTTTGAGTATGAACCTAAATAAGAGGCCAAATTACCTAGCCCAGCAAAACCGTGGTCATAGCCAGATGACCATGACGCTCTTTTGGGTTCATTCCTAGAGTAGGATGGGAATGGTGTAGCTGTTATGGTACTTAGAAGGCATGGTGGCAGTGTGAGCTTTGCTACTTATTGGTTTCTCTTCAACTGCAATGATGCCCTTGAAGCTGAGATTCATGCACCGATGCAGGGAATGGTGATTCCTTCCATCATTTAGTAGATTTGGTCATGGTCTAGTCGGACTTCTCTAAGGCATTGGTGATGGTATCTGGTGATGGCTTGTCTCACTCCAGGTGTGGCCACCTAGCAGTACATATTTAGTCACTAATAGGGAGTTTATTACTCAAAAGTGTATAAGGTAACAAAACGGGTAGCAGATTGACCGGCAATGTACAGTTGCACTGAGTGTAGTACTGCGGTATGGCTATAGAGAGGACCACCATGTATCATGGAACTTTTGCCGCTCTGTTACCGTATGATTATCAAATGAAACTCCTTTACCTCCCACAAAAAAATCCCTCATGATAGTCGAGGACATTGTCCTATATAATGGCCTCGAACACAACATAATGTTTGACTGTAAAAAATATATTAATGTATTCATATTGTACTCATGTACTAACTATAAACATCTTGGTTTTTCCTATGGCGCTTCTAGTTCCATGAAGCTACAGTTGGCTACTACGAGACTAAGTGGTGGTATTAATTACCTTTTATGTGGTTTGTCATGTTTTTGTTCTAAAAGCATGTATCGTTAATTTCAGATGTCTTTTCGACTTATATATGTAATGAATGTTGGTGTGTGCACCTCATGGTGTAGTGACCAAAAGTTCTCTTTCGTTGATGCCGAGTCAAAAATTTGTACGTTGATGGAAATCAACATACCGCAAACAACAAAGAGGAAAAAATATATTTATTGTGCCCTCTCTCACCTAACCTCTAGGCTCTTGTTTTGCCAAGTTTGTTACTCCATCCTCTAACATCATTGAATCCGCGCATAGAGTTGCCTTCGACCATTAACCGGTAAAGGTAGATTATATACCTCGTCAACATTGATAGTGCTTGGGAGCCTGTGATGACGATAAACGCTTTCTCCCGCCTTCAGCAATAACGGAAAGAATGCAAGAGTGGCCATGATGATATGCTTTACCTTTAGCTCCAATTGGAAACACTCTTGCAAACAATCTTTTAGAAAGTCAGTTTCTTTTGGATGTTCCAGTGTTTTTGCTAAATCAAAACAACATATAACCAACTCTTGAGAGTGCAAAAGATCAAAGCCACAAAATTGCTAGCAAATCCACACCCAAGTTGCGCCAAATAAGGAAAATATCATATGATTACCTACAATAAAAACTAGTATAGCAAATTGAGTGGAAAACAACGTCACAAATGCCCAATAATATTAGATAAAACACCGAACTTGTCCGTTTAGTTTCAAGGGAAAAAGATGCAGTTATGTGGTTCTAATAAGAAGCATCGCCCTTATGCGCTTTCTATTCTGTTTCGAGATTATAGTGGATTTTCCAGTAAATATCAACTTCCAATCCAAATTGTGGATTTGTTATCAACACGCGGTGGGACCCCCACCACCCCTCTAACTATCTCTAACGACCCGATGAACTTTCCTCCATCGGTTATGTCGCTTATCCCACATCAGTTTTGTCTTCACCTTTGAGTCTGCCGGTGCCTTCATAAGATTGACATATATGAAAGTGCATCTAGGCACCCTCTGTGTTTTGGTGATTAATGACAGAACAATTAAGAGTAATAATACATTCTACTAAGTTTATTTTAGGATTTTCCTATTTTCTAAGTGGAAATGTGAATGGGGGCCTACTTTTGTTCTTCAAGATGGTTATAGCCCAAGGCTCTATTTGTAATTTTCTAGGATTTACATTGAGTCTTAATTAAGAGAACCATATTGTTACGAGGCACACATGCAAAAGAATTGGGGATGAACTCTTTTAAGTTTCTCTAAACATTCTCTAAGTGTTCTACTTTAATCTCTCACATTCTCCATATTTACACCTTCATGGTACCTTCGGACCAGTTGGTCAATCCTACGGAACTCAGTGAGGTGTGAGAGTTTCGCTGAGTAGACTACCATTTTCACAGAGTCTCATCTGGAACTATAGAGTAATTTTCATGGTACCTCCACGCTTTCATGCATTTCATATCACATTTGTTAGCTTTAGTACCTTAGAGTCTATTCTTTCCAACACTTCCAAGTACTCTCAGATTGCTCCGGCATGCAGTTCTAGTATAGGCCTGACACTCCCAAGCCATATCCATCTGGCTTAACACAAGTATTGGACGGAGATATGATTGATATGCCTAGATGTTGTAGGATTTTCTTCTTGTTGGGAGAAACAAGGAAATTGTTGGTGTACTTTACTAGTTTATGCATGTTCGATTTGTTAGCGGATGCAGTTATAGTTTTCCTGTAAGAATTATAATCAAGTTAGTTAACCTACATGAATATGCATCATTGGTTAAATCCTTTGGGTCTCCCGCAAAAGAATATGAGATACTAACAACTTGGAAGGAACAAGTGTGCAATAGTTTGATATCCAAATTGGCCCACTAGAGACGAGGGAGAGAGCTAGAGACATCGGAGAGGATGTATCTATCAGGTGGGGCTATGGATGCGAGGAGAATGAGATGGTGAACAACCCACACCAACTCCCCTTTGATGAAGAAGATATGCATAGTTGGTTAAACCAGTTGGACCCCTCGCAAAAGTATAAGAAATGCTAATAACTTGGAATGCAACGACATGCGATCTTTTGATCTTCTTGTTGGCCCATGAAAGACGAGTAAGAGGGCCTGAGAGGGGGAATGATGTTTCTGTTGGGTGGGGCCATGCATGGGAGGATGATGAGGTGAATCAAACCACCAATTCTCCTTTCATGGTAAAGATATGCATAGTTGGCTAAACCACTTGGATCTCCAACAAACGAGTATGTTATAATATCAACTTCGAAAGAAACAACATGCAACTATTTATATTCCTTGTTGGCACATAAGAAATGAGGAGAGCGGCAAATAGGGGAGAAATGACTTATGTATCAGGTGGGGCCATGCATGGGAGGAGAAAAAGATGGTATTCACCGCCAGCGCCAGGTCAAGCAATCATTTTTGTGCTTCATATCTCACCACATTAAACATATCTTGACATATGCATTAAAAAGGTTGTATATATAGCGGGTAGTATGTACTGAACATAGACATCCAAGTAAATAGACATGTGAGATCATGTGCAACATTGCACGTCGTAAATAGAGAGGATAGTTAGTGCAATGGCAAAAGACACCAATTTGAATATTTTTTGAATGTTCTAGATTTGTTTATCTCAACTAGTTCTTTCTAAGTTAGATGGGCAAAAATATTCAAATTATTCTGAACATTATGAAGAAAATATTAAAGCGGTCAAACAAAAAAACTTTGCTATTTTCCACTCACTGAGAATTGGGCATCCCTAGTGACTTGTTTGTTTATGATTATTTAGAACTCAATAAAAATTGATTTTTTACAAAACTACTACATATTATGTCATAAAAATAAACATGTAGTGGGAGAACAAAAAAGGGTCAACTTAGTGATAATAGTGTTAATGGGCTAATTCACAGCATAACTGGGACTAGTGCCTTATATTTTTCTACAGTGGCCTACAGAGTTGCATTTTCAATTTCGGTTTGTAATTACATGACCAGATAAATATATTATGTATGTTATATCATCGTTTTCTTGTCAATTTTAGTGACTCTTGTACAGATGTTTCAGACTTGTGGACACTAGGAGCCCTCCATGCCCGGAATTAAGTAGAGAGCATATGATCCTCTGCATCATGAAAGAATGTACTCCCTCTGTTCCAAAATATTTGAAGTTCTATATTTGTTCTATGTCAAACTTCCTTACATTTGAGGAAGTTTGTAGAAAAATATACCAACATGTACAACACAGAATTAGCTTCATTAGATTCATTATAACTTATATTTCCATCGAAAATACACAATGAAATATGGGTCTAGGCGCACCCACATCAAAAAAATTACAAAATATAAAAAGTCAAACAATTTTGAAAGGTTTTTGCAGCAAACACTCACGTGTAAAGTTACGCAAAGAAATGGCTTTCATAGTCTTCCGTGTGAAGAAAAGAATTGGTTCTATTTAAAAGTTACTATTCAAGTTTTTTGAAATTGCCATTTTGCTCGTTTCATCTAGAAAACATGGAAGTCATTTCTTCGCGAAACTTCATATGCGAGTAGAACACTCAAGACTCAAACATATGGGTTTCTCAAGGGCCGGTCTATCCACGATTGTCTTGCATGGGCTTTTGAATATATATTCCATTGCCAAACTTCAAAACATGAGATTGTTTTGCTAAAGCTTTTTACACCACTGAACACGCAGTGATGCTTGAGATCATCAGGAACATGGGGTTCAATGAGAAGCATATTGGTTCGCTCCATTGTATCTTCTCCTCGAGCAATCAAATCTTCGGTTCTTCTTAAGGCCTCGTTTGACAAGAGGGATTTTCAAGTCTCTAGAGAGGTGGGGATTGGAGGGGATTTGGTGGATCCCTCCCCTCGAACCAATCCTCTCAACTCCCCTCACATCAAATCCTCTTCGTGAAAAAACTTGTTTGGTAGGTGGAGTGTGGAGGAGGCGTGTGCTTTTGCTGCTCTCGAGGCCGTGCTTTCGGGAGTCCCTCGACGAGGGTTTTGAAACGTGTGGGTACAAGGGGATTGGAAGGGATCTGAGGGGGTTGGGTTGTGCAAACCCCATGTACCAAGTGGGCCAGCGAGGTTTTGGGGTTTCTGGCCCTCCTGGGGATTATCCTCTGAAACCTCCTCAATCCCTCTATGTCAAACGAGGCCTAATGGGGATCCAGGGCGTAAATTCCACTGTCAGAGAGGTCCTATATCAAGGCGACCCATTGTCTCTTATGATATTTGTCCTCGCAAGCAATCTATTACAATTCACAATCAATGATCATTTTCACCATGATAGGGTCCAGCTACCATTCCCCTGTCCTAACCAAGTGGAATATGAGTTCAATGATTCGATACACCGATGACACGATCCTTGGCATGCCAGCCTACCCTCGTAAAACATATCATCGGATTATGCGGCATACACTAATGACTCTGGCCAGAGAGATGGTTGCTAGAGAGGTCAAGCCATATAATGATGATCCTCGCCAAAGACATATGGTCGGACTATGCATCATTGGTCTTAGTATCAACTTCCACAAGTCTACTCTTGTTCCTCTAAACGTGAATGAGCACTTGAGTCAGATTAATGCAGACATCTTCAGTTGTGGGATTGGCTCAGTGCCATTATCCTTGTTTCCTCCTCAGAATCACACGTCGAACGATTTAGAATTTAATGCCTCTCATCTGTTGGTTTGAATGCCGACTTTCATCCACTATGTCATTGATGCCATATGGAGGAAAGTTGTCCATCTTAAACTCGGTCATTACTTCCCCAGCCATATATTCCCCTTGTACCCTCAAGCCGCCCTCCACACTCCAAAGAAGTAATTATTATGGAACTCCTTGACAAAACACAACTATAGAGTCTGTAGACCAAGAACTAGTCAGGGAGGAATGCAATCCTCTTGTGGCATGGATTTTGGTACGCCGTCAAAAAGATCATAGGGCCCTCCTGTAATTAGTCTCTGAGTTCAAAGTGATGCTCTCCTCGTGAAATATTTACATAAGTTCTACAACAGAATGCATTTACCCTGGGTTGAGCTTATATGGTCCACATATATATCAATTCTGTCCCACGTGATTCTAATCCATGCGAATCATTTTGATGGTGAGATGTAGTTTTGTCCCAGTTATAAGGTATCCCCGGACTAATGTAAGTGTGGATCCACGACCCTCTTTTGGAAGGGCTTGTGGCAAGATGATCTTCTATGGAACACTCCTCGTCGAGCGTATTCGTTTGCACTGCATGAAGACACCACTATAAAGGATTTGTTTGGCATAAAAACACTCTCGGAGGCCTTTCATCTACTTGTTTCCATGAAAGCGCATGAGGAGGTGTGTAACTTGCAGCATCTCACCACGCACGTCTCTCCTTCCTTCGATGAGCATGATTTATGGCTCCGCGGAATTTAGCACGTGCAGGTACTATACTTTTTTACTTTAGGATATCATGGCACATCAGGCTTTCGGGTGGATTCAAATATCCAAATGAGTTGTGAAGGTCAGATTTTTTGGCTGATTGCTCCTTTTTGATCGCCTCAACCCTAACAACATGCTCAAAAGACTACACTACAACACTGGTAATGACTTGATCTGTTTGCTTTATGGATTGCACATTCAGGAAACACTTAAGCACATGATTTTAAAAAGCTCCTTCAATCGGTCCTGTTGGGCCCTACTAGGAATACACTGGTTCCCTTCAAATGGTTCAGATTCCCACGGGGCTATTTCCCCCAAACCGATTTATACAATAGCCTCCTCTCTAGCGCTCGGCTATGGCTCACCTTAGTGGGTCGGGCCAATATACTAGTTTTCGCAAGCTTCTATGGAGTGGTTCGGTCCAATTTTAGAAACTTACATGCATTTTTTTTCTTTTTCTTTTGTGTTTATCTTATCAGTTTTCTTAGTTTCTTGGGATTTCTTTGGTTTTTGCAGATACAAGTTGACTTATTTAATACACATTGTACTTTTTTTATACACACATAACATTTTTTGAGCACATTAGCGAGCTCAGGGACGGGCTGTAGGCGACGAATCGACAACAGTGTCTTTGGCTACACACAACAAAGAAGGCGACGATGGCGATTATTCAGGGCGTCCAGTCTTGCGAGCTACGTCGTAGAGGTTCATGATGTCGACGCGAAGCTAAAGGACACGGTGGTGAGGCGAGGAGAGCATGATGGCTATGTTGGTTCACGTCAGCGTGGCCATGACTTTCACATGGTTGGAGAGGGAGCAAGAGGAGGGGAAAGTGATGTATAGTAGATAGGTTCAAACGAGAGGTATCATGCAGGTCTCATGGCGTAGTGTTGGGGTTGAAGGAGGCCTCGAGGGTGCGAAGTAGGAGCCAGCGCTCTTAGACGCATTCTGCTCTGCCACTAGGCGCGAGGTTGAAGACGGGGTTCCCCTAGGTGGGCTGGGCTACTAGGTAAGTCTCTCTCTGTCTCTCTCTCCGTCTCCCTCTCTCTATCTATCTATCTATCTATCTCTCTCTCTCTCTTATTTTTTCCTTTTTATTTGAGTCTATTTTGATTTTATTTTAGATCAAAACATTTTTAAAACAGTACGGAAAATTATGTGTGAATTCAATGGATTTTCACAGAACCATGGACAATTTTACACAGATGGGACTACCTGGCCAGCCCACGTGCGTCGCCCCAGTGCCCCTCCCCTACTATACTGAACGATGTGGTTTTGTCCCACCTCACTGCCCAAGAGGCTCGCCGAGCATCTTAAATAGGCGCGCCATCTAGATGGGGTAAGCTCCTTCTATTGTAATAGGGCCACCAATGCTCGCCTTGTGAAGGAGATGCACTGATTCATAGTGATAGTGCATCCCCTTCGCAGAGATTGCGTAGATGGCCTTACTATAATAAAAGTATTTTTAAAAGTCGCATAATTTTCACAGTTTATAGGACCAAACTAGAGCATACTACTTATTTTTTTTCATTTTTCAAGTGACAGATTGACCCCATTTTTGAAAACAAAATCAAAGAAGAAAGCCTCGAAATTTGTAATCCGTTTGCAAGGAGCCCTTATATGTGTAGTAGAAGTGGAAATACTGCCATAGGAATTACGAATTGTTTATAATTAAAACTAATTTTTCCATTTTTCAAGTGCCAACAATGAATTTTTGTGAAGGAAGTGCTTGAAATAATTTTGAAAATTGGGCCTTTACATTTTTTTTATCCAAAGTAGACCACATTGGATTCCCAGTAACCAAGTTTCATGAATTTCGACGTATTATTTATATATGTCATTAATTTACTAGATTTCTAGTGAATTATCAAAACTTGCTCAAATTTGAACTACAAGTGCGATGTAATTTGGTCTGGAAATTGAAAAAAAAAATAGGCTTTGATATTGGTGGTGTATGCACTTGGGAAAACCAAAGTTGAAATTCCAAACCATTTGGTATGAATGGTTAACCTTCCTAGTTTGACCCAATTTTGAGAAAAATCAAGCAAAATGGAAAAATCCTCAAAAATTGAAATACTTTTGCATCAAGCCACCCTATGTGCACTAGTTTGTGGGAAAAATCATAAACTTGCAATACCACCAATTAAAAAAAATACTTTACCAAATTGCCAATCTAGTATGTACATGCACAGATTTCAAGGCATCTGCACATGGACGTAGTCACATCCATGGCATAGTACATGATAAAATGGCCAAATTTGGCACTATTATGGGTGTAACATTTTGGAGAATGGGTTTCATAGAATTATAAATTTTTTTCGTAAAAAAAACTAATTCTTTCCATTTTTCAAGTGCCAAAAATGTTTTTTGTGTGAAGAAAGTGCCTGAAATAAGCTTGAAAATTGGTCCTTTTTATTTTTCATCCAAAGTAGATCGTTTCTATGCCCACTAACCAAGTTTCAGGCCTTTCAGAGTATTATTGCTATATTTTACTAATTTACTAGATTTATAGTGAATTATTATAACTTGCTCAAATTTCAACTACAAGTGTGATTTAGTTTGGTCCCGAAGATTGACAATAATCATTTTAGGACGGCTTCAATATTGGTGGTTTATACACTTGGGACAACCAAAGTTGAAATTCCAAACCATTTGGTCTGAATGGTCACCTTCCTAGTTTGACCCCGTATTGAAAAAATAAAACAAAATGAAAAAGAACTAAAAATTGAAATCCTTTTGTGTTGATCCATCTTATGTGCACTAGTTTGTGGGAAAAATCATAAACTTTCAGTACCATAAATTTGAAAACAGAACTTCACAAAATGGCCTATCTAACATGAACATACATGGATTTCAAGGCATATGTCCATGGCTATGGCCACATCCATGGCATAGTCCATGACAACATGGTCAAATTTGGCACAACTATGGATGTTACCGTTGTAAGCAATGTTGCCATAGGAATTATGAAAAAAAAATTGGTAAGAAAACTATTTTTCTCATTTTTCAAGTGCCAAACTTGACTTTTTGTGAAGGAAGTGCCTGAAATAAGTTTGAAAATTGGGCCTTTCCATTATTCATCCAAAGTAGACTACATTGGATGCCCACTGACCAAGTTTCATGAATTCCAAAGTATTATTGGTATATTTCATCAAGTTACTGAATTTCTAGTGAATTGTCAAAACATGCTCAAATTTGAACTACAAAGTATGATGTAGTTTTATCCTGAAAATTGACCAAAAAAATAATTTTAGGCTATAATAAATTACATGGATCTTTGATCTATTTAAATCGAGAGGAATTCACATGGTGGTTCCCTTTATAACCTATGAACCTCCCAATATTATCTGGAACCCATTAACTCCAACCTGAAAAATCTGGGTGTATTTCAAGAGTACGGTTGCTATAGATAAATGAATCAATAATGAAATACTCATTACTGCTACCAGGGTATATTCCATCACAATGCCTGGGCACCTCTAGTGAAGAGTAGGAAGTTGTAGATAAAAGTGATAGGAGGTAGCAAGTATGAGCATGATCTAACAATGGGCCAATTGTAATTTCTGTGAGAGAGAAATGACCCTTGGAGAATAATGCATAGTATATTTTCTCCCATTGCAACGCACAGGCATATTTACGACATCCCAACCCTGAAAAATCTGGGTGTAAGCTAATTGTGACATGTTTCGGTCTCGATTTGTCCGTAAATAATCCGTAACAACTATAACTTACCCAATTCAGTACCAAACATCTTCCATAGATAGAACATTTTCAGCATGCAGAGAGCATAGATCGATACACATTATCCTAGACATTATCCCAGTAATACTACCAGCGATCATCCTTTGTGCTTGCTGAACTTTTACTATGCAGCTAGCTTGCGTGAGTCAGAAACAATGTAACTATGCAAGTGATCTATATTTTTTAATAAGAACAGAAACATATCAAATGATGGTATTATGGTTAAAGAAAACAAAGCAAGTCGCACAAAAGAACAAAGCAAGAAAAGGACTACTCCAGGAACGAGATATCAGACCAATACCAAAGCACACTATCAGCTAAACCAAAAGAAAATATACCTGCAGGAAACTACTTCTATAGCTTTGATGCAAAAATTGCCCTATTTTTTTAAGTGCACATCTATGTCTTGCATTTGAGGATAATGACTGAGAACAATTATGTTGAAACTAAACCAGATTAATTAGGAGTACCGAAGCAAATCTCTCGTGCTTTTCTAATAGAAAGTGCAGAATTAGTATGACAATGACATCTACTCCCTCCGTTCGGAATTACTTGTCGCAGAAATGGATGTATCTAGACGTATTTTAGTTCTAGATACATCCATTTTCGAGACAAGTAATTCCGAACGGAGGGAGTATTAGTGTATAGAAAAGGATATATAGAGAGGTTTGACCAGAGGCATCTCCATGAGCTGTCTTTACCCTCAGATATTTAAACAAACTGTTATTGCACACAATCCAACATCAAAATAGGAGAGCAAAAGAATGCTACAGATCAGACTGGAATTTCATGGCCGGGTGAGGAGGCTACATAAAGAACACCTGTTATACCTGAGCATGGTTCAGGAGTCCACGCCGGCCTAGGCGGCTCCCGCATCCTTGAGAGCTGTGATGTGTGAGTGTGCTCACGTACTCGCTGGCCATGGATACTCCCGTGTTCTCGGAAGTTGCAGCGCCCACATGAGCTCGCGTCGTCGCTAGATGCGGTGGCGTCATCGTGAATCCGGGCCCGCGACGAAGGTCTGGGAGAAGGACGACACCGCGGTGGTAGCCACTGGCCTCGGCCCACTTGGACGGCGCCACAGGAAAAACAAATGTTCATAATGATTTACCACAAACATGACAATTTGTTTGGGCACACATCACAGGCAGCTAACTACTCATAACAAACCCTAAACTCCCAAATCCTTGGGCTACTTGTGGACAAATTAATTAAGGATCCCTTCATTCAAGCATCTCATATATCATAATACTCATAGACAAGACAAAGAACTGTATATCAGCATGGATGCGGTCACTGCTTAGGCATACTGTCAGACATCATAATTCATAAGTGCAAACTAGTGGGGCATTCAACAGATATTTTTGTGGAGAAGTAGAGCATTGTGCAGAGTTTTTTTTTTTTCGAAAAGGGGGAAGTCCCCGGCCTCTGCATCAGAACGATGCATACGGCCTCTATTATTATAAATAAATCAAGGTCTCAACAATGTCTTACATCAGCGTAATACGCGCATGGATAGGCTCACATAGAACGTCCATGACAAAGCAAAAAACGGTAGCACTCACAACCGGCCAGCATGAAACTAGATAGGTAAAACTAAATGCCTATCCTATTACATGATCGCCATCCAAACCGGTTGAAGATATCCCGCGCCACCATCTCCCACCGGACAGACCCAGTAACCAAATGCTCCCTGGCCTCCGTCGGAGTGAGTAACGACCACGTACGGATCAGCGCTGTAGCTCGGAATAACACCTGCAAAAAGTGAGTATTTGTGCAGAGTACTGCACTCGGATTAGCATAGAGATGCAGGAGTGGCGTAGTTACATGTGAGACGCCGTCCTGAGCCTCACCTAAGCCGCCTCACCACTCTCTCCTGGCTGCAGATTGATGTAGTCAAGAATCAAATCGAATTGAATAAAACAACTTTTACATATTGTACAAGGATGTACCTCAAGTGGGCACGGCTAGCAGGACGGCATTCCAGTTAAGTCCATGTTCCGGCGAGATTAGAAGGGCTTGACAGCATGAGATTGGAGGTTGAGGAGGCTTCAGGTGGCGCCCGAGAAGATTGGGACGGATGGGGAGGGGAAGGAGAACAGGCGGATGGCAGAGAGGCGGCGCGCGGCAGCAGCGACGGCTGGCCGGAGAGGCTGCGCGCGGAGGCGGCGGCGGCTGGCCGGAGAGGCCGCGTGCAGAGGCGGCGGCGGCGTACCCGTACGCATCGAAGGCGAGCCCTCGTGCTCGTGTGCGTTTTTCTTTTACAATTCTGCTCGCTCGCAAGTATTTCTTCTCGCTCGTAAGGCCCAGGCCCCCCACGAAACGTTTTTCTCTACAGACTTAAAAAAGCACGCGGGTTGAATACATAATTTATCAGAGATTTTTTATAAAAACGCCACGACGGTGAACCCGGAAACCCAATCCGTGCTTTATTATTAGGGAGAGATAAACGCGTCTGGGGGCGGCCATTGGGAACCAACTCACCAGGCTGTTTTTTTGCGCCGGCCCGCCCGACGATTTTACGCGCCCCGTGGGGCCAACGGATGGAGATGCTCTTAGGCACGGCGACTCGCATGACCCAGAAGGGAAGGCCGCCATCTGGCTCCGGCGCGGCGGAGGCCAGCGAGCTCGCGCCCTCCAAGCCACCCCGTCCCCGATGCGGGGCTCTGGAGGCTGGACGGCCACATCATGCGCGCGAGAGGGGAGCGGCCGGCGACTCGTCTGACTCCCCCCAGGTCCGCCTCCCTCGCTGTCGCCGCCACCGGATTCCGTCGAATCGCTCGCGCACCTGAGCCCGGCCTTCACCTCGCTTCTGCTCATGGTATTAACAGGTCCCTTTTTAGTTTTTATTACTGCACCACTCACGGATCACACGATGCAAACACAGTTGCATACGAGTAAAATAGATTACAAATTACAGTTAAACTCCACCAATACAGTTGCAGATGGGCAAATATATTACAAATTGAAATTGGCATGTTCCAAAGAATACAAATGCTCAGCACTATGAATTTAACAAGTCTGATAGACCAAATAAGACTACATGTAAATGAACAGGTAAATAGTAGTAGATCCTTCCATTCATCTACAGAGAAATCACAACTTCAGCAATCAGCACTTGTTTATTGTAGTGGATTGAATACTGATACCACTCGTTGCGGTTAAACCTGCTCAATCTGTGGTGGTTGCCTTCCTCGTCATCCTCGCCGAATTCACAACCACAAGCACATAAATTTCATCACAAACCGCATCAAAGAGCCGGAAGTAGGAGGCCCTCCATGTTTTCTTGAAGAGAAGGGAGCAGAAAACCACCCAGAGGCCAACCACGAAGCCCACACTTAGCCCGAAACAGAAGGGCATCGCTTCGGATCCTTCTTTGCTCGCTGTGAAGTGGCTTTCCGCTGTGTTGTCTCCCGGACAGCTCTTCTGAAGAGGAGGTACGCAGAGGCCAGTGTTACCAATGTACATGGATGCGGGGTCGGAAGGGTTGAGTGTGTCGAGCTGGTGCCCCGACGGTATCCTTCCTGATAATTTGTTGTAGGACAAGTTCAGATAGCTTAGTGATGTTAGATCGGATAGGCCCGGAGGGATTTCGCCAGAGAGCTGGTTGCTGGAGAGGTCAAGTGATTCCAGTGAGTGCATGGAGCCAATGTTCTGTGGGATTTTTCCGGTCAAGTGGTTCAAAGACAGATTCATATTCACTAAACCTGCTGCAGGACCTATGCTTTCGGGGATATTTCCAGTTAAATGATTGCAGGATAAATCAAGACTCACCATGTCTATGATTCGACCAATATATTCGCGCCCTTGCCCTTTTGTGACTACAAATATGCTAGCAATCATAGCATACTCATACTCACCAGGATTTTGGGCGTCATCTTCTACAGTAATGCCATCATCTACTGTAGCAATGTCGCTGGAAGTGCTGGATGGGTAATCCCGAGTTGCTAATTCTGTGGTATTGGTCACGCCATCCATGTTTAGTAGGGATCGAGGTATAGTACCTGAGAAGTTGTTGTGTGCTAGGTCCAAATATTGGAGATATCGAAGTCCTCTAAGCTGGGTGGGTATATAGCCAGAAAACATGTTGGACCTGAGGCTCAGAAATTTCAGCTGTGGTAATTTCTCTCCAATCCAAGTTGGTATACTTCCAAAAAACCTATTTTGCCCAAGATCAATAAAAGTTAGTTCTGGGCAATTCTGTAATATCAAAGGGAATTCATCCGAGAGGCTATTGTTGTTGAGCCTCAGAGTTTCAATTGACATCGACAATGATATCTCAGAGCTTGAATCACTATCCACAGAAGCTGTGTTTGATGGCACCGTTCCTGAACTTGACGCCACATTTTCTGAACATCGAGGGAACTGACCTGTTATCATATTGTTTCTAATGTCAAGCAGTGTTAGTAACTTCATTTGGCATAACGATGCCGGGATAGTGCCCGTGAAATGGTTGTCAAATAGAAGCAATCTGTCTATGAGTAATGGCCATCTGACATTTAATGGCAGAGCCCCTGACAGGGAGTTTCTTGAGAGATCTAAAGTCGTTATATTCTGAGGCAGCTGTTCTACCGGACCAATGAACTGATTCGAGCTTAGATCTAAGAAACTGGTGTCCATCTGTCCAAGAGTAGCTGGTAATGTGCCACTGATGTTATTGTTTGAGAGGTCCAAAACGTCAGCCTTTCTAAACACAGTCCAAAACCAATCAGGCATGGTATCAGCTATGCTGGCATTGGACATATAAAGGTAGGAGATATTCTTTGGTGATTTGAGCCACTGAGGAAATCTCGGCCCAAGATAGCATGATCTTAATCCTAGTGTGAGCAATCTCCTTGGAGGGATCCAGTCAGAGTTCAGCTCCATGGTAAAGGAATTTCCAGATAAGTGCAGCTCCTGCAACTCTGTAAGCTTGGAGAAGTGCTCTTGAGTGATGAGACCATCCATCTGATTGTACCCTATGTTCAGGTAAATCAGGTTAGAAAGCATGCCTATCGCAGTGGTCAGAGGTCCTGTAAGCTTGTTGAAACTGAGATCAAGAGTGCTCAAGCTAGTCATGTGGCTGATCCAATCTGATGGTGAGCCAGTTATGTTATTGTGGCCCAGATGCAGCTCCTGCAACTGACTCCATGAACATTTCGGTAACCTCTCGATGAACTCCGTCACGTCCCCTTGAACATCATTATATGCCAATTCAAATATTCTCAGGCTGCAAAGGCTGGTCAGTGTGTCTGGTATCATTCCCTTTATATGGTTCTCCCTCAGGTTAAGGACTTCAAGTGAGGTCAAGTTTCCCAGTTGTGCAGGAAACACGCCATATATATGATTGGACTCAATGTTGAGATATTTCAGGCTGCTTGCATCCCAAACCCAGCTAATAGCGTCAAACTGCATTTCAATGGAGTTCCGAAAGAGGTCGAGGATCTTGAGCCTGGTGAGATTCGAGCGAGGCATATAGTGGTTTGTGGTAATAAGCGAACATGACGTTAGCCTGAGGACCTCAAGAGAGGATAGCGAGTTCACTATGTCAACCCAGCCTATCACGGCGCTGAGGTTCACAAAACTCATATCAAGATGCTTGAGCAAAGAGAGCTGTGACAGCCACATGAGATCTTCTGAGTGCAGACCATAAGATCTCATATCAAGGTATCGCAACCTCGAGAGGTTGCCAAGCTGATGGGGCACCATGCCAGAAAAATTCAGGCCCGAAAGGTTGAGGTACCGCAGGTCACTGAGAGGCGGCCTTGAGGCGGCCTTGAGGCCCGGTGAGATGGTAGTTCCCACCAAGGTCGAGGTGTTGCAGATGCTGCAGGGTTTTCAGAGAAGAACTGATCTCACCTTCCAGGGAAGACCGGATGTACCGTGCATGAAGGTCAAGCTCAGTGACATGGCCGGTCATGTTGCTGCACCTGACGCCCTCCCACTGGCAGCAGTCCTGCCCTCGCCACGACGAGAGGAGGCGCTCCGGGTCGGCTGTGATGCCGGCTTTGATGGACAGAAGGGCCTCCCTCTCCCTTGCGATGCATCCTCCTCCATGCGTCTTCCATGAATCAGGTTTGGACCATCCTACTGTGGTTTGTGCGAGCAGGAGCAGGAAGACTGCAAGTGCAAGCATGGTGGATTGAGATCTCAGAAAGAACCAGCTCATGTTCTTCTTAGGTAGTGCTAGTCCTGGTTTGTTGTACAATTGGTGTTAGTGGTGTTTATAGTGTAAGGTGAAATGTAGCTCGTTGCTGAATTTAATTGTTATTGATATTATAGGAGCAGATTGCATGTTGAGTCAACATCTGATATGACAAGGATACTATTCTGGTCAAGCTGCAGTGTGCTGAATATTGCGATTTTTCAGCATTGCATTAACTGCGGTCAAACTGATTGTGGATGAAACAGAGAAGGAAATGAGAGCGTTCAGCAGGATTGACCCCATTTTCGTCCTAGCTGCTGGAGTCAATGGCTATCTCTTCATTTGATACAGTCTAGTCACCTACAGTATATGCGGTTTGTTTTCAGTTTTCTATGTAACGCAGAATACTTACTGTAAAGTTAGTTTGTTAACGATGATAAAAATTATATTTAATCATTTGCCTCCACCTGTAGGGCCATAGAAAAAAAAAGAAGGCAAAGACTAATAATGTTGCTGCCCAGGAAAACATCTTGGAACAACGTTCTAGCGCTATGCCAAATGTGTCCGAAAAGGAGGATCAAAGCCATTGTTTCATCATTGACCCTGCTATGTACCATTGACTTGCAGAATAATGGCCATCTCTGATTCCATCGTCAAAAATGAAAAAACACAAGGTAAAGAAACATAATGTTGATGCCCAGGCCTTCAAATTTGAGAAGCAGGTACCGGCGTAACGGACATAGAAACTGGAAACGAAAATGGCAGAGATTCCCCAGCTAGGACGGCACTGAAAAAAACAGAGGATCAGACAGAAACAGAGGATCTTGCCCCTGCTTTGTTGTGTTACTGATGTTGGTGGTGTTCATTCATAGTGTAAGGTTAATGAAAAAATGTACTAGTAGTGTATCTCATTGTCAAGATGCGGTGGCCTGGATAATTGCAGTTTCCGAGCATCGTATTTAATTGCGGTCAAATAAAAATTGAAAGGTGGAACAGATTTAAAAATAAATAAATAAATAAAGCATTCGGCAGCATTCAGCAGTTGCCAGGATTGACCACATCCACTGTCCAGTGTTGTCTCTGTCATATGCTAGAGTTGGTGGAGCAAATGGCTAGATTTCATCAAGTATAGTTTAGTATGTATGTGTGGTTTGTTTGCATTCCACTCACCATGTAACACAAATTATTTTACTGTAAAGTGTAGTATGTATCATTGACAATGCCAACACATTGCTGTCTGATAACAGCGCAGAGGATGCCAACACGAGTTGATCTTTCTAGCTTCCTGACGAACATGGCGGTTTGATGCATGCAGTTGTCGTGAGAAGAATGGTGGCTGTGCCGTAGGCTTTATTTCTTTCTATCTGTGATGATGCATCATTATATTAGACGCGGTAATGAACGATCTTGTGGAACTCGTTGAGCCTTTGTTGTAGAAAAACACATACAGTATTATTTATTGTAAAGTTATTTTGTTAATGGAGAAAAAGATTGTAATTGTTTGCCCCTGCCATATATATATATTTGCAAATCGAACATGAAGTAAAGGATGATTATATGGTGAAAATTAAGTGATTAACTATGCATTTATAGGGTGCGAACCTTTTTTCTAGGAAGCGCAAGGTTCTAGTATATGTTTGGATGAGCATTGCATAAGTATGATGGCTATCTTTAAATTGGGTACCTAGTCATTATCTTTACTTCATTGATTGCTTTATTTTTGCAACGTAGTCTTGAAAAATTTGCCAGATACTTCATTATCACTTTATGTTGTGAAACTTAATACTACGATGCTATTTATTATTAGAATTATCATTGCCTACATGATTAAAGCTTTGTATTAATCTATTATTCACATTTCATAAATTATTATTTTTATCTACTTACTCGAGGACGAGTATGAATTAAACTTGAGTATGTTGATACGCCTCAAACATATCTATAATTCATATCTATAATTCATAAAGTATTTATTTTATATTCACATCAACTATATATGGTTTTGACGTACTTTTATATTATTTTTATTGGACTAACATTAAGAAACAGTATAACGGGGCGACCTACAAGCCCCCACAGCAATTTGAGGTGCTTAACCGTCCGATTATGCTACGTATGGTTTAGATTAGATCACACGGTCGTCCCTCAGTTCACTTCCGACGTTTTCTCTTCGTTACCTGCGCGTCCCGCTCGACCCACCGTAAACTGGGCCGCTGCTCCGCAAGTGGACCTGGGCGTGACCTCCTTAGTCGGGCCGTTCACATCTAAGGTGCACAAAGGCCCACAATCCCTTTCCCTGAAAAATAAAGGCCCACAATCCCTGCGTCCTGTAGATCCATACGTACTCCCTCCTCTCCCCAAGGTTGGGTCCGTTTGTCCGCACAGCGGCGGCGCCTGCTGCCGCCGTCCTGCCCCCGATTGCGTCGTCGTCGGTGACCTCTCCTCTTCCTGCAGGCCCGGACACTGTGTCCCTTCATTCGCATTTCTCTTTCACCGTACGCTGCGTTCGGATACCGACACAACGCCGGCCAACAGGCTCGCGGGGAGATGGAGGCGGCGGCGGGCCGTCACCTCTTGACCCTCGTGTGCCTCGACCATCGCATTCACGAGTCCGTCCGACCTGATGCCCGCTACCTCGCCGGAGGATCTATGTTTTCCATAGCTCTGGAGTATATCACATGCCGCCAATTTGCTCCCCGCTTGTCAGATCATGAAAGCCAGCAGAAGCTAGGTCGATTATATCCAAGTCCGTGGAGGACGTCATCATGAGGTGTTTGTTGTGGTTTGCTGATGGTCCATTTCTTGTGAAAAATAATTATTGCGTGAGAAGATTTTTTTTAAAAGATCCGTCAATGCTAAGTGCAATCGGGTTTTGATAATTTTGCGCATATGTTTCGATTTTGCAGTCAAGGATAGTCATGCATATGGGGTTATGTATTCGCACTCTGTAGTTTAATTTTGATTCTTTAATTTTCAATCATATGCCTTCGTAGGATTTTATTTATCTAATTCTTTGTGTGTTCTTCTGCTTTCTTCTCCTCTTGTTTGATCAGAAGATGCAGAACATGACATCCAGAGTGATTTGAAAATCAATTTAAATGTGCAAGTTTGATTAACTGAGACAACAGATCAACAACTGCCTTCTATTGTTGTCGTCTTTGCCACGTATCCATCTGCCTGTTTCTTCTTTTCCTTTTCCTTCATATACTTCGGGGGCTAGGTTATTGCCCAACGTATGTATATATCTTTTCCATTGTCTTATTTATAGATGCCAGCGCAGCCGTGCCCTTCTAAGTTTAAATACTGAACCATACTTATTGTCTCAGAAAGTTGTGTTTGTTGGATGTAATTATTTTCTTTGTTGGGTGTGGAACTCAAGTTTCATTTCTTTGACTGGAAGGTCGCTGTGAAGGTCACTTTGGCACTTACACATGTTACTTTTCTTTCACTAGATATAGGAAATTACATAAACTGGTGGTATATTCTACACCAGCTCAATATAGATCATCTCCATATATTCTTCTGACGCTGTAGAACTCAAAAGCAACACAGTTTAAGTTTGGGCTATTACCTCACCTGTATCGTGCTGCTAAGATGGCTACAAACAGTGACTATACCATGGCACGAGGGCATCAGCTTTTTCATTGTGGCAGTAAACATATAGGCTATACTTTGCTTCGTTTTCTTTCTAATTTATTCTTCTGGTTGTACATCTTCAGGTCCAGTTCTATATGGACTAAAAAATGTATCCATGCTGTCCATCGTAACTGTAGACGGAGAACATATCTAAACCATGTTAAATTGCTGAAAAGTGTCATTGGCTGATACTACTATTTCATGAGAAAAAAAAACAAAACCTGAATCCAAATGATTTCTTAATGTGGGCATTTGAATCCTATTGGGGACCTAATTCATCCTCTTGCCACTTGGAATATATGGCACACTTTTTTTTTAATACGCAAGGTTGTGTATCACTCCATTGATAGATCAGGGTGAGAAGTTATAAGGGCAGCGTCCTTTGTTGCCGTACACACGAATGGCAACCTCGAAGGCGCTAAGTTGAGTAGGGGAGGAAGAAACAATCTCTATGTCAAGCCTAGATCACTGTGTTCTCAGAGGAGTCAGGGTGACACATGTTTGATGGTGGACTGGGTGATAAAGGCCGCCAATCAACAAAGTTCCTGCTGTGCACTCCTTAGGCAATAAGCAAAGTACCACAATGTTTTTTTAGTAATCTTATAACTCGCGTGTTCTCAATTTAGTGTGAACAATGGTAAAAACGTAGTTGCATTTGCATCTTCTTACGTATCTATGTGCATAGCCATTTTGCACATTTTACTTACCAAAACTTTTGTAGTTAATTTTCATGATTTATGTGGCTATAGCTTTTACAAAAGTGCCACATGTACTAAATAAATGGACGAGCGCAGCAACGCGCGCCATCATGGTCTAGTATTACTTAGTATCCAGAGCCAGTTGTTATTTTCTCCGTATTTTTTGTTTTTCATAAAATCATATTTACAGAGCTAAAAAATGCACGGGTATTTACGGTGATTTTTTCTGAAAAATAAGAGACCCGGGGACCTGGACCCACTTAGAGAGGAGCTCCAGGGGCTCCACGCGGCCTCCCGGTGCAGCCACCCCTGGCTGCATGGGGCACTCGCGTGGGGGCTGCGGAGGTTAGTTGGGGTCCTTCTTTGGCGCAACAAAGCTAATTTTACGGAAAAAAGATCCTGTTAAATAATCAGCCCGATCGGAGTTACGGATCTCTGTGGGTCGAGTCAATTGCAGAAAAAAACATCACAATTGGGGACCCTAGTTCAGAAAACCATCACCATTTCTTTTTTTTCTTTAAAAAACCGCCAACATTGTGCTGACAGTTTTCAGAAAACACTGATTGGTTGCTAAATGTGTGTTGATGCTGGATCTGACGGATGGGGCCTGCTGTCAGTGCTGACATGGCAATTAGACTTGACATTGTTTGACCGGGCCGTTAAACTGGGCGTAGGTCCACCTGTCAACGTGCACATACACTCCTCTCTCTCTCTCTCTCTCTCTCTCTCTCTCTCTCTTACATTCTCTCGAGCACCTTAGGCCTTCCACTATGTGGGCTAAAAGAGGTGCCAAAACTAGTTTTCCCTCATTTGGCACCGATGCCTTCCATAGCCCAGCCGGTGCCATAAAAATATTCCAGGGAGCCGGAGCAAGTAGCTGCTCCGGTGCCCACTTCAAGCACTACAATAAAATATACTAAAGTATAACTGCCATCTGTACAGGAGCATTCCTACCCAACCACCACCGAGCAACATCATTCAATCCACATACCAAACAGCATTCAATTTACAGCAAACCAGAGCACTCAAATTTCCAGATGACCGTTGCACTGCAGTAGAAAAATCTGCCCGTTTGGAGAATCTGTCTATAAAATGTACAAAACAAGCTCATAGAAGCACAAGAAGATCTTGGAAAAACTCTCCCCCAAAACATGGAGCACTCATCCTCTCAAAGCTTCACAAGCATGATGAACTCCTCCTTCTCACCTTCAGATGCACACAGCCCAAACAACCTACAAAATCCACAGAGCCCAATTAGTTTGCAGTACAATTCTAGTTTCCATCCCCATCATCAACTTTGTTTACTCAAGTGCTGCAAGGTACAGCTCCAGAGGTTCACTTTGAAGTCAATCACAATGAGTATAACTTGGGATACTACCTAGTAGATGGCATTTATCCGGAATGGGCGACATTTGTGAAATCAATCCCTATGGCTCAAAGTGAGAAGCACAAGTTATATAAAGCACATCAAGAAGGAGCAAGGAAAGATGTAGAGCGGGCTTTTGGTGTTTTGCAAGCTCGTTTTACAGATTGTGGAATGAGAACATTTTATTATTATTTCTTGCTGCTAAATTTTATTATTTCTTGTTGCTAAATGCAATGTTGAACACTACCTTCAACTTTTAAGAACAGAAAATTAGCATCACTGACATTATTAACTAGTACTACACTACATGCAAGTATAGCACGTCCTAATAGACAGAGCTTCATAGGCCGAACATGCAAGTATAGCACGTCTTAACTGAATCCAGTAAAACCTTTTTGTTTGCTTCATAGGCTGAACATCACGCATCCTCACCTGTGCTACTTCGAGACCAGTAGAGGCAGCGCAGTAGTAGAAAGTAGTAGATGCAGCGCAGTAGCCGCCCGTCCAACAGTCCGGGCAGCGCTAGCCGCAACATACTGCTGTCCAGCCTCCGCCTCCTGCTTCCTCCTCCTCGTCCATGGAGCTCGTCCCCGCCGCACATCACCTCCACTAGCCGCGGCGCCTCAGAGAACCTCGACAGATTCCTCCTCTCGCGCCTCCGCTCTGCCCGGACCTTGGGCGGACGAACACCTTGCCTGGAGTAGGAGATGTGTGTCGATTTGGCCTAGATCTACGCCGGATCGAGAGAGGAGGTGACGATGGAGATGGATCTGGTCGGAGGAGAAAGGGGATTTTTTCTGGACAGAGGCGGACGAGAGGAACTCGCGCGAAGGATCGAAGAGAGGTTGGCTTGCTCAATTTTTTTATGGACGTGTGGGTCCCGCTTTTCCACGGGCTGCAAACGCACAATGTGAGGCCGGTGCCAAATTTTTTTGTAAGGGTGTCGATGCCGGATGTGGATTTTTAGAACAGCTGCACCCCGGCCCTTGTATTCTGGATGTTCAATATTGCTTTAAGATCTGTGCAACACAACTAACTTTTCGTATGAAAATTTCTCTTTTTTGTTTCTCTCACATAAAAGATGTCTTGAAGTTCAAACCTTTGCAGCGTGGCAAAGCTTTCCATTTAGATTAAAAAATCATTTTTTGTATATTTATATTTGACAAAAAAATCTGAAAGATTTATCCTAGATTCTAGATGGAAAGCTTTGCCACGCTGCAAAGGTTTGAACTTCAAGACATCTTTTATGTGAGAGAAACAAAAAAAAGAAATGTGTTTGCACGAATCGCGATGCGTAGAATGGATGGCTGGATAGAGAGGGCCTGGGTGCAGCTGTGCTATTTTATATTTTCGGTGTCGATGCCCAATCTGCTATATTTTAGTGCACCGGGCACCTGGCACATAGTGGAAGGCCTTATGAGCAGCGGACCGCGGCCGGCAGCGAGCATGTCGTGGAGCAGGAGACAGGAGGAGAAGGGCAAGCACTGGGAGGATCTAGAGGTGGCGGTGTGCGGCTCGGTTTGCAGCAGGCTGTCCGGCACGCGCGGCTTCCGCTGCCGGCGGCGAGCGCGGCGGCGCACGTGACGGGAACAGGAGTAGGGAAAGCGCGCGATGAGGAGCTGTCGCACGACTCGGTCTGCAGCCGGCTGTCCGGCGTGCGCGGCTCATTCCGCTGCCGATGGGCGAGCGCGCTTGAGAGGCTGTTGTACGGTCGGGGGCTCTGACATCGTCGCCGGCGGCCGTTCGTGCTCTGCTGCATGTAGGACATGGCAAAGCACGACGCGTGCACTGAAGGGCCTCTCGTGCACCGTGCGCCCAGCAGCACCGTCGCCGCAACTGGCCCAACGTGCTCGCCGCCTCCTTCCCGCCGGGCGCCCTCGAGGCCGTCTCCCTGACGAGGCAGTCGCCTTCGCGCCCACCGGTATGTACAACCTCCGCTTCGTCCACTGAGACGCGTCCCCTGACGTGGCCGCGGAGGGCGAGACCAGGAAGAACAGTCGCGGCTACGGCTACCTCCCCGGTCGGATAGCCTCGCTCCTGACGTTCTACGGCGTCATGTCGCTGGTGTTCGTCGCCCTCGCCGCGTTCTGGCTCCTGATGTAGACCCAGTTCTAGTTCATGCGCGTGACCAGAGAAGGGGAAGTACACGGGAGGAGCTGGAGGTGGCGGCGCTGACCGCTGGCGCTGGAGGAGACGCACGGGTGACGAGGGATCTGGCGAGCCAGGTGCTGGCATGCGCGTGGAGGGTGTGAGCGCAGATCTGCAGGCTGCTAGCGCGGGCGGGAGACGTCGGGAAAGAGAAAGATGTCCCCGGCGCGGTGGCTCGCCGGCGAGGTATAGGGCGCGCTCTACGGCAGCGGCACGTGTGCTGAACTCTCGCGGTGGCGACTGCGGGTAGGAGAAAGAGCAAACGATGCGAACGGTTTTTGCCAAACTTTCCAAGAACTACCGGAACAGGGCCATGTGCCGATGGCCATATCTATGCCGACGGCCCCCGTCGGCCTTGTCTGGGCTATGCCGAAACCATATCCAGGCCGTCGGCGTAATAAAGCCGTCGGGCTATCCAGACATATGCCGACGGCCCCCGTCGGCCCAGAATGGCCGTCGGCTTACCCAAACTTACGCATACAGCAGCCGTCGACATATATCGGCCGTCGGCATAGTTGCGGGCCCGGCGATCCCACCGTGCCGTGCGTCTAACGGCGTCCGATCTATGCCGAAGGCCGAGGCGGGAGGTCGTCGGCATAGATGCCCTAACCACGTCATCGATCCGAGGCGCACCGACCACCACTTATGCCGACGGCTGCCGTCGGCATAGATGCCACATCACCGATCCGCGGCGCGCCGGCCATCTGCCCTATGCCGCAGCTATGCCGACGGCAAAGCCGTCGGCATAGTTTTTTTTCTTTTTTTTTTTTTTTTTTTTTTTTTTTCTTTTTTTCTTTTTTTCATAGCTATATTTTTTTTTAGTTTTTTTTTCTTTTTTTACCACGTCATCGATCTTTTTATCATAGTTCCCTTATCCACTTCCCGGTCACCCCCTCCACTCGTTGGTTTTTTTTTATAGCTATATTTTATGTTTTCTTAAATATTATTATTTGACTAACTTACATATAGTAGGTGTTAATAAGCATACATACATTATTTTTCGGTTCTGTACACAGCTGTGTGACCCGCCTCACGAGCGGTGCCACCGCTAGCCGGCACCTGGAATGGGGAACAGCCGCATCGGGTCTATACAAAGGGGACTTTGCTCCCAAGTGTTTATATATATATCGTATGACCTACCACAACCGGGTGGTGTTGTGGCTGTTGGGTTCCGTAGTAATTTCAAAAAAATTCCTACGCACACGCAAGATCATGTTGATGGCATAGCAACGAGAGGGGAGAGTGTATGTCTACGTACCCTCGTAGACCGTAAGCGGAAGCGTTATGACAACGCGGTTGATGTAGTCGTACGTCTTCACAATCCGACCGATCCAAGCACCGAACATACGGAGCCTCCAAGTTCAGCACACGTTCAACTTGATGACGATCTCCGGCCTCCGATCCAGCCGAGCTCCGAAGATGAGTTTGGTCAGCACGACGGCGTGGTGACGATGTTGATGTTCTACTGGCGCAGGGCTTCACCTAAGCTTCGCGACGATATGACCGAGGTGGAATATGGTGGAAGGGGGCACCGCACACGGCCAAGGAACGATCCGTAGATCAACTTGTGTGTCTATGGGGTGCCCCTGCCCCCATATATAAAGGAGGGAGGGGGGAGGCCGGCCGGCCCCTTTGGGCGCGCCAAGGGAGGAGGAGTCCTCCTCCTAGTAGGAGTAGGACTCCTCCTTTCCTACTCCTACTAGGGGGGGGGAGGAAGGGGGAGAGGGGGAAGGAAAGGGGGCGCTGCCACCCCCCTCCTAGTCCAATTCGGACCAGAGGGGGGAGGGGGCGCGCGGCCCATGCTGGCCGCCCCTCTCTCCTTTCCCCTAAGGCCCATAGGCCCAATACTCTCCCGGGGGGTTCCGGTAACCCCCTCGGCACTCCGGTTTTCTCCGAAATCACCTGGAACCTTTCCGGTGCCCGAATATAGTCGTCCAATATATCAATCTTTATGTCTCGACCATTTCGAGACTCCTCGTCATGTCCGTGATCACATCCGGGACTCCGAACAAACTTCGGTACATCAAAACTTATAAATTCATAATAAAACTGTCATCGTAACGTTAAGCGTGCGGACCCTACGGGTTCGAGAACTATGTAGACATGACCTAGAACCATTCTCAGTCAATAACCAATAGCGGGACCTGGATGCCCATATTGGTTCCTACATATTCTACGAAGATCTTTATCGGTCAAACCGCATAACAACATACTTTGTTCCCTTTGTCATCGGTATGTTACTTGCCCGAGATTCGATCGTCATTATCCAATACCTAGTTCAATCTCGTTACCGGCAAGTCTCTTTACTCGTTACATAATGCATCATCCCGCAACTAACTCATTAGTCACATTGCTTGCAAGGCTTATAGTGATGTGCATTACCGAGAGGGCCCAGAGATACCTCTCCGACAATCGGAGTGACAAAACCTAATCTCGAAATACGCCAACCCAACATGTACCTTTGGAGACACCTGTAGTACTCCTTTATAATCACCCAGTTACGTTGTGATGTTTGGTAGCACCCAAAGTGTTCCTCCGATAAACGGGAGTTGCATAATCTCATAGTTACAGGAACATGTATAAGTCATGAAGAAAGCAATAGCAACATACTAAACGATCAAGTGCTAGGCTAACGGAATGGGTCATGTCAATCACATCATTCTCCTAATGATGTGATCCCGTTAATCAAATGACAACTCTTTTGTCCATGGCTAGGAAACTTAACCATCTTTGATTCAACGAGCTAGTCAAGTAGAGGCATACTAGTGACACTATGTTTGTCTATGTATTCACACATGTATTATGTTTCCGGTTAATACAATTCTAGCATGAATAATAAACATTTATCATGATATAAGGAAATAAATAATAACTTTATTATTGCCTCTAGGGCATATTTCCTTCAGTCTCCCACTTGCACTAGAGTCAATAATCTAGTTCACATCGCCATGTGATTTAACACTAAAATTCACATCTGTATGTGATTAATACCCATAGTTCACATCATCATGTGATCAACACCCAAAGTGTTTACTAGAGTCAATAATCTAGTTCACATCGCTATGTGATTAACACCCAAAAGAGTACTAAGGTATGATCATGTTTTGCTTGTGAGAGAAGTTTAGTCAACGGGTCTGTCATATTCAGAGCCGTATGTATTTTGCAAATATTCTATGTCCACAATGCTCTCCACGGAGCTACTCTAGCTAATTGTTCCCACTTTTAATGTGTATCCAGATTGAGACTTAGAGTCATCTGGATTGGTGTAAAAGCTTGCATCGTTGTAACTTCTATGACGAGCTCTTTTATCACCTCCATAATCGAGAAATATTTCCTTAGTCCTCACTAAGGATATTCTTGACCAATGTCCAGTGATCTACTCCTAGATCGCTACTGTACTCCCTTGCCAAATAAAGAGCAAGGTATACAATAGGTCTGGTACATAGCATAGCACACTTTATAGAACCTATGACTGAGGCATAGGGAATGACTTTTCATTCTCTTTCTATTTTCTGCTATGGTCGGGTCTTGAGTCTTACTCAACTTCACACCTTGCAACACAGGCAAGAACTCCTTCTTTGACTGTTCCATTTTGAACTATTTCAAACAATTTATCAAGGTATGTACTCATTGAAAAAAATCTTATCAAGTGTCTTGATCTATCTATATAGATCTTGATGCTCAATGTGTAAGTAGCTTCACTGAGGTCTTTCTTTGAAAAACTCCTTTCAAACACTCCTTTATGCTTTGCAGAATAATTCTACATTATTTCCGATCAACAATATGTCATTCACATATACTTATCGAAATCTTTGTAGTGCTCCCACTCACTTTCTTGTAAATACTGAGGCTTCACCGTAAGTCTCAGATAAAACTATATGCTTTGATCAACTTATCAAAGCGTATATTCCAACTCGAGATGCTTGCACCAGTCCATAGATGGATCATTGGAGCTTGCACATTTTGTTAACACCTTTAGGATTGACAAAACCTTCGGTTGCATCATATACAACTCTTCTTTAAGAAAACCATTAAGGAATGCAGTTTTGACATCCATTTGCCGATTTCATAAATTGTGGCAATTGCTAACATGATTCGGACAGACTTAAGCATCGCTACTGCTTGAGAAAATCTCATTGTAGTCAACACCTTGAACTTGTCAAAAACCTTTTTGCGACAAGTCGAGCTTTGTAGATAGTAACACTACTATCAGCATCTGTCTTCCTCTTGAAGATCTATTTATACAATATGGCTTGCCGATCATCGGGCAACTCCACCAAAGTCCACACTTTGTTCTCATACATGGATCCCATCTCAGATTTCATGGCCTCAAGCCATTTCGCGGAATCTGGGCTCATCATCGCTTCCTCATAGTTCGTAGGTTCATCATGGTCTAGTAACATGACTTCTAGAACAGAATTACCGTACCACTCTGGTGCGGACCGTACTCTGGAAGGCCTACGAGGTTCTGTAGTAACTTGATCTGAAGTTTCATGATCATCATCATTAGCTTCCTCACTAATTGGTGTAAGAATCACTGGAACTGATTTCAGTGATGGACTATTTTCCAGTTCGGGAGAAGGTACAGTTACCTCATCAAGTTCTACTTTCCTCCCACTCACTTCTTTTGAGAGAAACTTCTTCTCTAGAAAGGATCCATTTTAGCAACGAATAACTTGCCTTCGGATCTGTGATAGAAGGTGTACCCAACAGTTTCCTTTGGGTATTCTATGAAGACGCAGTTCTCCGATTTGGGTTTGAACTTATCAGGTTGAAAACCTTTTTCATATAAGCATCGCAACTCCAAACTTTAAGAAACGACAGCTTAGGTTTACTGCTAAACCATAGTTCATACGGTGTCGTCTCAACGGATTTAGATGGTGCCCTTTTTAAACGTGAATGCAGCTGTCTCTAATGCACAACCCCAAAACGATAGTGGTAAACCGATAAGAGACATCATAGATCGCACCATATCCAATAAAGTGCGGTTACGACGTTCGGACACACCATAACATTGTGGTGTTCCAGGTGGCGTGAGATGTGAAACTATTCCACATTGTTTTAATTGAAGACCAAACTCGTAACTCAAATATTCGTCTCCGCGATCAAATCACAGAAACTTTATTTTCTTGTTACAATGATTCTCCACTTCACTCTGAAATTCTTTGAACCTTTCAACTATTTCAGACTTATGTTTCATCAAGTAGATATACCCATATCTTCTCAAATCATCTTGTGAAGGTCAGAAAATAACGATACTTGCCACGAGCATCAACACTTATTGGATCGCATACATCTGTATGTATTCTTTCCAATAAGTCAGCAGCACGTTCCATTGTTCCGGAGAACGGAGTTTTAGTCATCTTGCCCAAAAGGCACGGTTCGCAAGCATCAAATGATTCATAACCAAGTGATTCCGAAAATCCATCTTTATGGAGTATCTTCATGCGCTTTACATCGATATGACCCAAGCGGCAAGATTGCCACAAATAAGTTGCACTATCATTATTAACTTTGCATCTTTTGGTTTCAATATTATGAATATGTGTATCGCTACGATCGAGATCCAATGAACCATTTTCATTGGGTGTGTAACCATATAAGGTTTTATTCATGTAAACAGAACAACAGTTTATTCTCTTACTTAAATGAATAACCGTATTGCAATAAACACAATCAAATCATATTCATGCTCAACGCAAACACCAAATAACATTTATTTAGGTTCAACACTAATCCCGAAAGTATAGGGAGTGCGCAATGATGATCATATCAATCTTGGAACCACTTCCAACACACATCGTCACTTCACCCTTAACTAGTCTCTATTTATTCTGCAACTCCCGTTTCGAGTTACTAATCTTAGCAACTGAACTAGTACCAAATACCGAGGGGTTGCTATAAACATTAGTAAAGTACACATCAATAACATGTATATCAAATATACTTATGTTCACTTTGCCATCCTTCTTATCTGCCAATCACTTGGGGTAGTTCCGCTTCCAGTGACCAATCCCTTTGCAGTAGAAGCACTTAGTCTCAGGCTTAGGACTAGACTTGGTCTTCTTCACTTGAGCAGCAACTCGCTTGCCGTTCTTCTTGAAGTTCCCCTTCTTCCCATTGCCCTTTTCTTGAAACTAGTGGTCTTGTCTACCATCAACACTTGATGTTTTTCTTGATTTCTACCTTCGTCGATTTCAACATCACGAAGAGCTCGGGAATCGTTCTCGTCATCCCTTGCATACTATAGTTCATCACGAAGTTCTACTAACTTGGTGATGGTGACTAGAGAATGCTGTCAATCACTATCTTATCTGAAAGATTAACTCCCACTTGATTCAAGCGATTGTAGTACCCAGACAATCTGAGCACTTGCTCACTAATTGAGCGATTCTCCTCCATCCTTTAGCTATAGAACTTGTTGGAGACTTCATATCTCTCAACTTGGGTATTTGCTTGAAATATTAACTTCAATTCCTGGAACATCTCATATGGTCCATGACGTTCAAAACGTCTTTGAAGTCCCGATTCTAAGCCGTTAAGCATGGTGCACTAAACTATCAAGTAGTCATCATATTGAGCTAACCAAACGTTCATAACGTCTGCATCTCCTCCTGTAATAGGTTTGTCACCTAGCGGTGCATCAAGGACATAATTCTTCTGCGCAGCAATGAGGATAAACCTCAGATCACGGATCAAATCCGCATCATTGCTACTAATATTTTTCAACACAAATTTTTTCTAGGAACATATCAAAATAAACATATGAAAGCAACAACGCAAGCTATTGATCTACAACATAATTTGCAAAATACTACCAGGACTAAGTTCATGATAAATTTAAGTTCAATTAATCATATTACTTAAGAACTCCCACTTAGACAGACATCTCTCTAGTCATCTAAGTGATCACGTGATCCAAATCAACCAAACCATGTCCGATCATCACGTGAGATGGAGTAGTTTCAATGGTGAACATCGCTATGTTGATCATATCTACTATATGATTCACGCTCGACCTTCGGTCTCCGTGTTCGAGGCCATATCTGTATATGCTAGGCTCGTCAAGTATAACTGAGTATTCGCGTGTGCAACTGTTTTGCACCGTTGTATTTGAGCGTAGAGCCTATCACACCCGATCATCACGTGGTGTCTCAGCATGAAGAACTTCCACAACGGTGCATACTCAGGGAGAACACTTCTTGATAATTAGTGAGAGATCATCTTAAAATGCTACCGTCAATCAAAGCAAGATAAGATGCATAAAGGATAAACATCACATGCAATCAATATAAGTGATATGATATGGCCATCATCATCTTGTGCTTGTGATCTCCATCTTCAAGCACCGTCATGATCACCATCGTCACCGCGCGACACCTTGATCTCCATCGTAGCATCGTTGTCGTTCGCCATCTATTGCTTCTCGACTATCACTACCGTTTAGTGATAAAGTAAAGCAATTACTGTAAGCGTTGCATTTCATACAATAAAGCGACAACCATATGGCTCCTGCCAGTTGCCGATAACTTCGGTTACAAAACATGATCATCTCATACAATAGAATATAGCATCACGTCTTGACAATATCACATCACAACATGCCCTGCAAAAACAAGTTAGACGTCCTCTACTTTGTTGTTGCAAGTTTTACGTGGCTGCTACGGGCTGAGCAAGAACCGTTCTTACCTACGCATCAAAACCACAACGATAGTTTGTCAAGTTGGTGTTGTTTTAACCTTCGCAAGGACCGGGCGTAGCCACACTCGATTCAGCTAAAGTGAGAGAGACAGACACCCGCCAGTCACCTTTAAGCACGAGTGCTGCATAGCGGTGAAACCAGTCTCGCGTAAGCGTCTGGCGTAATGTCGGTCCGGGCCGCTTCATCTCACAATACCGCCGAACCAAAGTATGACATGCTGGTAAGCAGTATGACTTGTATCGCCCACAACTTACTTGTGTTCTACTCGTGCATATAACATCAATGCATAAAACCTGGGCTCGGATGCCACTATAGGGTTTCGTAGTAATTTCAAAAAATTTCCTACGCACACGCAAGATCATGTTGATGGCATAGCAACGAGAGGGGAGAGTGTATGTCTACGTACCCTCGTAGACCGTAAGCGGAAGGGTTATGACAACGCAGTTGATGTAGTCGTACGTCTTCACGATCCGACCGATCCAAGCACCGAACGTACGGAGCCTCCGAGTTCAGCACACGTTCAGCTCGATGACGATCTCCGGCCTCTGATCCAGCCGAGCTCCGGAGATGAGTTTCGTCAGCACGACGGCGTGGTGATGATGTTGATGTTCTACCGGCGCAGGGCTTCACCTAAGCTTCACGACGATATGACCGAGGTGGAATATGGTGGAAGGGGACACCGCACACGGCTAAGGAACGATCCGTAGATCAACTTGTGTGTCTATGGGGTGCCCCCTGCCCCCGTATATAAAGGAGAGAGGGGAGGCCGGCCGCCCTTTTGGGCGCCAAGGAGGAGGAGTCCTCCTCCTAGTAGGAGTAGGACTCCTCCTTTCCTACTCCTACTAGGAGGGGAAGGAAGGGGAGAGGGGAAGGAAAGGGGAGGCGCCGCCTCCTAGTCAATTCGGACCCGAGGGGGGGGGCGCGGCCCATGCTGGCCGCCCTCTCCTTTCCCCTAAGGCCCATAGGCCCAATACTCTCCCGGGGTTCCGTAACCCCGGCACTCGATTTTCTCGAAATCACCGAAACCTTTCCGGTGCCCGAATATAGTCGTCAATATATCAATCTTTATGTCTCGACCATTTCGAGACTCCTCGGCATGTCCGTGATCACATCCGGGACTCCGAACAAACTTCGGTACATCAAAACTTATAAACTCATAATAAAACTGTCATCGTAACATTAAGCGTGCGGACCCTACGGGTTCGAGAACTATGTAGACATGACCTAGAACCATTCTTGGTCAATAACTATTAGCGGGACCTGGATGCCCATATTGGTTCCTACATATTCTACGAAGATCTTTATCGGTCAAACCGCATAACAACATACTTTGTTCCCTTTGTCATCGGTATGTTACTTGCCCGAGATTTGATCGGCGGTATCCAATACCTAGTTCAATCTCGTTACCGGCAAGTCTCTTTACTCGTTACATAATGCATCATCCCGCAACTAACTCATTAGTCACATTGCTTGCAAGGCTTATAGTGATGTGCATTACCGAGAGGGCCCAGAGATACCTCTCCGACAATCGGAGTGACAAAACCTAATCTCGAAATACGCCAACCCAACATGTACCTTTGGAGACACCTGTAGTACTCCTTTATGATCACCCAGTTACGTTGTGACGTTTGGTAGCACCCAAAGTGTTCCTCCGGTAAATGGGAGTTGCATAATCTCATAGTTACAGGAACATGTATAGGTCATGAAGAAAGCAATAGCAACATACTAAACGATCAAGTGCTAGGCTAACGGAATGGGTCATGTCAATCACATCATTCTCCTAATGATGTGATCCCGTTAATCAAATGACAACTATTTTGTCCATGGCTAGGAAACTTAACCATCTTTGATTCAACGAGCTAGTCAAGTAGAGGCATACTAGTGACACTATGTTTGTCTATGTATTCACACATGTATTATGTTTCCGGTTAATACAATTCTAGCATGAATAATAAACATTTATCATGATATAAGGAAATAAATAATAACTTTATTATTACCTCTAGGGCATATTTCCTTCAGTCTCCCACTTGCACTAGAGTCAATAATCTAGTTCACATCGCCTTGTGATTTAACACTAAAATTCACATCTGTATGTGATTAATACCCATAGTTCACATCATCATGTGATCAACACCCAAAGTGTTTACTAGAGTCAATAATCTAGTTCACAACGCTATGTGATTAACACCCAAAAGAGTACTAAGGTATGATCATGTTTTGCTTGTGAGAGAAGTTTAGTCAACGGGTCTGTCATATTCAGAGCCGTATGTATTTTGCAAATATTCTATGTCCACAATGCTCTCCACGGAGCTACTCTAGCTAATTGCTCCCACTTTTAATGTGTATCCAGATTGAGACTTAGAGTCATATGGATTGGTGTAAAAGCTTGCATCGTGGTAACTTCTACGACGAGCTCTTTTATCACCTCCATAATCGAGAAATATTTCCTTAGTCCTCACTAAGGATATTCTTGACCAATGTCCAGTGATCTACTCCTAGATCGCTATTGTACTCCCTTGCCAAATAAAGAGCAAGGTATACAATAGGTCTGGTACATAGCATAGCACACTTTATAGAACCTATGACTGAGGCATAGGGAATGACTTTTCATTCTCTTTCTATTTTCTGCTATGGTCGGGTCTTGAGTCTTACTCAACTTCACACCTTGCAACACAGGCAAGAACTCCTTCTTTGACTGTTCCATTTTGAACTATTTCAAACAATTTATCAAGGTATGTACTCATTGAAAAAAATCTTATCAAGTGTCTTGATCTATCTATATAGATCTTGATGCTCAATGTGTAAGTAGCTTCACTGAGGTCTTTCTTTGAAAAACTCCTTTCAAACACTCCTTTATGCTTTGCAGAATAATTATACATTATTTCCGATCAACAATATGTCATTCACATATACTTATCAGAAATGCTGTAGTGCTCCCACTCACTTTCTTGTAAATACAGGCTTCACCGTAAGTCTGTATAAAACTATATGCTTTGATCAACTTATCAAAGCGTATATTCCAACTCGAGATGCTTGCACCAGTCCATAGATGGATCATTGGAGCTTGCACATTTTGTTAACACCTTTAGGATTGACAAAACCTTCTGGTTGCATCATATACAACTCTTCTTTAAGAAAACCATTAAGGAATGCAGTTTTGACATCCATTTGCCAGATTTCATAAATTGTGGCAATTGCTAACATGATTCGGACAGACTTAAGCATCGCTACAGTTGAGAAAATCTCATTGTAGTTAACACCTTGAACTTGTCAAAAACCTTTTTGCGACAAGTCGAGCTTTGTAGATAGTAATTGCTAACATGCGGGGGTGGTGTTGTGGCATGTCCGAAGAGGCGGCACGCGTCTCCGGTGCGTGGCCTCCCTCACGGACGGCGCCGCCGGCGGCATATGGAGGGGGGAAACTACCGCGTCGGTTCTACACGGAGTGGATGTAGCTGTGGTTTTGGCCCGATTTTGCTCCCGGGTGTCCCTATGGGCCGACCTGACACAACCGGGTGGAGAGCTCCACTGGTCAAAGCCCGTCCGTGGGAAGTCAATGGGCTAGATCTCGTGGTCAACCGCTCCAGGGTTAGGCGGGACGGGGGCCCTGGGGGTAGCAATGCCACCGGAGCGTCGTACCGGGCCCTCATACATGCGGGGTGGTGTTGTGGCATGTCCGAAGAGGCGCACGCTGCTCTCGGTCGTGGCCTCCCTCACGGACGGCGCCCGGCAGCACTCGAGGGGGGGGAAACCGCGTCGGTTCTACGGAGTGGATGTAGCTGTGGTTTTGGCCCGGATGTTGCTCCGGGTGTCCCTATGGGCCGACACAAACAATCGGGTGGAGAGGTCCTTGGTCAAAGCCCATCCGTGGGAGTCAAAGGCTAGATCTGATCAACCGCTCGAGGTTAGGCGGGGGGGGCCACAGGGGTAGCAATGCCACCGAACGTCGCACCGCCCCTCATACATGCGGGTGGTGTTCGCATGTCCGAAGAGGCGCACGCAGCGTCTCGGGCGTGGCCTCCCTCACAGACGGCGCCGTCGGCGCACCTCGGGGGGAAACTACGCGTCGGTTCTACACGGAGTGGATGTAGCTTTGGTTTTGGCCCGGATGTTGCTCCCGGGTGTCCCTATGGGCCGACCTGACACAACCGGGTGGAGAGCTCCATTGGTCAAATCCCGTCCGTGGGAAGTCAAAGGGCTAGATCTCGTGGTCAACCGCCCGTGGTTAGGCGGGGGGGGGCCCTGGGGTAGCAATGCCACCGAGGCGTCATCTGGGCCCTCATACATGCGGGTGGTGTTGTGGCATGTCCGAAGAGGCGCACGCAGCGTCTCGGTCGTGGCCTCCTCACGACGACGGCCGCCGCACATGGATGGGGAAACTACCGCGTCGGTTCTACACGGAGTGGATGTAGCTGTGGTTTTGGCCCGGATGTTTCCCGGGTGTCCCTATGGGCTGACCTGACACAACCGGGTAGAGAGCTCCACTGGTCAAAGCCCGTCCGTGGGAAGTCAAAGGCTGGATCTCGTGGTCAATCGCTCCAGGGTTAGGCGGGACGGGGGCCCTGGGGGCAGCAATGCCACCGGAGCGTCGTACCGGGCCCTCATACATGCGGGGTGGTGTTCTGGCATGTCCGAAGAGGCGGCACGTGTCTCCGATGCGTGGCCTCCCTCACGGACGGCGCCGTCGGCGGCACCTCGAGGGGGGAAACTGCCGCGTCGGTTCTACACGGAGTGGATGTAGCTGTGGTTTTGGCCCGGATGTTGCTCCCGCGTGTCCCTATGGGCCGACCTGACACAACCGGGTGGAGAGGTCCACTGGTCAAAGCCCGTCCGTGGGAAGTCAAAGGGCTAGATCTCGTGGTCAACCGCTCCCGGGTTAGGCGGGACGGGGGCCCTGGGGGTAGCAATGCCACCGGAGCGTCGTATCGGGCCCTCATATATGCGGGGTGGTGTTGTGGCATGTCCGAAGAGGCGGCACGCGTCTCCGGTGCGTGGCCTCCCTCACGGACGGCGCCGCCGGCGGCACCTCGAGTGGGGAAACTGCCACGTCGGTTCTACACGGAGTGGATGTAGCTGTGGTTTTGGCCCGGATGTTGCTCCCGGGTGTCCCTATGGGCCGACCTGACACAACCGGGTGGAGAGGTCCACTGTTCAAAGCCCGTCCGTGGGAAGTCAAAGGGCTAGATCTCGTGGTCAACCGCTCCAGGGTTACGCGGGACGGGGGCCCTGGGGGTAGCAATGCCACCGAAGCGTCGTACCGGGCCCTCATACATGCGGGGTGGTGTTCTGGCATGTCCGAAGAGGCGGCACGCGTCTCCGGTGCGTGGCCTCCCTCACGGACGGCGCCTTCGGCGGCACCTCGGGGGAAGCGCGCGTCGGTTCTACACGGAGTGGATGTAGCTGTGGTTTTGGCCCGGATGTTGCTCCCGGGTGTCCCTATGGGCCGACCTGAAGGAAATATGCCCTAGAGGCAATAATAAAGTTATTATTTATTTCCTTATTTCATGATAATTGTTTATTATTCATGCTAGAATTGTATTAACCGGAAACATAATACATGTGTGAATACATAGACAAACATAGTGTCACTAGTATGCCTCTACTTGACTAGCTCGTTTATCAGAGATGGTTATGTTTCCTAGCCATGGACAAAAGAGTTGTCATTTGATTAACGGGATCACATCATTATGAGAATGATGTGATTGACTTGACCCATTCCGTTAGCTTAGCACGTGATCGTTTAGTATGTTGCTTTTGCTTTCTTCATAACTTATACATGTTCCTGTAACTATGAGATTATGCAACTCCCGTTTACGGAGGAACACTTTGGTACTACCAAACGTCACAACGTAATCGGGTGATTATAAAGGAGTACTACAGGTGTCTCCGAAGGTACATGTTGAGTTGGCGTATTTCGAGATTAGGTTTTGTCACTCCGATTGTCGGAGAGGTATCTCTGGGCCCTCTCGGTAATGCACATCATTATAAGCCTTGCAAGCAATGTAACCAATGAGTTGGTTACGGGATGATGCATTACAGAACAAGTAAAGAGACTTGCCGGTGACGAGATTGAACTAGGTATTGGATACCGACGATCGAATCTCGGGCAAGTAACATACCGATGACAAAGGGAACAACGTATGTTGTTATGCGGTTTGACCGATAAAGATCTTCATAGAATATGTAGGAGCCAATATGGGCATCCAGGTCCCACTATTGGTTATTGACCGAGAATAGTTCTAGGTCATGTCTACATAGTTCTCGAACCCGTAGGGTCCGCACGCTTAAGGTTTCGATGACAGTTATATTATGAGTTTATGAGTTTTGATGTACCGAAGGAGTTCGGAGTCCCGGATGAGATCGGGGACATGACGACGAGTCTCGAAATGGTCGAGACATAAAGATCAATATATTGGACGACTATATTCGGAGTTCGGAAAGGTTCCGAGTCATTCGAGTATTTTTTGGAGTACCGGAGAGTTACGGGAATTCGCCGGGGAGTATATGGGCCTTATTGGGCCATACGGGAATAGAGGGGAGAGGTAGAAAGGAAGGAGGGGCGCAGCCCCCTTCTAGTCCGAATTGGACAAGGGGTGCAGCCCCCTTTTCCTTCCTCCTCTCCCCCTCTTTCCTTCTCTTCTACTCCAACAAGGAAGGGGGGGAGTCATACTCCCGGTGGGAGGAGGACTCCTCCTGGCGCGCCTCTCTTGGCCGGCCGAACCCCTCCCCCTGGCTCCTTTATATACGGGGGCAGGGGGGCACCTCTAGGCAGAAGACGCAAGTTGATCTACGGATCGTTCCTTAGCCGTGTGCGGTGCCCCCCTCCACCATATTCCACCTCAGTCATATCGTCGCAAAGCTTAGGCGAAGCCCTGCGCCGGTAGAGCATCAACATCGTCACCACGCCGTCGTGCTGACGGAACTCATCTCCGGAGCTCGGCTGGATCGGAGTCCGGAGATCGTCATCGAGCTGAACGTGTGCTGAACTCGGAGGCCCCGTATGTTCGGTGCTTGGATCCGTCGGATCGTGAAGACGTACGACTACATCAACCGCGTTGTGCTAACGCTTCCACTTACAGTCTATGAGGGTACGTGGACGAACACTCTCCCCTCGCGTTGCTATATCATCACCATGATCTTGCGTGTGCGTAGGAAATTTTTTGAAATTACTACGTTCCCCAACAGTGGCATCCGAGCCTAGGTTTTTATGCGTTGATGTTATATGCACGAGTAGAACACAAGTGAATTGTGGACGATATAAGTCATACTGCCTACCAGCATGTCATACTTTGGTTCAGCGGTATTGTTGGATGAAGCGGCCCGGACCGACATTACGCCAGACGCTTCGCGAGACTGGTTCTACCGGCGTGCTTTGCACACGGTGGCTGGCGGTGTCGGTTTCTCCAACTTTAGTTGAACCGAGTATGGCTACGCCCGGTCCTTGCGGAGGTTAAAACGGAGTCTATTTGACAAACTATCGTTGTGGTTTTGATGCGTAGGTAAGAACGGCTCTTGCTAAGCCCGTAGCAGCCACGTAAAATTTGCAACAACAAAGTAGAGGACGTCTAACTTGTTTTTGCAGGGCATGTTGTGATGTGATATGGTCAAGACGTGATGAGATATAAGTTGTTGTATGAGATGATCATGTTTTGTTGAAGTTATCGGCGACTGGCAGAAGCTCTATGGTTGTCTCTTTGTTGCATAAGATGCAAGTGCCAAATAATTGCTTTACTTTATCGCTATGCGATAGCAATAGTTGCAAGAGCAATAGTTGGCGAGACGACCATGTGACGACACATTGATATAGATCAAGATGATGAAGATCATGGTGTCGTGCCGGTGACGATAGAGATCATGACAGTACTTTGGAGATGGAGATCAAAGGCGCAAGATGATCATGGCCATATCATGTCACATATTTTGATTGCATATGATGTTTATCTGTTATACATCTTATTATGTTTTGTTTGACGGTAGCATTTTAAGATGATCTCTCACTAATTATCAAGAAGTGTTCTCCCTGAGTATGCACCGTTGCGAAAGTTCTTCGTCTTTGAGACACCACGTGATGATCGGGTGTGATAGGCTCTACGTTCAAATACAGCGGGTGCAAAACAGTTGCACACGCGGAATACTCAGGTTAAACTTGACGAGCCTAGCATATACAGATATGGCCTCGGAACACGGAGACCGAAAGGTTGAGCGTGAATCATATAGTAGATATGATCAACATAGCGATGTTCACCATTGAAACTACTCCATCTCACGTGATGATCGGACATGGTTTAGTTGATTTGGATCACGTGATCACTTAGAGGATTAGAGGGATGTCTATCTAAGTGGGAGTTCTTAAGTAATATGATTAATTGAACTTTAATTTATCATGAACTTAGTCCTAGTAGTATTTTGCAAAATATGTTGTAGATCAATAGCTTGCGTTGTAGCTTTCATATGTTTATTTTGATATGTTCCTAGAGAAAATTGTGTTGGAAGATGTTAGTAGCAATGATGCGGATTGGATCCGTGATCCGAGGTTTATCCTCGTTCTTTGCACGTAAGAATTATGTCCTTAATGCACCGCTAGGTGACAGACCTATTGCAGGAGCGGATCTGAGGCGTTATGAGCGTTTGGCTAGCTCAATATGATGACTACTTGATAGTTTTGTGCACCATGCTTTATGGCTTAGAATCGGGACTTCAAAGATGTTTTGAACATCATGGACCATATGAGATGTTCCAGTAATTGAAGTTAATATTTCAAGCAAATACCCGAGTTGGGAGATATGAAGTCTCCAACAAGTTCTATAGCTAAAAGATGGAGGAGAATCGCTCAACTAGTGAGCATGTGCTCAGATTGTCTGGGTACTTCAATCGCTTGAATCAAGTGGGAGTTAATCTTCCAGATAAGATAGTGATTGACAGAATTCTCTAGTCACCATCACAAAGTTACTGAACTTCGTGATGAACTATAGTATGCAAGGGATGACAAAAACGATTCTCGAGCTCTTCGTGATATTGAAATCGACGAAGGTAGAAATCAAAAAGGAGCATCAAGTGTTGATGATTGACAAGACCACCAGTTTCAAGTAAAGGGCAAAGGGAAAGAAAGGGAACTTCAAGTGGAAAGACAAGCAAGTTGTCACTCCTGCGAAGAAGCCCAAAGCTGGACCATAGCCTGAAACTGAGTGCTTACACTACAAAGGAAATGGTCACTAGAAGCGGAAATGCCCTGAATATTTGGTGGATAAGAAGGATGGCAAAGTGAACAAGGGTATATTTGATATACAGGTTATTGATGTGTGCCTTACTAGTGTTTATAGTAGCCCCTGAGTATTTGATACTTGTTCGGTTGCTAAGATTAGTAACTCGAAACGGGAGTTGCAGAATAAACAGAGACTAGTTAAGAGTGAAGTGACGATGTGTGTTGGAAATAGTTCCAAGATTGATATGATCATCATCGCACACTCCCTATACTTTCGGGATTAGTGTTAAACCTAAATAAGTGTTATTTGGCATTTGCGTTGAGCATGAATATGATTTGATCATGTTTATTGCGATACGGTTATTCATTTGAAGTTAAAGAATAATTGTTATTCTGTTTACATGAATAAGACCCTCGATGGTTATACACCCAATGAAAATAGTTTGTTGGATCTCGATCGTAGTGATACACATATTCATAATATTGATGCCAAAAGATGCAAAGTTAATAATGATAGTGCAACTTATTTGTGGCACTGCCGTTTGGGTCATATCGGTGTAGAGCGCATGAAGAAACTTCATAAAGATGAATTTTTGGAATCACTTAGTTATGAATCATTTGATGCTTGCGAACCGTGCCTTTTGGGCAAGATGACTAAAACTCCATTCTCCGGAACAATGGAACAAGCTACTGACTTATTGGAAATAATACATACCGATGTATGCAATCCAATGAGTGTTGATGCTCGTGGCAAGTATCGTTATTTTCTGACCTTCACAAGATGATTTGAGCAGATATGGGTATATCTACTTGATGAAACATAAGTCTGAAATAATTGAAAGGTTCAAAGAATTTCAGAGTGAAGTGGAAAAATCATCGTAACAAGAAAATAAAGTTTCTGCGATCTGATCACGGAGACGAATATTTGAGTTACGAGTTTGGTCTTCAATTAAAACAATGTGGAATAGTTTCACAGCTCACGCCACCTGGAACACCACAATGTTATGGTGTGTCCGAACGTCGTAACCGCGCTTTATTGGATATGGTGCGATCTATGATGTCTCTTATTGATTTACCATTATTGTTTTGGGGTTATGCATTAGAGACAGCTGCATTCACGTTTAATAGGGCACCATCTAAATCCGTTGAGATGACACCATATGAACTGTGGTTTAGCAAGAAACCCAAGTTGTTGTTTCTTAAAGTTTGGGGCTGCGATGCTTATGTGAAAAAGTTTCATCCTAATAAGCTCGAACCCAAATCGGAGAAGTGTGTCTTCATAGAATACCCAAAGGAAACTGTTGGGTACACCTTCTATCACAGATCCGAAGGCAAGATATTCGTTGCTAAAAATGGATCCTTTCTAGAGAAGGAGTTTCTCTCGAAAGAAGTGAGTGGGAGGAAAGTAGAACTTGATGAGGTAACAGTACCTTCTCCCGAGTTGGAAAATAGTTCATCACTGAAATCAGTTCCAGTGATTCCTACACCAATTAGTGAGGAAGCTAATGATGATGATCATGAAACTTCAGATCAAGTTACTACAGAACCTCGTAGGTCTTCCAGAATACGGTCCGCACCAGAGTGGTACGGTAATCCTGTTCTGAAAGTCATGTTACTAGACCATGATAAACCTACGAACTATGAGGAAGCGATGATGAGCCCAGATTCCGCAAAATGGCTGGAGGCCATGAAATCTGAGATAGGATCCATGTATGAGAATAAAGTGTGGACTTTGGTGGACTTGCCCGATGATCGGCAAGCCATAGAAAATAAATGGATCTTCAAGAGGAAGACGGACGTTGATAGTAGTGTTACTATCTACAAAGCTCGACTTGTCGCAAAAAGGTTTTTCGACAAGTTCAAGGTGTTGAATACAATGAGATTTTCTCACTCGTATCGATGCTTAAGTCTGTCCGAATCATGTTATCAATTGCCACATTTTATGAAATCTGGCAAATGGATGTCAAAACTGCATTCCTTAATGGATTTATTAAAGAAGAGTTGTATATGATGCAACCGAAGGTTTTGTCAATCCTAAAGGTGCTAACAAAATGTGCAAGCTCCAATGATCCATCTATGGACTGGTGCAAGCATCTCGAGTTGGAATATACGCTTTGATAAGTTGATCAAAGCATATAGTTTTATATGGACTTATGATGAAGCCTGTATTTACAATAAAGTGAGTGGGAGCACTACAGCCTTTCTGATTAGTATATGTGAGTGACATATTTTTGATCAGAAATGATGTAGATTTTTTCTGCAAAGCATAAAGGAGTGTTTTAAAGGAGTTCTTTAAAAAGAAAAAACCTCAGTAAAAGCTACTTACATATTGAGCATCAAGATCTATTGAGATAGATCAAGACGCTTGATAAGATTTTCAATGAGTACATACCTTGGCAAGATTTTGAAATAGTTCAAAATGGAATAGTCAAAGAAAGAGTTCTTTCCTGTGTTGCAAAGGTATGAAATTGAGTAAGACTCAAGTCCCGACCACGGCAGAAAATAGAAAAGAGAATGAAAGTCATTCCCTATGCCTCAGTTATAGGTTCTATAAAGTATGCTATGCTATGTACCAGACCTATTGTATACCTTGCTCTGAATTTGGCAAGGGAGTACAATAGTGATCTAGGATTAGATCACTGGACATTGGTCAAGAATATCCTTAGTGAGGACTAAGGAAATATTTCTCGATTATGGAGGTGATAAAAAAGTTTGTTGTAAAAGTTACATATCAGTACAAACTTTTACACTGATCCAGATGACTCTAAGTCTCAACCTGGATACATATTGAAAGTGGGAGCAATTAGCTAGAGTAGCTCCGTGCAGAGCATTGTGGACATAAAATATTTGCAAAATACATACGGCTCTGAATGTGACAGACCCGTTGACTAAGCTTCTCTCACGAGCAAAACATGATCACACCTAGTACTCTTTGGGTGTTAATCACATAGCGATGTGAACTAGATTATTGACTCTAGTAAACCCTTTGGGTGTTGGTCACATGATGATGTGAACTATGGGTGTTAATCATATACAGATATGAATATTGGTGTTAAATCACATGACGATGTGAACTAGATTATTGACTCTAGTGCAAGTGGGAGACTGAAAGAAATATGCCCTAGAGGCAATAATAAAGTTATTATTTATTTCCTTATTTCATGATAAATGTTTATTATTCATGCTAGAATTGTATTAACCGGAAACATAATACATGTGTGAATACATAGACAAACATAGTGTCACTAGTATGCCTCTACTTGACTAGCTCGTTTATCAGAGATGGTTATGTTTCCTAGCCATGGACAAAACAGTTGTCATTTGATTAACGAGATCACATCATTATGAGAATGATGTGATTGACTTGACCCATTCCGTTAGCTTAGCACTTGATCGTTTAGTATGTTGCTATTGCTTTCTTCATAACTTATACATGTCCTGTAACTATGAGATTATGCAACTCCCGTTTATCGGAGGAACACTTTGGGTACTACCAAACGTCACAACGTAACTGGGTGATTATAAAGGAGTACTACAGGTGTCTCCGAAGGTACATCTTGAGTTGGCGTATTTCAAGATTAGGTTTTGTCACTCCGATTGTCGGAGAGGTATCTCTGGGCCCTCTCGGAAATGCACATCATTATAAGCCTTGCAAGCAATGTAACCAATGAGTTGGTTACGGATGATGCATTACGAGCGAGTAAAGAGACTTGCGGTGACGAGATTGAACTAGGTATTGGATACCGACGATCGAATCTCGGGCAAGTAACATACCGATGACAAAGGGAACAACGTATGTTGTTATGCGGTTTGACCGATAAAGATGTTCGTAGAATATGTAGGAGCCAATATGGGCATCCAGGTCCCGCTATTGGTTATTGACCGAGAATAGTTCTAGGTCATGTCTACATAGCTCTCGAACCCGTAGGGTCCGCACGCTTAAGGTTTCGATGACAGTTATATTATGAGTTTATGAGTTTTGATGTACCTAAGGAGTTCGGAGTCCCGGATGAGATCGGGGACTTGACGAGGAGTCTCGAAATGGTCGAGACGTAAAGATCGATATATTGGACGACTATATTCGGAGTTCGGAAAGGTTCCGAGTCATTCGGGTATTTTCTGGAGTACCGGGGAGTTACGGGAATTCGCCGGGGAGTATATGGGCCTTATTGGGCCATACGGGAATAGAGGGGAGAGGTAGAAAGGAAGGAGGGGCGCAGCCCCCTTCTAGTCCGAATTGGACAAGGGGTGCAGCCCCCTTTTCCTTCCTCCTCTCCCCCTCTTTCCTTCTCTCCTACTCCAACAAGGAAGGGGGGGAGTCCTACTCCCGGTGGGAGGAGGACTCCTCCTGGCGCGCCTCTCCTGGCCGGCCGAACCCCTCCCCCTGGCTCCTTTATATACGGGGGCAGGGGGGCACCTCTAGGCAGAAGACACAAGTTGATCTACGGATCGTTCCTTAGCCGTGTGCGGTGCCCCCCTCCACCATATTCCACCTCAGTCATATCGTCGCAAAGCTTAGGCGAAGCCCTGCGCTGGTAGAGCATCAACATCGTCACCACGCCGTCGTGCTGACGGAACTCATCTCCGGAGCTCGGCTGGATCGGAGTTTGGAGATCGTCATCGAGCTGAACGTGTGCTGAACTCGGAGGCCCCGTACGTTCGGTGCTTGGATCGGTCGGATCGTGAAGACGTACGACTACATCAACCGCGTTGTGCTAACGCTTCGCTTACGGTCTCACAGTGCGTGGGACGAACACTCTCCCCTCTCGTTGCTATATCATCACCATGATCTTTCGTGTGCGTAGGAATTTTTTTGAAATTACTACGTTCCCCAACACGACCTGACACAACCGGGTGGAGAGCTCCACTGGTCAAAGCCCGTCCGTGGGAAGTCAAAGGGCTAGATCTCGTGGTCAACCGCTCCAGGGTTAGGCGGGACGGGGCCCTGGGGGTAGCAATGCCACCGGAGCGTCGTACCGGGCCCTCATACATGCGGGATGGTGTTCTGGCATGTCCGAAGAGGCGGCACGCGTCTCCGGTGCGTGGCCTCCCTCACAGACGGCGCCGCCGGCGGCACCTCGAGGGGGGAAACTGCCGTGTCGGTTCTACACGGAGTGGACGTAGCTGTGGTTTTGTCCCGGATGTTGCTCCCGGGTGTCCCTATGGGCCGACCTGACACAACCGGGTGGAGAGGTGAACTGGTCAAAGCCCGTCCATGGGATGTCAAAGGCTAGATCTCGTGGTCAACCGCTCCAGGGTTAGGCGGGACGGGGGCCCTGGGGGTAGCATTGCCACCGGAGCGTCGTACCAGGCCCTCATACATTCGGGGTGGTGTTCTGGCATGTTTGAAGAGGCGGCACATGTCTCCGGTGCGTGGCCTCCGTCACTGACGGCGCCGTCGGCGGCACCTCGAGGGGGGAAACTGTCGCGTCGGTTCTACACGGAGTGGATGTAGCTGTGGTTTTGGCCCGGATGTTGCTCCCGGGTGTCCCTATGGGCCGACCTGACACAACCGGGTGGAGAGCTCCACTGGTCAAAGCCCGTCCGTGGGAAGTCAAAGGGCTAGATCTCGTGGTCAACCGCTCCAGGGTTAGGCGGGACGGGGGCCCTGGGGGTAGCAATGCCACCGGAGCGTCGTACCGAGCCCTCATACATGCGGGGTGGTGTTGTGGCATGTCCGAAGAGGCGGCACGCGTCTCCGTTGCGTGGCCTCCCTCACGGACGGCGCCGCCGGCGGCACATGGAGGGGGGAAACTACCGCGTCGGTTCTACACGGAGTGGATGTAGCTGTGGTTTTGGCCCGGGTGTCCCTATGGGCCGACCTGACACAACCGGGTGGAGAGCTCCACTGGTCAAAGCCCGTCCGTGGGAAGTCAAAGGGCTAGATCTCGTGGTCAACCGCTCGAGTGTTAGGCGGGACGGGGGCTCTGGGGTGTAGCAATGCCACAGGAGCGTCGTACCGGGCCCTCATACATGCGGGGTGGTGTTGTGGCATGTCCGAAGAGGTGGCACGCGTCTCCGGTGCGTGGCCTCCCTCACGGACGCCGCCGCCGGCGGCACCTCGAGTGGGGAAACTGCTGCGTCGGTTCTACACGGAGTGGATGTAGCTGTGGTTTTGGCCCGGATGTTGCTCCCCAGTGTACCTATGGGCCGACCAGACACAACCGGGTGGAGAGGTCCACTGGTCAAAGCCCGTCCGTGGGAAGTCAAAGGCTAGATCTCGTGGTCAACCGCTCGGGGTTAGGCGGGGCCAGGGGCCACTGGGGTAGCATTGCCACCGGGCGTCGTCTTGAGCCCTCATACATGCGGGGTGGTGTTACGGCATGTCAGAAGAAGCGGCGCAGCGTCTCCGGTCGTGGCCTCCCTCACAGACGGCGCCGTCGGCGGCACCTCGAGAAGCTGCCGCGTCGGTTCTACGGAGTGGATGTAGCTGTGGTTTTGGCGGATGTTGCTCTGGGTGTCCCTATGGGCCGACTGACACAACCGGGTGGAAGGTCCACTTGGTCAAAGCCCGTCCGTGGGAAGTCAAAGGCTAGATCTCGTGCTCAACCGCTCCAGGGTTAGGCGGGACGGGGGCCTGGGGTAGCAATGCCACCGGAGCGTCGCATCGGGCCCTCATACATGCGGGGTGGTGTTGTGGCATGTCCGACGAGGCGCACGCGTCTCCGCTGTCGTGGCCTCCTCACGGACGGCAAGGCCGGGCAGCACATGGAGGGGGGAAACTACCGCCGGTTCTACACGGAGTGGATGTAGCTGTGGTTTTGGCCCGGTGTCCCTATGGGCCGACTCGACACAACCGGTGGAGAGCTCCACCGTCAAAGCCCGTCCGTGGAAGTCAAGGGCTAGATCTCGTGGTCAACCGCCGAGTGTTAGGCGGACGGGGCTCGGGTGTAGCAATGCCACAGAGCTGCCGCATCGGGCCCTCATACATGCGGGTGGTGTTGTGGCATGTCCGAAGAGGTGGCACGCGCTCCGTGCGGGCCTCCTCACGGACGCCACGGGCACCTCGAGGGGAAACCGCTGCGCCGGTTCTACACGGAGTGGATGTAGCTGTGGTTTTGGCCCGGATGTTGCTCCCCAAAGGTACCTATGGGCCACCTGCACACAACCGGTGGAGAGGTCCACCGTCAAAGCCCGTCCGTGGAAGTCAAAGGGCTAGATCTCGTGGTCAACCGCCTGTGGTTAGGCGGACGGGGCCCCGGGGTAGCATTGCCACCGAGCGCCAGACCGGGCCCTCATACATGCGGGTGGTGTTCGCATGTCCGAAGAGGCGGCACGCTGCTCCGTGCGTGGCTCCTCACGGACGGCGCCGCCGGGCGCACTCGAGGGGGGAAACCGCCGCCGGTTCTACACGGAGTGGATGTAGCTGTGGTTTTGGCCCGGATGTTGCTCCCGGTGTCCCTATGGGCCGACTCGACACAACCGGTGGAGAGGTCCACCGGTCAAAGCCCGTCCGTGGGAAGTCAAAGGGCTAGATCTCGTGCTCAACCGCCTGTGGTTAGGGCGGACGGGGCCCCGGGGTAGCAATGCCACCGGAGCGTCGTACCGGACCCTCATACATGCGGGGTGGTGTTGTGGCATGTCCGAAGAGGCGGCACGCGTCTCCGGTGCGTGGCCTCCCTCACGGACGGTGCCGCCGGCGGCACATGGAGGGGGGAAACTACCGCGTCGGTTCTACACGGAGTGGATGTAGCTGTGGTTTTGGCCCGGATGTTGCTCCCGGATGTCCCTATGGGCCGACGACACAACCGGGTGGAGAGGTCCACCGTCAAAGCCCGTCGTGGGAAGTCAAAGGGCTAGATCTCGTGGTCAACCGCTCGTGGTTAGGCGGACGGGGCCCTGGGGTAGCAATGCCACCGGAGCGTCGTCTCGGGCCCTCATACATGCGGGTGGTGTTCGCATGTCCGAAGAGGCGCACGCGTCTCGTGCGTGGCCTCCCTCACGGACGGCACCGTCGGCGGCACCTCGAGGGGCGCGCCGCCGGTTCTACACGGAGTGGATGTAGCTGTGGTTTTGGCCCGGATGTTGCTCCGGGTGTCCCTATGGGCCGACGACACAACCGGGTGGAGAGCTCCTTGGTCAAAGCCCGTCTGTGGGAAGTCAAAGGGCTAGATCTCGTGGTCAACCGCTCGTGGTTAGGCGAGACGGGGCCCTGGGGTAGCAATGCCACCGGAGCGTCGTACCGGGCCCTCATACATGCGGGGTGGTGTTGTGGCATGTCCAAGAGGCGCACGCGTCTCCCAGATGTGGCCTCCCTCACGGACGGCGGCCGCCGGGCAGCACCTCGAGTGGGGGAAGCTGCGCGTCGGTTGTACGGAGTGGATGTAGCTGTGGTTTTGGCCCGGATGTTGCTCCGGGTGTCCCTATGGTCCGACGACACAACCGGGTGGAGAGGTCCTTGGTCAAAGCCCGTCCGTGGGAAGTCAAAGGGCTAGATCTCGTGGTCAACCGCTCGTGGTTAGGCGGGGACGGGGCCCTGGGGGTAGCAATGCCACCGGAGCGTCGTACCGGGCCCTCATACATGCGGGGTGGTGTTCTGGCATGTCCGAAGAGGCGGCACGCGTCTCCGGTGCGTGGCCTCCGTCACGGACGGCGCCGTCGGCGGCACCTCGAGGGGGGAAACTGCCGCGTCGGTTCTACACGGAGTGGATGTAGCTGTGGTTTTGGCCCGGATGTTGCTCCCGGGTGTCCCTATGGGCCGACCTGACACAACCGGGTGGAGAGCTCCATTGGTCAAAGCCCGTTCGTGGGAAGTCAAAGGGCTAGATCTCGTGGTCAACCGCTCCAGGGTTAGGCGGGACGGGGGCCCTAGGGGGTAGCAATGCCACCGGAGCGTCGTACCGGGCCCTCATACATGCGGGGTTGTGTTGTGGCATGTCCAAAGAGGCGGCACGCGTCTCCGGTGTGTGGCCTCCCTCACGGACGGGCGCCGCAGCAGCCTCGAGGGGGAAACGCGCGTCGGTTCTACACGGAGTGGATGTAGCTGTGGTTTTGGCCCGGATGTTGCTCCCGGGTGTCCCTATGGGCCGACCTGACACAACCGGGTGGAGAGGTCCACTGGTCAAAGCCCGTCCGTGGGAAGTCAAAGGGCTAGATCTCGTGGTCAACCGCTCCAGGGTTAGGCGGGACGGGGGCCCTGGGGTAGCAATGCCACCGGAGCGTCGTACCGGGCCCTCATACATGCGGGTGGTGTTCGGCATGTCCGAAGAGGCGGCACGCGTCTCGGTCGTGGCCTCCCTCACGGTCGGCGCCGTCGGCGCACCTCGAGGGGGAAGCTCGCGTCGGTTCTACACGGAGTGGATGTAGCTGTGGTTTTGGCCCGGATGTTGCTCCGGGTGTCCCTATGGGCCGACGACACAACGGGTGGAGAGGTCCACCGTCAAAGCCCGTCCGTGGGAAGTCAAAGGGCTAGTCTCGTGGTCAACCGCTCGTGGTTAGGCGGGGACGGGGGCCCGGGGGGTAGCAATGCCATCGGAGCGTCGTACCGGGCCCTCATACATGCGGGATGGTGTTGTGGCATGTCCGAAGAGGCGACACGCATCTCCGGGGTGTGCCCCCCGTACGGACATCGCCGCCGCCGGCACCTGGAGGGGGGAATTTGCCGCGTCGGGTCTACACGGAGTGGATTTAGCTGTGGGTTTGGCCCGGATGTTGCTCCCCGGTGTCCCTCTGGGCCGACTCGACACAACCGGGTGGAGAGGTCCACTGGTCAAAGCCCGTCCCTGCAAAGTCAAAGGGCTAGATCCCATGGTCAACCGCTCCAGGGTTAGGCGGGACGGGGGCCCTGGGAGGGGGGGGAGGTAGCAATGCCACCGGAGCGTCGTACCGGGCCCTCATACATGCGGGGTGGTGTCGTGGCATGTCCGAAGAGGCGGCACGCGTCTCCGGTGCGTGGCCCCCGTCACGGACAGCGCCGCCGCCGGCACCGGGAGGGAGGAAACGGACGCGTCGGGGTTTTAAATACTCGGAGCGCGAAAAAATACTCGAAGCAAATAATTATATCATAAAGAAATGTTGCTGACCATAGAAAAAATCTTGTTCAGAAAAAAATATACGTGATATTTTAGAAAATTATTCTACAATATAAAAAAAGGATCATGTAATAAAAGTTAATATTATTTCATAATAATGTTTCAAACCATTAAAAATAATATACACTAAAAATATATTTGAAGACAGTTAATATTATTTTTTGAAAAATGTTAAACATGTATAAAAGTTGTTGCAATATAATATATATATATATATATATATATATATATATATATATATATATGCCGACGCCCTATCCATACCCGGGCGCCCCTGTCCACTCGTTCTCCTCCTCTGATCTCCAGCCCGCGCCTCCGCCGCACACCTCCACACCCGCGCCGCCGCCGCATTCTCCCCCACCCCCTGCCGCCTCCCACTCTCCTCGTCGGCGCCCCTGCCCCCCAGCGCCGCCCCCCCCATCCTCCCCCTCCTCGTCCCCCCGCCCTTCCTCCGGCCGCCCTCGCTCCAGTGCCCCGCCCTCCTCGCTCCAGTGCCCCCCCTCCCTCGCTCCAGCCGCCTCGCCCCTCCTCCTCGACCCGACCGCCTGCGTGGACGCCGCCCCGGCCGGCCCATGCCCTAGCCTGGCCGGCCCCCTCTGGTCCGACCTGGCCGGCCCCTCTGCTCCGATCGGCCGGCCCCCTCTGCTCCAGCAACCGGCCCCTGCCGCTCTGGTGGTCATCCCCTGCCCGACCGGCCGGCCCCCCTGTCCGGTGGTCGTCCCCTCATCCGTAGGTAAGAAAAAAAATATTATTTTTACCTTTTTTGTGTAGTAATGTTGTAGATGAATGCATATATATAGTATTAGATGAATAGATAGATGGATATTAGATAGATAAATAGATAGATGTTAGATGAATGAATATTTGTGTAGTTTTACTATTTTTTAGATACATACTCAATATTATAGATATATGTATTGTGAAGATGAGATGGGAGGGAAGAGTACACTTTTTGTGAAGATAGATAGACGAAAGTTAAAATATGGATATGATGAGTGGTTACTTCATCATGTTGATCTTGCTAAAAAAAGTTTGTGATATGATGTGATGTGTGATGATGCTTTATATGTGATGTGATGACATAATTTTTTTCATTTGGTAGAATTTAGAGGATTTCTGGTGTTGCCTCCGGTGGAGTGATCGTTGATGTTGGAGCTCTTGGTCTTCGATTGTCCCTTCGCTGATCGACTACATCATCTATTTCCGAGGGTGAGCTACAAATCCATCACCTCATACGTTCTTTTAATCATGTCACTAGATTAAATTTTCACATCAAGTCGCGTAACCTAGGTCTCCCGTCTGAAAGGGTTGCATCGATAAATATGCATTCAATTGCATATTTATCACCGCAGCTCTTTCGGATTGTCGGCGCTTTCACGGACAGCCCGAGGATGTGTAGATTGGATGCGTTGTTCATGCTCTACCCGTTCGAGACAGATTTGGCGGCGCCTCCTGTTGTTCTCCGGATGCACATTCTCTCGGCATTTTGCCGAGACGTGTATTTGGAGAACAGCGGGAGGTCGCCAAATTTTGTCTCGAATGGGTAGAGCATGGACCGTACTCAATCTACACATTCTCGGGTGGGATTAGGACCCATCTTTACCTATTAGAGATGTAGGTGGATTACTCGTCAACCTTGTAAAAAATAAAATATTGATGTGGGTAATTTAAATGAATCATTAATTTTGTTGTGTGGCTTCCAATAAAGCAGAGATGGCAGATAATCAGTGGATGTATAGTGGGTTTTTCCGTAGGCATATCTTTGCCACGTGTCGCCTCCTGAGCCGCCAGCAGTTTTGACGGCGCCGTCCGTTGTCGTTAGACGGAAAACTACGCCGACGGCTAAACTATGCCGACGGCTGCGCCAGGGCCGTCGGCATAGCCCCCTATGCCGACGGCATTATTATGCCGACGGTCTGACAGGAGTACGCTGACGTGATCTACACTGACGGCACTATGCCGACGGCAGCCGTCGGCATAGATCTATGCCGACGGCTTAGGGGGCTATGCCGACGGCCCCTGGCCGTAGGCATAGACCGCGAGTCCGGTAGTGAAGGACGTTGTCTCGCTCCCGGACACATGGCACCTGACAGCAGGCCCCAGTCATCAGATTTCCACTCAAACTTCTCTAATCTATCCATCAGCGTTTTCTGAAAATTGTTTGCACAATGTTGGCAGTTTTTTGAAAAAAAAAACTGAATGGTGGTAGTTTTCTGAATTAGGGTCCTCAATTGTGGAGGTTTTTTTGCAATTTACTCCCGTGGGTCGATAGAACGGTGAAACATTCCAGATTTCGTCGCAGAGAGATAGACAGAAAGTTCCAAGATCCAATCTCGGCTTTCTCCAAATACGATGTGGACGTCGACATAAAAGATGGAGTCAATTACACTGGTGGTGCTACAACTTACCGCAAACGGTCACTTTAATGCTACAAGTTGTGGCGTACATTGAAGTGGTGCAAAAACTTGGCTCGGACGTACAAATACGGTTGCTTATCACGTTTGTATACGAAAATGTGCACTGACTAGGCATGTGGACCCTGTTGTCAGTGGCTAGACTAAGGTGAAAGAGCGGGTGGCCTGATTTTCACAAAATAAACCTCGAAACTTTGATTTAAAAAAAAGGTCCATGTAGACGTGGCATTCTTCACCTCAGTGACCAATGGGTCCCGTCTGTTAAAAATAAATAACAAAAAAGTAGGTGCCGCCAGGATTCGAACCCAAAACCACTCGCTACATCATATACGATTATTATACGGGCCAAACCAATCTGCCAACATTTTCAACTGACGATTATATAATTGGCATGGTGAAGTACAAAAACTTTATAATTTTATATAATACAAATATTTCATAAACTACAACTAAAAATATTGTTTCAATTATACAAGCATTTTAATAATTATATGCACATTTGTATAGTTCCATGTTTGTATAATTAAAATATTCATATTCTTACTTTTAAAATTTTGATTTGAATATTCAATCATGTATATTATTTAAGTTAATACAGATGCGCACATTTATAATTCATCATGTTAATTATATTATTATTATTATATTTGTATTATCGAAATTTATAACACGGAAATATCCATATTAATTAGATGTTTTTAATATAATATGTGGTTGTATATTTACAAATCATCGTCTGTTTGTATAATATTTATAACACATAAATTTTTTAATATAAGTTTTTTTACTTACGTTTTACAAATATATTAAAAAATAGTTGGTGCAAATAGGCTGCAATATTTGGAGCCCATTTAAGCTCCACCTGCGTACCCAAGTATATATAGGATGTTAACCATATTGGAAGTTGTAAAATATATGGCACAGTGGTTAAGTACACATGTTTTGTTGCAGATGGTCGCAGGTTCGAAACCTGGGCGCTACACCATTTTTTATTTGTTAAAAAAAATATTCCGAGTGTTTTTTATCCACCATTTTTTATTTGTTAAAAAAACAATATTCCGAGTGTTTTTATCCACCATTTTTTATTTTGTAAAAAAAAATTCCGAGGGTTCTCTTTTAAAAAACACAGGCCACATGCCCCTTTTCCTTGGTCTAGTCGCTGACAATGGGGTCCACATGCTTAGTCAGCACAGATTCTGTATACAAACGGGATAATCACCGTATTTGGACGTTCGAGCCAAGTTTTTGCACCACTTCAATGTACGCCACAACTTCTAGCACCAAAATGATCGTTTACGCCAAGTTATGGCACCATCAATGTAATTGACTCTAAACAATGTGCGTCATAACATTGACGCTATCCGCGATCTAGGAGGCCCATCCGTGATGTGCCCTCCTTGCTTCACGGATAGGGTGATTGTGCATCTATTCCCGACAGGCTTCAAATTCACAAATTGTGAGAAATACAACGAGACTACAGATCCCGCAATTTGGATATGTGATTATATCTTCGCGGTCCAAGTGGCTAACGGCGATGACCTACACACCGTAAAACTCCTGCTGCTCATGCTGAAAGGTTTAGCTCGACATTGGTTGTAGACTCTGCGACCTGGCTCGGTTAACACCTGGGCAGATACCCAGTTCGAGTTCATGGCAAATTTTCGAGCTACATATGTCCGGCCTGCGGAAGCCAGTGATCAACCTTCATATAACCTCATAAAACAGAGAAAGGCTAAGTTCGTACACAATTTCTGGACCCGGTTTCTAAAATGAAAACGAAATTATCGACTGCAGTGATGTCAGGGCTCTCGCTGCGTTCAGAAATGCCATCGACGACGAGTGGCTTGCCAAAGATTTAGGCAACTACAAGGTGAAGACCATGCCCACACTCATGGAGATGATGACCAAGTTCTGCGCTGGGTAGACAACTGGCTCGTCAAGAAAGGGGGCCAGAGCGACGATCCCGGGACGTCCGAGGTGCGGGATGAAAACGGAAAGCCGTGGCGCAACCGAAGGAACACGCGTCCGAACAGTAGCGAAGTTGAGGATGGCGAGGTTAGTGTCGGGGTTAACAATCAGCGCCAAGGCGGCGGCACAAAGAAAAAGTCGTTTCTTGGCAAGAAGGCCGGGTGGCAGTGACTCACAGCCGAACAAGATTTGTGTCTGATGGTCGGGGCACGACACTCTCCCGAGTGATGTTGGTGTCGGCTGTTGCAGTTGTTTTTGGTGTCTGCATTGGGGTGCGTGGATGGCAGCATGCAGCGGCGTTCCTCTTCTTCGATCGTGTCGGATGAAGTTGACGGTGCTGGGAGCTAGTGGACACGGGGAAGAACCCCCTCCGACGTGCCACAAAGTCTCGGTCTCGTCGCTTACGATTGTCCGGTTCATCGGCTCGAAAAGCATCCTTTGTATGTAAAGGTGCTCCTCCCGATCTTGGTATGACGGTAGTTCCTCTCTTTCTTCAACGTTGCCTCGGCGGCGGAGGAGGATGATGGGCGCGGCGCAAGATTCTGCCCAAGTGAAATTCTAGTTTTACTTCTTGCGAAGTCTTTGGTGCAATATTGCAAGAAATCTATGTATGTCTCTTGTGATGACCATATATGCACTCTTTGTCATACGTTTTGTCCAATGAAATATATGTGGTTATTTAAAAAAAAACTGAGAAAACAACTAACGAGAAAATAACCGAGTTAACAGAGTCGATATCTGCGGTGTCAAACAAACATTCAGGTTTAGATATAATCCCCACCGAAAACACACACAATTCACTCCCCACTCCCCAGACGATGAGAGGGGAAGTCCGCCGTGTACCGCCGGCGCCGGCGACAGCAATAAGCGGAGTCCAGCCAACACGGACGCTCCAAGCCAAGCCATGGTGTGTCGTCCCGTCCCCTATGCGGAGGTCTGGAGGCCGTCCACTTGATGCGCGCGGGCGGGGCCGGACGGAGCGGGGCGCGGTCGACTTCTCGTCGGTTCCCCCAGGTCCGCCTCCCGCCGTCGCCGCCACTGCTCCCCGGCGACTCGACCGCTCCCCGAGATAGGGCTCGTGAGGCAGCCTCCACTCTGCTTCTGCTCCTGAATATATACCAGGTCCTTCTTTGATCATTGAAAAGCAAGAGGATATAATCCTCCCCACATATATTTATACATAATAATCTCGTTCAACAGTGATAATCACAAGCGGGTAAATAATAACCGGCACGTCTGAGAAGATACAAATCGTTAAATCCCCACATATCATATGGGTAAACATATTACACATTATTTGCTCACTGTGAATGTAAAACAAGAGTTAAAGTCTAGAATTACATGAAGTAGTAATTGAAACCCAGCCTTGCATTCAGCTTCACGGATCACAACCTCAAGACTTGTGTTGTACTAAACTGCATAGTACTACCATTGGCTGCTGCTAAACTTTTTCAATCGACGGTGGTTGCCTTCCTTGTCATCCTCGACCACTTCACAACCACAAGCACATACATTTTATCACAAACCTCATCAAAGAGCCGGAAGTAGGAGGCCCTCCATGTTTTCTTGAACACAAGGGAGCAGAACACCACCCAGAGGCCAACCACGACGCCCACGCTTAGCCCGAAGAAGAAAGGCATCGTCTCGGATCCATCTTTGCTCGCTGTGAAGTGGCTTTCCGCTGTATGGTTTCCTGGGCAGCTCTTCTGAAGAGGTGGCCCGCAAAGACCAGGGTTGCCAATGTACATGGATGCAGGGTTGTCAGGGTTGAGAGTATCGAGCTGGGGACCCGACGGTATCCTTCCTGATAACTCGTTGTAAGACAAGTTCAGATAGCTTAGTGATGTTAGATTGGACAGGCTTGAAGGGATTTCACCAGAGAGCTGGTTACTGGAGAGGTCAAGTGATTCCAGTGAGTGCATGGAGCCAATGTTCTCTGGTATTTTTCCAGTCAAGTGGTTCATAGACAGATTCATGCTCACTAAACCCGCTGCAGGACCTATGCTTTTGGGAATATCTCCAGTTAAATGATTGCAGGATAAATCAAGACTCACCATGTATATGGATTGACCAATATATTCGCGCCCTTGCCCTTTTGTGACTACGAATATGCTATCAATGGTATAATAGTTTGATGCACCGGGAATGTCATCTGCTATAGCCATGCCACGGGAAGGGACAAACGGGTTATCCGAAGATGCTAATGTTGTGGTTTGGGCTGCACCATCCATGTTTAGCAGGGACTGAGGTATAGTGCCTGAAAAATTGTTGTGTGCTAGGTCCAAAAATTGGAGATATCGAAGTCCTCTAAGCTGGCCAGGTATATAACCAGAAAACATATTGGACCTGAGGCTTAGATATTGCAGTTGTGCTAGTTCCTGTCCAATCCATGATGGTATGGTTCCAAAAAACTTATTTTGCCCAAGATCAATGAAAGTTAGTCCCGAGCAGAACTGTAATAACGAAGGGAATTCATCCGAGAGGTTATTGTTGTCGAGCCTTAGAGTTGTAATTTCTAGACTTAATATACATTGAGGGAACTGACCTGTTATCATATTGTTTCCAATGTCGAGAATTTCCAGGGACTCCATTTGGCATAACGATGCCGGGATAGAGCCTGTGAAATGATTGTCAAAAAGAAACACACTCTCTATGCCCATTGGCCATTTGACATTTAATGGTAGAGGCCCTGACAGAGAGTTTCTTGAGAGATCCAAGTCAATTATATACTGAGGTAGCTGCTGTACCGAACCAGTGAATCGATTCGAGCTTAGATCTAACAAAGTAGCATCTATCTGTCCAAGAGTAGCTGGTAATGTGCCACTTATGTTATTGCTTGAGAGGTCCAAATCATCAGCCTTTGAAAACACAGTCCAAAACCAATCAGGCATGGTGTCAGCTATGCCGGCATCAGACATAAAAAGGGAGGAGATATTCTTCTGTGATTTGAGCCACTGAGGAAATCCCGGCCCAAGAAGGCATGATGTCAATCCTAGTGAATTTAATCTGAATGGAGGGATCCAGTCAGAATTCAGCTCCATGGTAAAGGAATTTCCAGATAAGCGCAGTTCCTGCAACCCTGTAAGCTTGGAGAAGTGATCTTGAGTGATGAACCCATCCATCTGATTGTAGCCTAGGTCCAGGTAAATAAGGTTAGAAAGCGTGCCTATCACAGTGGTAAGAGCTCCTGTAAGCCTGTTGGAACCGAGATCAAGAGTGCTCAAGCTAGTCATGTGGCTGATCCAATCTGACAAGGAACCAGTTATGTTATTGCGACCCAGACCCAGCACCTGCAACTGACTCCATGAACATTTTGGTAACCTCTCGATGAACTCCCTCATGTCCCCCTCAACATCATTCCATGTCAATTCAAATATTCTCAGGCTGCAAAGGCTCGTCAGTGTATCCGGTAACATCCCCTTTAGATTGTTCCTACTCAGCTCAAGGACTTCAAGTGAGCTCAAGTTCCCCAACTGTGCAGGAATCAAGCCATATATACTGTTGCCCTCAAGGTTAAGATATTTGAGGTTGGTTGCATCCCAAACCCAGCTAATAGCGCCAAATTGCATTTGAATATAATTTTCAGAGATGTCAAGGATCTTCAGCCTGGTGAGATTCGAGTGGGACACAAAGTGGTCCGTGATATTAAGCATACACCACGATAGCTTGAGGACCTCAAGAGAAGCCAGCATGTTCACTGTGTCAGCCCAGCCTATCACGGCACTGAGGTTCACATTGCTCATGTCAAGATACTTGAGCAAAGAAAGTTGTGGCAGCCATGTGAGATCGTCTGAGTGCAGATCATAAGATCTCAGATCAAGGTATTGCAACCTCGAGAGCTTGCCAATCTGATGGGGCACCGTGCCATTAAAATCCAGGTAAGAAAGATTGAGGTACCGCAGGTCACGAAGAGACCCTATGAAGTCCGGGAAGCGGCCTTGAGGCTGGGTGAGAGCGTAATTCCCGCCAAGGTCCAGGTGCTGCAGATGCTCCAGGGCTTTCAGGGAAGAGCTTATCTCACCTACCAGGGAAGACTGGTCGTCCCGTGCATGGAGGTCGAGCTCGATGACATGGCCGCTGGTCACGTTGCTGCACCTGACACCCTCCCATCGGCAGCAGTCCTGCCCTCGCCACGATGAGAGGAGTCGCTCCGGGTCAGCCGTGATGCCGGCCTTGATGGATATCAGGGCTTCCCTCTCGCGCGCGATGCATCCTCCTCGATCATGCGTCCTCCATGTGTCAGGCTTGGACCACCCTGTTGTGGTTTCTGTGAGCAGGAGCAGGAGGACTGCAAGTGCAAGCATGGTGGGTTGGGATCCCAGAACCAGCTTCCTGTTTTTCTTAGGTAAGCTAAAGTGCTGCTCCTGGTTTGTTGTATACTTGGTGTTGGTGGTGTTCATAGTGTAAGGTGAAATGTATCTCATTGTTGAATTTTACTGTTACTGATATTTGAGGAGGGAATTGCATGTTCAGTCTACATCTGATATGGCGACGGGTATTTGCGGTCAAGATACGGTAGCCTGAATAATTGTGATTTTTCATCATCGTATTCAGCAGAGGAATAAAGGGAATTGTTCAGCAGTTGCCAGAGGAAAGAGGATGTAGAGAGACATTTTCTTCGTAGTGTTTCAGTACTGTTCCAGTTTTATCTCTCTGCCTTGGTAGATCTGGTAGAGTGAATGGCTAGCTGTTTGTCTAGACACAGTTTAGTCATGTATGTGCAGTTGGTTTTCAATTTTCCATGTAACACTAATTATTTACTGTAAAGTTAGTTTGTCGATGAAGAGAAAAAACATTCAATCATTTGCCCCGGCTATATATCGTTGGCATGCTGAAAGATGCCATATATTACTGTAGGGGCAAAGAAGAAAAGGCAATGAAAAATAATATTGCTGGCAAGGAAAACAGGTATGAGGAAGATCCTAGTGCAGTGCCAAATGTGTCCGAAAAATAAGAGCAAAGCAAAAGTAGCATGACCAAAAGGTAAGGTGAAATATTTGTCATTGTCGAATTTAATTGTTGTCGATATTAGAGAAGCAAATTGCATGTTCAGTCTATGTCTGAAACAGCTACAAGTCTTTTTGGGGTCAAGACACGGCGGCCCGAATAATTTCGATTTCAGCATCGTATTAACTGCGGTCAAATCGAAGTTGGAACAGAGAAAAAAGGAAACTACTCAGCACTTTCCAGGATTTACCACATCCACACGGAGGAAATTTATTTCTAGAGAGACATTTTGTCTGTAGGGACTAGTCATATGCGTGCAGTCTGTTTCCTTTCCACTCCACTCTGCGTAACACAATTTATTTACTGTAAAGTCAGTTTGGTAATGAGGAGAGAAAATTATTTTCATCATTTGCCCTTGCTAATGTATCATTGACATGCAGAGTACTACTCCCTCCGTTCCTAAATACTTGTCTTTCTAGAGATTTGAACAAGTGACTACATACGGCGTGAAATGAGTCAATCTACACTTTAAAATATGTCTACATACATCCGTATGTTGAGTCCATTTGAAATGCCTAGAAAGACAAGTATTTGGGAACGGAGGGAGTAATAGCCATCTGATTACGGCGCCAAAGTGAAGGAAACCAAGATAAAAGAAGAACGGATAATGTCGCTGCGCAGGTTGGAATTGGAGACCGGCCTTCAACACTGAAGAAAACAGAAGATCACACTGATGTTATGCTACCAGGGTCAGGGGCGTCTTCTGATCTTGCTACGCTTCCTGTCTAACACGATGGTTTTCACTGGAGTGCCATGCGGCTTTATTTTCTAGTATCTGTGACGAGGCCTCATCAGAGGTTGTAATGGATCATCTCATGGAATAACATTATGCTTTTGTCTTTTAGAGTAACAAAAATTTGTTGCTGTAAAGTTTGTTCGATAATGGAGAGAGAAATTATGTAATCGTTTGACCCTGCTATATGTCTTTGTAAATGGAACATGAAGAATACGTGAAGGGTGGTTATATATTGAAAATTAAGAGAGTAACTGTGCAACGGTAAGGCACAATGTCATAACTTTTTTCTAGGGAGCACTCTAGTTAATTTTCTCATACGTGAAGGGTGATTATATATTGCAACAAACCCTTTCTATATGTTGTAGATATTGAAAATGACTTTCAATAAACCATCCTTCGTTAATATCAAAGCAGCCGAGACTATAAAATACTCCACCTTACCGGCGTTATGATAAACAAACACTGCCTTAAGAAGGTATATAGAATTAGATGATTAATTGAAAATGGTCGTCAGTGATACTACATAACATCTGCATATCAGAGTTCGGATACATGGTGGATTCAACTACTATATCATGATGCAACAAAAGATGGGTTGGGTCCTATTTTTTTAATGTTATATTGTTAATTCCCTGGACATGCTCTATATGGTTGTTTACATTTTGTCAGATATACTTCCATTGCAACGGGCATGTGCATGAACTAGCAGTCATCAATCTGATTGGCCAAGAAATTCATACGTTAAGCATGAATATATTGGTGGACATGGTAACAATAGAGACAAGTATATTTTCCGTCCCTCAATTCTGGACGAAGTCTAGATTTAGTCCTTCAACTATGAAACCAGATAACTTGCACTTTCAACTCTAAAAACCGGACAAGCTAGGCCCTGTTTGTTTGGGCTTTTGCTTCTACTTTTGCAGCTTTTTCACTTTGCCCAAAAAGCCATAAAAGCTCATAAATATGTGCTTTGAAGCTTTTATGGCTACTGGAGCTAAATATTGTTATATTGATTCATCAAAAGTCGTAAAAGCTCCTAAAGCACATATTTAGAAGCTTTTATGGCTTTTTGGTCGAAGTAGAAAAGCTGCAAAAGTAGAAGCAAAAGCCCAAACAAACACAGCCTAAGTCTCTCTCAGGCGAGACCGCGCTAGGTTTTCCCTCCCCGCGCCGCCACCCGCGAGGCGGCCGGCGAGGACGCCCAGCCCCGCTCGCCGCGCCTCCTCCCCCTCCTCCTCCTCCTCGCCGCCCGGCGCGGCGGGCGGTTCGACCGGCGGCGCGGCGGCGGGCTTGGTCTTCCCGGCGCGACGGGCGGCGCGGCCGCTCCCGGTGGCGGGCGCGGTGGGCTGGGCACATGGCGGCGGCGGCGCTCCTCTGGCGGGCGTGCGCGGCGTGGCGGCGCTTGTGGTGGTGCGGTGCGCCTGGGCGGCTGTTCCGTCCGGCGAAGCGGCACGGGCTGCGGGCGGCGAGGCGGCGGCTGGGGTCCGGCTGGCCCCGGCGGCGCGTTGGTTCCCTCCGTCGCTGGCGTCGCGGTGGTGGTGCGGCTTTCGGCGGTGGCGGTCCGGCGACTGGTGGTGGTGGCGGCGGCGTCCGTGGTGGTGGTGCTTCCACTTGGCGGCTCTCTGTGCGGGGAGGCAGGGGTGCGGCTTGGACAGGGGCGGCGGCGTCGACGGCGTGCCGGCTGCAGCTGTGGCAAGGGGAACTTTACGGGCCTCGGAGATCCCGGCGGGCCTGTGCGGCCACGGGCCTGGTATGTTCCTGCTATTGCGTCCGGTCAGCTACCGTCGAGACGGTGGAGGTGGGGCCCTCCCGCGTGCCGACGGTGCTGCTGCCCTAGTCCCGGCTCCTCTCCTTCTCTGTGCGGACCATGCTTCACGGTGCCGTGGGGAGACAGCGTGAGAAGCTTCGTGACCGGGTTGGCGCAGGGTGAGGGTCTGTTTGGTGGCGAGCTCTGGAGTACCTGAGGTGGTGGTTGGGATCGGGAGAAATCTCTGTTGGCTTGGCCGACTCTGACGCGGTGGCGCTTGTGGGTACCGCCTGACCTTCCTGAAGGGCGTCGGGGCTACCCTTCCTCTCTCCTCACAGCGTACCGGGGGAAACCCTTGGCAGCAGCGTCGTCATCGTCGCAGTCCTTCTTGGAGGTGCTGATTGGTACCGGCGCTTCGGAAGCTCGGAGCTTGGTGGGCGATCTCCGGTGGGCGCAACGGCCTCGAGACTTCTTCGTTTTCTGTCGATCCGCCGTTGGTGGCATTAGTTTCTTCTGTATTTTCTCTTTCTTTCCTTTTGGGCGTGACTGTGCTGCTTCCGCCCCAGCACCTATCGTTGAATGTTCGGTTGGTTGCTTTGTATACAAAGCGGGGGAAACCCATTTTCGGTAAGTCTCTCTCATGATTGCAAGTGGTTTCGCGATGACATGGTGTAGTTTTGACCGGGTCAGCGTCCACGTGCCAATCCTGGTGGATCTTCTTCTTCATTCTATTTCTTCAGCTAGGATTTTTTTTTTTTTGAGAACCATGGGCATCAAATTATGCCATGGTGGTATTACATTCATCAAGCATAATCTGCCTGATACACTCAGGGACTCCAGCTGTCGTCATGAAATTGCCGGAGCGTCGCGCCACTGCTGCACTCTCATGTGCCAACCTGTTTCTGTTCCGTCGGACTGTAGAACACTCCAAGCTGGAGAAAGCTGAAGATATTCTTCAGCTAGGAATTTGGTCGAGCAGTTGTCGTGCATCAAGCAGCAGGAGCAGGACGTGGGCGTGGAAGCCTCCGGCGTGGTGGCTCTGGTCCTGGCGACCTCCGTAAGGCCGCTCCGCAAGGTCCAGCCCCCCCCCCCCAGTACGTCTTTTTAGGCTTGGTTTTAGGCTTGGACGGCGCTTTTCACCGAAAAATGGCCCAGACACGCCCTCGGCGCCCCGGATGTCAAAATAGCGCCGGCAGATCCAAGCGAAACCCGGCGCGCTGGGGCTCTTGGGGGCGCCGGCGAAAGTTTCGGCGAATCGTGTCTCAGCACATGTTCTTTTTCTTGGCCCACTTAATCATTCTCCTCACAAACTTTTATTTGGGGTGGGGTGTGACTGGGAAGATGCCCTCTTTATTTCGCCGAATTTCGCCGGATGACCCTCAAGACACCAACTTTTTTGGTTCGGTGGTGTTCTTGGAGGTGCCAACGGTTGGAGATGCTCTTATGGCGGTGGGCGACGACGCGCTCAAGACCACCTTCGCATCCGACGGCATCCACTTGCCCGGTCCAGGCGAGCTCCTTCCCTGAGCTCTCGTGCTCGCTCCAGCCGACAGCCATGGTCGAGCGGATGCGGCGCCGCCGCGGCTAGCTGAGTTGCAGCAACGGCAGAGCTCGAGGGCGGCACGGTGGCCGACATGACGGTGTCCTCCGAGTTGGGCGAGCAGTTCGGGAACATGCCGTCGGGTGCTACTCCGCGCCGTCTCTGCGTTGGGAACCCAGCATCCAGCGAGTCTTGCCCTTGCTCGGCTATTACGTCGTCGTTGGCAGCCTCCACGCTTGGCCCACTAAGACATCGTTTGGCCCTGCTGGCCGTCGCCACCGCGTACGTGCCTTGGCCAGGCTCGTCATACCGAACTGTCCTCGGCCCTACTGGCCGCGCCGATGCGTGTACGTGCTTGATGGCTGGTGATCCTGATGGGCGTGGCCGGGAGAGCAGCATGGCCCATGCGAGCGGCATGCACAACACATGTTCGATTTTTAAGGACACATGTTCGATTTTTTTTTAAGGACACATGTTCGCTATTTTGTTTCAATGGAGTTAAACATGAGTGTTGCGTGTATTTGTTTTTTCTTTTCTGTGTACCTAAAAGCTTGGCCTCGTGTCACTTTGAACTGGTCAAAACCACGGTGAGTCAGCCTGGATACCGCTCGAGGGACAAAATTAGTCTGGTTTCAATATATGGGGGTGCAAGTTGTCCGGTTTCGTAGTTGAGCGACCAAATCTAGACTTCACCAAAAATTGAGGAACGGAAAACATACTTTTCTCTAAACAATACATTGAGCATTTGAGAGTTATAATAAACATATGAATAGCTCCACAATGACTCTCCCTAGATGATCAATTTTACTGTGCAAGACATTGATTTATTTTTTTCACTTGTAGATGCATAGATGCAAGGAGCATCCACCATTATGTGAAAGAGAGCAAATTATGTATGGATCCGCTTATTCCCATTGATGGTAAATTGCTTACCCTTCTTGCTATTCTATGTAATAGCCGAAAATAGCTATTACTGTACACTGTGATACTATACTACTGTTGCTGATCTCCGCCACATCGAAACTGCGCCACATGCAAAGATGAGGTTATTTTCAGACCCACATCCTATGAATACAAAACTTGGGATTTTGGAATGAGAGGACAATTCGCTTGAAGCCACCGAATATATAGCTTTTGAGGTAACTCCACCTTTCGTACATATATTATATTCCTTACAAAGTGAGAACTCTGAAAATAGATATTGTGTCAGAATCAAATGTAACTGAGCGAGACAAAAAATTAGTGCGAGTATAATGTGCATTCTCTTTTTTTACGGCAGAAATATGTATTTCTATTTTTTTAGAAGCAAAGCTAACTACTTTGAAGTAGGTAAACCCTCCTAATTATGTGGTGTTCACGATAAATACCTTGGGATTTCACATGGCCCATGGCTTTGGAATAGAGAAATTATCACGACAACACTACTTAAGATGTAGCTTCTGTGTACACATTTCGCAAGTAGACAATTTTGTGTTGGTCTTTGAGTCCTTGTGTTGCCTCTTTGAATTAATGATGTACATTTTCATGCTGCAGTAGAGTAAGAAAGCTTACACTTATCCATGGGCATTCACTTACATTTGATTGATGAATATAACATGAAGTGAGCATTGCATGATTGATTGAATATAAATTGTTATATTTGATTATTTTTTCCTGCTTCGGTGGTTGTTAGCCGCGAACAGTTTTTGAGCATGAGCGGCGGACATTCACTCACAAACAGTTTATCTTCTATGTGCCCTTGCCAACAACAAAGATCTTTTTTCACGGAAAATGGAAACTAGGATTTCAACGCAGCCTAAATTGTTAAAATTGTTCTTCTTTTAAAAGCAGTAATTTACATTGCATTTGGAAACTTACAGGCCCAGTTTGGGCCAACGGAGGACAACATTATTTAAGGTTATGTCATCTTTTAAGACTGACCTTATTAATGTCTTCTTTATCAGGATGCAAATATACTACCTTGGTTGCTGGCTGGTGATGGAAACAGATTGTTCTGCCTCTGTCCAGGACAAATGAAGATTTAAAGGAAGTACATTGCGTCTCCTTATTATAGGTGACCAGAGGTGTCACCGATTCTATTTTCCAAGACATAATACCCTACTAAAATTATAACCATACTTCTTTTGGTTTTTTGAGTTGATAAATAGTTAATCAAGCTAGGTTGAGGACCATGGTTTAAAAGCCTAAAGCATGTTCCAATCATAAATAGTTTTCATTCTGAAAAGGATTTCAAACTACAGCTCATGTATGCTCTAATGAAAGAGTTAAAACAATTTGTTTTCTAAAAATTTAAGTTGTAGTTATCATGATTTAATACATTGTCTGAATTTCAATTTGAACTTAAACGCGAGATTGCAGGTTATATATACAAAGACCAGTTACTATAGAGTTGCATTTTTCTTCTCCTCATATCATATTATGCTCGAATGTATGAGTTACAGGAGAATGAGATATTACAAGATTTACCAAAATCAAGACACAATAGTTTCTATGCAAAATCCATCTCCTCCTAAGTCATTCTTCATTTTTCTTCCTCCCATAGCAATTTCCTCACATGTATCCTTTACCATCATATGGGTTCACGTAATTCCGTGTTTAGCTTACACTACAATAGCTGGATAAGTCACAATTAAACAAACAATGGGCATTTGCAGGGCGCGGCGTGTCGCCGCGCCTCCGCCCCCTAGTAACACCTAGGCTGCCTAGTTACAAACCGAATCAGCATAGAATACTAATCCTATAAGGTAACTATTTCATGCACTAGCTGGACCAGTATACGTACATGTAATCCGATTGGATGTTAGGTTTACTTCCGACATACACTAGACTAATGGTGGAGCTTGATGAAGATTCTTGAGGGGGCTAATCAGAGTTCAGGGGCGAAGAAGATAAGCTATGCATGAACTCTTAGAAATAATTGGTATTCAAACCTAATAATTAGGGGTATTATTCCTAGAGTAGGGGGGCAATGGCCCCCTTTGCCCCCCATGAAGCTCCGCCTGCACTGGACGGTGTAGTATTACCATTGGTTGCGGTTAAACCCTCTCAATTCACAACCACAAACACATATATTTCATCACAGACCTCGTCGAAGAGCTGGATATAGGACATTCTCCATGTTTTCTTGAATAGAAGGGAGCAAAACACCACCCACAGGCCAACCATAAAGCCCACGCTTAGTCCAAAGTAGAAGGGCATCATCTCGGATCCTTCTCTGCTTGTCGTGAAGGAGCTTTCCGCTGTATGGTTTCCCAAGCAGCTCTTTCGAAGAGGAGGCCCGCAGAGGCCAGATTGCCAATGTACATGGATGCGGGGTCGTCGGGGTTGAGTATGTCGAGTTGGTGCCCCGACGGTATCCTTCATGATAGATTATTGTAGGACAAGTTCGAATAGCTTAGAAATGTTAGATCGGATAGGCTTTAAGGGATTTCACCAGAGAGTTGGTTGTTGGAGAGGTCAAGTGATTCCAATGAGTGCATTGAGCCAATGCTCTCTGGGATTTTTTCACACAAGTGGTTTATAGACAGATTCATCCTCACTAAACCTGATGCAGGGCCTACGCTTTTGGGGATATCTCCAGTTAAATGATTGCAGGACAAATCAAGACTCACCATGTATATGATTGGACCAATATATTCGTGCCCTTGCCCTTTTTTGACTACAAATATGCTCTTAATGAAATAAAACCCATGTCCACCAGCATCTTGGGGGTTATCTACACCATCATAATCATCTACTATAGCCATGCTGATGGAAATGATGGAAGGGTTATCCAGAGTTGCTATTTTTGTGGTTTTGGCTACACCATCCATGTTTAGCAGGGACTGAGGTATACTAACTGAGAAATTGTTGTGTGCTAGGTTCAAATATTGGAGATAACGAAGTTCACTAAGCTGGGCAGCTATATATCCAGAAAACATGTTGGACCTTAAGGCGCAGATATTTCAGTTGTGGTAATTTTTGCTCAATCCATGTTGGTATACTTCCAAAAAACTTATTTTGCCCAAGATCAATAAAAGTTAGTCCCGGGCAATTCTGCAGTAACAAAGAGAATTCATCAGAGAGGTTGTTGTTGGCAAGCCTCAAAGTTCCAATTGACATAGACAATTGCATGTGAGAGCTTGAATCACTTTCTGGAGAGGCTGTGTTAAGTGGGACCATCCTTGATCCTGATGCTACATTTTCTAAACATCGAGGGAACTGGCTTGTTATCATATTCTTTCCAATATCAAGAAAACTAAGGAACTTCATTTGGCATAATGATGCTGGGATAGTGCCTGAGAAGTGGTTGTTAGAAAGAAACAAACTAAATATTGGCCATCCGAAATTCAAAAATAATGGTAGAGGCCCTGACAGAGAGTTTCTTGAGACATCTAAAAAATCTATATGCTGAGGTAGCTGTTGTACTAAACCTGTGAACTGATTCGAGCTTAGATCTAAGACAACAGCTTTCATTTGTCCAGTAGTAGCTGGTAACGTGCCACTGATTTTATTGCTAGATAGGTCCAAAATTCCAGCCTTTGCAAATACAGTCCAAAACCAATCAGGCATGGCATTGGCTATGCCACCATCAACATAAAAAGGAGGAGATACTCTCCTGTGATTTGAGCCACTGAGGAAACTCTGGCCCAAGACGGCATGATGTCAATCCTAGTGACTGTAATCTGAACGGAGGGACCCAATCATAGTTTAGCCACATGGTAAAGGAATTTGCATATAAGTGCAGCCCCTGCAACTTTGTTAGCTTGGAAAATTGATATTTAGTGACGAGCCCATCCAGCTCGGAAAATAAAACATAATGCCAGCAAGTGTGCAGGGGGCCCTTGCCCCCCCCCTCCCCAAGTACTTCAACATGTTATATTTATCCAAATATTCTCAGGCTACAAAGGCTATTCCCTTCAGATAGTTACTACTTAGCTGAAGGACTTCAAGTGAGCTCAAGTTTCCCAGCCGTGCAGGAGACATGCCATATATACTGTTGCTCTCAAGGTTGAGATATTTGAGGTTGGTTGCGCCACAGGCCCAGTTAATAGTGTTGAACTGCATTTGAATTGAATTGGAGAGATGTCGACTATCTTGAGTGGACCGGGCCGGGGCACAAAGTGGGCCTTGTTATTAAGCGAACATGATGATAGCCTGAGGACCTCAAGAGAGGCCAGCATGTTCACCGTGTCAACCCAGCCTATCACGGCACTGAGGTTCACATAGCTCATGTCAAGATGCTTGAGCAAAGAGAGTTGTGGCAGCCATGAGAGATCGTCTGAGTGCAGATAATAAGATCTCAGATCGAGGTATCACAACCTTGAGAGGTTGCCAAGCTGATGGGGCACCATGCCATTAAAATTCAGGTAAGAGAGGTTGAGGTACCGCAGGTCACGAAGAGGCCCTATAAAGTCTGGGAGGTGGCCTCGAAACCCGGCGAGATTATAGTTCCCGCCAAGGTCCAGAAATTGCAGATGTTCCATGTCTTTTAGAGAAGAGCTTATCTCACCTTCCAAAGAAGACTGGATGTTGTAAGGTGCATGAAGGTCGAGCTCGATGACATGGCCGGTCATGTTGCTGCACCTGACGCCCTCCCACCGATAGCAGTCCTGCCCTCGCCATGATGAGAGGAGGCGCTCTGGGTGGCCATGATTCCTTCCTTAATGGACAATAGGGCTTCCCTGTACCTCGTGATGCATCCTCCTTGATCATGTGTCCTCCATGTATCTGGCTTGGGCCACCCTGTTGTGGTATCTGTCGGCAGGAGCGCCAAGAATGCAAGTGCAAGCATGGCGGATTTGGATCTGAAATGTGTTTCATTGCTGAACTTCATTGTTAGAGGAGCGATGTGATACGACAAGAGATGTTTTATCGCAGTCAAGACGAAGTGGCCTGAACAAGTTCAATTTTTCAGCATGGCAACATATCGCGGTCAAACCAAATCGATGTTGGAAAGAAGAAGAAAAAGAAAGCATTCAACACTTGGCAGGGTTGGCCACATTTACATGGAGGAAAGAGTATCTGCCGGGTCAAGAATGAAAAGAAAAGAGGATCTAAAAGACGATTTCTTCGCACCGCTCTCGTCCAGTGTTATTATTTCTGTGTCACTAGCGTTGGTGGAGTCAAAAAGGAAAAGAAAAATGATCTAAAGAGACATTTTCTTTTCCCTAGTGCTTCAGTCCAGTTTTATTACTCTGTCATGCACTCATGCTAGAGTCAATGGAGTGAATGGCTAGCTATTAATCAAGTAGTCCCCCTCTGTTTTTAAATATACAAGACTTTTAGATATTTCAATACGGATGTATATAGACGTATTTTAGAGTGTAGATTCACTCATTTAGCTCCGTATATAGTCTGCATTGGAATCTCTAAAAAGGCTTATATTTAGGGACGGAGGGAGTACAATTTACTAATTTAGTATGTGTATCTGCAGTTTGTAATTCCCACCATCTGAGCAACATGATTCACACTAAAATCAGTTTGTTAACAAAGAGAACAATATCTGATCATCTGCCCCTCATATGTATCATTGACGTGCAGAACAATGGCCATCTGATTGTAATGCCACGCAAAAAATGAAACATGGTAAAAGAAAATAATGTTGCCGCCCAGGATTGAACCCCAGACCCTAGTACTGATCAAGCAGGTACCAGCGCAATGGACGGAAAGGAGAATGCCTGAGATTTCACGGTGCGCCGAAGAAACAGACAGAGGATCGGATCACACTGAAGCTAGTGGGGCCGGGGACGCCTAAGGCTCGTGTATTTTGAGAAAACACGTCTTCGGATCTTTTGTCATGCTCTCCTGAGGAACATGGTGTTTTTGCTGTAGTTGCCATGAGAATAACGGTGGCTGTATGGTGTTGCCGTGGGGCTTTATTTTCTTCATGAAGAACATGATGATTTTTGCTGTAGGTTGTAATAGATGAAAAGACACAAATTATTTACTGTAAAGTTAGTTCGTTAATGGAGACTTGGAGAGTAAAAAACTGTTATCATTTCGTCCTGCTATATTATCATTGACATGCAGAAAAATGCCAGATGACTAGGGTAAAAAAAAGGGGATTTGCTGCTGCCCAGGATCGAACTGGAGACCTTCAGTGTGTAAGACTGACGTGATAACCACTACACCACAGCAGCTGTTTGTTCTATTTGCAATTTAAAACCTAATTGTACGGTAATGTCTATTGTTACGTTCCTAACCTCTCTTCTCCTTGCCGCTGTTTATTTCAGCAAGATACCTTATTACTCCCTCCGTTCTAAAATAGATGACTCAACTTTATATTAACTTTAGTATACAGTTAGTATAAAATTGAGTCATTTATTTTGAAACGGAGGGAGTACAATACCAAAACAACTTTTAGGGCTCTTTGAAGCTGCTGGAAGGGAATATCGGTATATGCGCGTACTCGCCCATAGTGTATATCATAGTATATGACACGCTTTATCCGCAAAACTTAAAGCTTGTTCAGATTATTACTGCCTTGACAAGCTAGCACCAACCACCAAACCATACATGAAGACATGAAGTTACATCACTGTCTGAAATTTGAACTGGGTTAAGAGCAAGTTTGGTTGATCCCGTCGGAGAGATGAAGCGTGCAGCCTTTGGGAGCCATGCAGCAGTTGCACCTCGCCGGGAGCTTCTGTGAGCCAGAGGACGGGCAGGTTATGTAGTCGACTTCCAGGCAGTACTGAGGGCAAGCCACGGCCTCCATGCCCTCTTGATTTTGCCCCAGAAGCACAACACCTGAATATATGAATAGTTGAATACACAGGCCACACATACACACATACAGTATATGTATAAAAAATACTACTACAACAAAGTTGTTTCGAAGCTTGGAAAAACTGCCACTAAAGCAAGAGCTGGATCTGCTTGCCTACCAGCGAGGAGGAGAGCGCAGGCGATGTGGAGCCTGGAGGTGGCCATGTCTGTGTACTCTGTACACACTCCTGGGTTGGTTGGTTCTGAATTCTGATCAGGAAGGTTGGGTAAGGTGTTTGCTTCCACTGACATCCTTGTATATAGTGTATGTCACCATTTTTCCTAGCTTGAAGTCAACTAAAGCAGGCTTGAACTTTCTATGGATCTAGTGGAACTCTCACCATAATCTACCATAACTGCATTTAGTTCTCAGTGGAAATACAACAGCAACTTTATTTGACCGGCGACCTAAAGAAAAATGAGATCCTTAGGCACTAGCACCCAGGACATATTTTTATAGAAGGAGCCCACCCGAGTGAGATCGTGGAAATTCGCTGCCGACAGGACTCAAACTCCCGTCTGCAACCACTGTGCCCTTGCCCACTGCCCTTGCCACTGGGCTACAGCCCAGTTCTCCCGGCGACCCATTTTTGAACAGTCGCAAATCCACTGCCTTGGTTTCCCCGGTGTCTGTATAATTGGACTGGACTGAGCACCATGGCCCATTAGCTAAACTCAGTAAGCATAAAACAAAGCGCCAGGACCATTCCTCGCAGATCCTTCCGTCTCGTCTCAACATTTCTTCTACCCCAATTCTAGCTGGACCGGCCCATTTGTTCGGTTTTCCCGTTCGATGACCGCTGGTTGTGATCTTGTGGAGAGCAGCTAACTAGAGATTACCCCTTGCGGGGACCTTCAGGGATCACTTTTGATGCCTTGGGAGTACGTCAAGTGGTGCGTCTAGCCGTCGCCACATGTTGCGTGTTGGGCGCTCTCTCTGTATTTTTTTTCTGTATGCATTTTTAGGTTTAAGATGTATTTTTTCAGGTTTTTTGGCTTTTCAGTTTTTGCCCGATTTTACATGGGTTTTGGTTTCACAAACCTTTTTTTTGTGTGGGAAGAAAAGTGATTCCACAGGAAGCACAGATTTGCTTCCGCAAGAGGAACAACATACTTCTCGACAAAGAAAAAAGAAAAGGTAGACGGAACTGGTATGAAACGACTTATTAGCAGATTAATAGATCATTTTGGAATGGGATATACATCCCATATACTGGATCAACTAAAGACTCTGGGCTTCCATCAAGCCACTACTACATCGATTTCGTTAGGAATCGAGGATCTTTTAACAATACCCTCTAAGGGATGGTTAGTCCAAGACGCGGAACAACATAGTGCTTCTGGCTACATTTTGTTCTTCTAGTTTATTCATGAGAAAAAAAATCGTCGGAAAGATCACCACCCAAGAAATCGAACAATGAAAACAGTTTGGGATTTGGTCGCACGGTGGAAGAGATAAAACATTTTGAATAAACGAATCTACAAATAAAAGGGAAAAACTCTCATGTTCCAACAAGTGGCGCAACTGTACTTTTCAAAAACAAATAAAAGGTGGGAGTGACTTTTGGAGCCAAATATTGTTATATTGATTCATCAAAAGCCATAAAAGTCCCAAAAGCACATATTTAGAAGCTTTTATGGCTTTTTGGTCAAAGTGGAAAAGTTGCAAAAGCAGAAGCAAAAGCCCAAACAAACAAGGCCTTAAAGTAGTGATTTTCTCTGGTTGTAGTCTCGCGCGGTGCACACACAGGTTTCTTCCGTTTTTTCCCTTTTTCTTTCTTTTTTTTACTTTTAAAGTGTCCTTTGATTTTATCTGTTTCTTCCTCAGTTTTTTTCATTTTACTTCGTTTTCAAAGGCTTTCTTTGTTTTCTTCATGATTTCTAATGATTTTATCTTTTTCTTCATTTTATTTTTTTCTTTCTTGATTTTTAGTACTTTTCTTATTTTGCTTCTTTCTTGGTTTTCAACGATTCTCTCCGTTTTTTTTTGTTTTGTCTCTCGCCTTTCTTTGTTCCCATTCTTTTGCACTGATTTTCTTTGTTTTTCTTTTTTCGTTTTATTGGTTCCTTAATTTTTCTTAGTTTCTTTCTCCGTTTTCATTGGTTTGTTTTTTGTTCAACACATGTCGACTTATAATTTTTTACATCTACTTTTTTCCATAAAGACTGTATGTTTTTGGTATATATCTAATTCATTTTGAATACATATTTAACATTTTTTTAATTCAAGGTTAACATTTTTTGGCAAATGGTCAGCATTTTTTCTATACACATTTTTTAAAGTGCTTGATTCATGTTTTTCAAATATAAGATTAACATTTTAAAAATAGATGGCAACAGTTTTTTATATAAATTTAAAATTTGAAATGCTTGATCAGAAATTTTCAAATACAAGATAATTGTTTTTTAATAAATGGTCAACATTTTCTCTATATGCATTTAACATTTTTCAAAAGCCTAATTAACATTTTTTTTAAATACTTGTTTATCACTTTTTGAATACATGGTCAACATATTTCTATACAAATTTATTATTTTCCAAATGGTTGATTAATATTCTTCAAATACTTGTTTAACATTTTCAAAAGCCTGATTAACATTTTTTAATACATCATCAAATTTTTCATACACATTATCTTTTTTTGTGTACATGAGAAACATTTTCTCTATGCACATTTATATTTTTCAAATGCCTAGTTAACATTTTTTTTTGAAGTTTTATGGAAAGTTTTTTAAATTTATTTAGAATATTTGGAAGTGTAAACAAAACTAAAAAAGGAAAGCAAAAAACAAAAACATGGGGGAAAATGAGGTTGTGTCCTCCCATGCATGCGCCTGGGCTGGCCCATCTCGTGCCTCCCTTCACAGTGAAGCTTAAGACTAGTCACAATGGGTAGTAACTTAGACTAGTAACATGCATATGTTACTATTCTATGTTACTACCTCTATAGTGGGGAATAATATGTATGGTTTCATGCAACGCTTCATTTATTAGGTTGTAGACTCAACTTGTCTTGGTATGTGTGATGTTACAGTAACTAGCTATGTTACCGTGTGCCCCTCTTTCCTCATTAATTACTCGCCACATCATCTGTAGAGATGTATGATGTTACCACGTATGTTATTCCCACTGTGGGTAGTCTAAAGGCATTTGGAGAGCCGTTCATACCCGATACACATAAAAGCATCTTATAAGATACAGTCGATCTCGTTGGTTAAATTTACGGTCAAACTTAGATATCAAAAAACACAGGTGCACTACATTATGGAATGAAGGGAGTACTATGGAAGAGACTAACAGCAACAATTGGCAGACCTGTCGAGGATGCCCATGTTACCAAAAAGAGATAATCGATTAGTGGTATTTAGGAAGCGTCACGATTTCATCTGGTGTAGGGGAATTAAAATGAAGTGCCTACGTGTGGAGAGAGATTTCTGACAGGAAGTTTCAGAGGGCCTCTGTGTTACAATGATCTGTTCATCACGTACATTATGTGTTTTTTTTCTTCTGAAAAAGAGGTTAAAACCCCCGGCCTCTGCATCAATAGATGCATAGCCATACATACATTTGATAAATCTTCCAGTCATTCACAATGGTCGACAACTCATAAAAACAATTCTCGATTGCTGTACATATTCCTCAGCCCAAGTTGTCTACCTGTACTCCTTGAAGCTAAAGCTCTTCAGATTTATTATCTTATCAATGCATTTGATATATTATAATCCTGAAGATGAGGAGCAAAATTGCTGCAACCAATAGCCTGTTTTTTAGCCTGTTGTCGGCCGATGTTGACCATAAATTATACTCCCTCCGTCCGAAAATATTTATCGGAGAAATGAATGTATTTAGATGTATTTTAGGTCTAGATACATTCATTATTATCCATTTTACCGACGAGTATTTCCGAACGGAGGGAGTAGAACACATACACGATCGATGTGACCCGAGAACATAGTGGTTCAGTGGGAGAAATATTTTTTAGAGAAAAGGCAATAGCAATAAACTGAATGATCATTATGCTAAGCTAACGGATGGGTCTTGTCCATTACATCATTCTCTTATGATGTGATCCCGTTATCAAATGACAACACATGTCTATGGTTAGGAAATCTTAACCATCTTTGATCAACGAGCTAGTCTAGTAGAGGCTGACTAGGGACACGGTATTTGTTTATGCATTCACACATGTATTTAAATTTCCGACCAATACAATTCTAGCATGAATAATAAATATTTATCATGAATAAGGAAATATAAAATAGCAACTTTAATATTGCCTCTAGGGCATATTTCCTTCAGCATGCTCCTCCAAAAGAGTGGCGTTTCTAACCGATCTTCAATACTTAACTCTTTTAAAAAATCAACACTATTCGGTGCAAACTTGATTCAAACTATTACATCAAACTGGACTCGAAATATTTTAGATAACTCAACAAAAGTGTATAAACTAAAAAAACTACTTTCTATCTCTCTTGTTCTCCAATGTCTCCCTGTTCGATTCAGAAAGAACGCGTCTTCTCCGTCACCATCGCTATGGCCCTCGTCGCCGGCACCGCCCTAGCCCACTCCGTTGCCACCGTCGTCGCTGTCGGAGTCACTAGAGGAAGGATTGATGACCTATGGGGCCTTGTACTGCTCGTACTCACGATGGGCATAAAACCGGATACCTAATGCACGAATCCCGAAAACCTGATACCCTAAGCCCGCACCCAAAAAACCTGAACACGAACCCATAGCACGAACTCGAAAAACCCGAACACTAGATCGGGTAACAATTTTAGAAACCTGAATTTTATTTGAGAAGTTCGGGTAAGAAGCCGGCCACGATACCCGAATTACCCGAATAGCCTGAAATAATTTGGCAGCCTAGTAAAAATTGCCCATGGCGCAAACACAGATAAGGCCCAACCCAAAATCAGTCACCACAAAAGGCCGTGTCCCCGTCCGCGATACCTGAATTACCCGAATAGCCTGAAATAATTTGGCAGCCTAGTAAAAATAGCCCATGGCGCAAACACAGATAAGGCCCAACCCAAAATCAGTCACCACAAACGGGCGTGTCCCCGTCTGCGAATGCCATTTCTTGCTTATAACGAGACTGAAGGTTGGCTCGCCTCAAGGATTTCGCCTCTATGTTCTAACTTTGCCAACATATTTGTTCTTCTCGCTGTCGAGTTCACTCACTCAAGGTGTGGATTGTTGTACTGGTTGGTCTAGTTTCCGTTAAGTTTTTTTTTTCTATTTTCCCTTTTCTTTTTGTGTTTTCTTGGTTTCTTCTCGGTTTTTTTTACGGTTTTCTATTTTCTTTCCTTTTCACTAGTTGTCTTCGTTCTTTATTGCTTTTTCAATGATTTTTTATTTTCTTATTTTTCTTTGTTTTCTTTGATTTGTTTTTGTATATTTTTTGGGTTTTCATTGGTTTCTCCATTTCGTACTTTATTCATTTTTCTTTTTGTATCTTTATTGTTCATCATCGGTTTTCTTCATTTATTTGTTTTATTTTCGGTTTTCACTATTTTTCATTCTTTTTGTAGTGGCTTTCTTTGTTTTTATCATTCTATTTTTTTATTTTCAATTTCCTTTGTTTTTCGTTGGTTTTCTTTTGTATATTTGAAAAACAAATGTTGATCATGTATTTCTAAAATGTTAAACATGCATAAAAATGTTGATCATGTATACAAAAATATAGAATGTATGTTAAGTAAAAGTAGACATAAGAAACATATACTTATTTAAAAAATATTTTTATATTAAAAATGTTAAACACGTATATAAAAATCTTCTTGATGTATACAAAAAAATTGTACATGGTGTGTGAAAAAATGTTTTATTGGCATTTATAAAATGTTCCACAAATGAATAAATTTTTATACGTGTTTAAATTTTTGAAAATACATTATCAACATTTTTACACATGTTTAAAAGATTTTGAAATACATGAATTTTTTCCTACACATTACTTTTAATTTTGTACACATTTTTCCTATACATGACAAACATTTCTTTTATACACATTTAACATTTTTAAATGCATTAATATTTTATTGGCATTTATAAATTTTCCACAAATGAATAATTTGTATACATGTTTAACATACAGATTATCAAAAAACTTTATACGCGTTAAACAAGTTTTTTAAAATACATCAATAAATTGTTTTCTTACACATTTCTTTTTATTTTGTAATCATTTTTTCTATACATGACACACATGTCTTCTATACATATTTAACATATTTTAGATGCTTGATTAATATTTTTTAATGATTAATTGACAATTGCTAAATACATGATAAAAAATCATGCACATGGTATATTTTTTTTGTATACATGAGAAAGGTGTTTCTATACACATTTAACTTCTTCAAATGCTTGTTTAACATTTTCTCAAATGTTTTATGTAAAGTGTTTTTTGTAATATATATATTTAGAATATTTTTTATGTACAAACAAAATAAAAGGAAAAATATGTACACAACCTGAATTGATCTTGCACCACATTGATCAAGGCAAACAACTCGAGCCACTGTGACTCGTGCATGTTTGATGAAGATATCGTGCAGTGCGCCTGGTATGCACTTCTTGCGGCCCACCTGGCCCATAAACACGCCGCTCCGCGGGGGCGAGGGTAGTTTCCACCTTGCGTCAGGCGAGACACACGGCCGCCCGTCCTTGTGCAAGCGCCTGCATCTCCGATCCCCAATGGACATCACCCAGTCCCAGTGCCACTGCGGTCACCGCCATAGCACCACGCCCCACCACAAAGGTTAAGGGACATTGGTCTGTCACCAATCCACGTCTGTGTCATCATGACGAGCAAGCCGTAGGTGGAGGACATCATCTATCCATCGACTCGAATGGCCTAAATGCCTCGTCTCACCTCATCTTCCCCGACGGTCGACGCGAGTCCACGAGGCCCACGACGACGATGCCTCCCCAACATGACACATGCTCCCAACTCACGGTGATAGGCGTCCTCCTCGTTCCATAATCAGTGTCGCCAACACGAAGCCAACCACCAAAGCATCGACCAACATAAATCGCTCCCTCCTCTAGTCCTATGTTGTCATTTGAGAAGTGCCAGAGGAGGCAACCTAGCTAGTGATGCACATTGTTTTGCTGATGTTCCTGACTTTCTGGGAGGCAACCCGGTGAGTGATGCATAACTACTATTCCCGACTTCATGTGAAGTGCAAACTTTGTATGTGTCATGTTGAATTGATGTTATTGTGGACTTGTAGTCATTTGGTTGTTATGGTGCTAGAAGCCTGGAGTACTACTAAAATTTTGTTGAAGTGCCACTGAAATGTCTATTATGTTGTTGCATTGCTGTTATTTTGTGGTTGTTTTGCTATCATCTGTTGTTATGCTATTATGTTGCTAATGATGCAGAAATGGGTCAAAATGCTGCTGAAATGTTGTGCAAACTTGACCTTTTGATGTCAATGTTCTTCACTATTTTTGTAAATCGTGTAGTATTTCAGGATTTCCCGAACCCAAGCCCGAAATTCCAGGTACCCAAATTGTCAGGTAGTAATTTTTCGGGTATTGATTTTGATAACGTAAAATATTTTGTACCCAAATTACCCAGCCCAAATTTTGGGTAAACCCAAACGCCCAATGTGAACTCATACAGCCGGCGATCCGGGTAAAGGCGACGGAGCTTCGCCATGTACGCTTCGCCGGCTTGCTCCACCTCGAGGCACTCGCAGGACGCCGACCTTCTCGCATCTCCCGTGTTGTGGCCACCCGAGGGTCGACCAATGCCACACGCGGTAGGCCATCGAGGAAGTTGCATCGGGTGTTGGGGCCGTGGAGGTATACGGGCAATATGTCGTATTCCTGCGTCACCTGCACCGCCAAGGGGAAAGATCCAGTCCAAATGCGCTCATGGGTGTCACTGTCGGTGATTTCCATGACCCACGTCCCACACCGCCGCCGCTGCACCCCAAGGTATTTCCGCTACATCGATGGCGGAGGCGGTGAGAGGTCGGGTGGAGGAAGCACCGTCGCGGCCATGACCTCGGGACTGCGCGTGGCGGTGTGGATCCGCACTAGGATGGGCGATAGGGATTAGCGGCTGGATCTGGCCATTATCTGCAGCGGTACAATGCCAAAATGGGTGGAGGTGGGGGTGGGGGAATGCCGGCGAGGCCTGGGCGGCGTCAGAATGGAAGATGAGGACAGGTGGGGGTGTGGGGATTTGTACTCCGCGGGTGGGTGGCGGAGTATATTTAACAGCCGTGACTGCCGCGGAGTAAAAAAATCCTCCACTGGATGTTTGAGGAGTTAAATAAGGTGTCGGTTAGAGGAGAAAAACCAAATTTATCCTTTTCTAACAAGTTATATCGATTATAGATGTTCTAAGCACCATGGCCCATTAGCCTAACTCAGCCTGAGGATAAAACAAACAAGTAAATCTATCTAGTATCTATCTTCTACCTCTATAAAAGCACCACAGGGGCAAACATAAAACATCTTAGCTATCTATCCATGCGATCTAACGGTCGAAAGCCTTCCAATGTTGAGCATCAACCGTGTTAAGTGCCTTGACAAATCACTAATCACACTAATCAATCCCTAATCCTTATAGCACTAATATATATATAAGATAGTCAATGTAAACATTTAATTTTATAATACTTTGTTTGTTCCTGCCATGCTTAAATTTAAATGTCACAAATATATTTGATAATATAGGAATGGTTTGATTTTTTCTATGGAGAGGTAAAATTAATGGTGCATATAACAATCACCAAAAACAAGATATCTCACTCTCTTTTAGCATTGCTTGTGCTCCTACTTCACATGAATTTTGAAAAATAAAATGATAGACGACTATGCTTTCCAGCGCGATCCAACTCCCTTGTAAATATCCAACAAACTGAAAGATGACACAACTATTTGCCCCACTTCTTTATTCATGCTATTTTCTTTATTAGATAAATAAATTCTATGATGCTCTGTTTTGTTTTGTTTTGTTTTTCTTTCACAAAAATGTTCCATTGTTATAGGCGTGTGATGAGAAACATACCACCGAGTGTGCTTAGAAAGTTGACGTCATGTATATCAGTGTATGATCTATTATTTCAGTTCAAATGAACCATTAAAAGTTTTTATTAGCTCTACACATGAATAATTTTACAAAATGGTAGAAATGCCACAACTTGGACTTCCGTCCCGTGTTGATCGCATCACATTTTAACAATATGGACTCAGAATTAGATTCAAATATTTTCCAATAATCTTTCCTCAAGTTACGAAAAATAAATCTACAAATCTTGCAAACAAATATACATACAAAATTCATGTATCCAGATACATCCGTTTCAGCGATAACTAATATGGATCGAAGGGAGTAACATATTTTTTTGATGGTTATGAATTAAAAACTCAAGCAAATGGTTTATTTTGCTATAAAAAGTTATAGTGGCCTTCATGTATTGTTTTCCAACAGAACTGTTGTATATTCTGATGAGATGGTATCTTTATTTGGAAGGAAAATTATATCAGCTCAAGATGTTGCCCGTTCACGTGGCCTCACGCGTTAGCACCACAGGCGGTGACTATTCTCTGGCAGTGACCACATGCATGGTGGCAATCTGCAAAGATCCGAACAGGCCAACGTCAGATTCCAAACTCTACTAGCGACTAGCGACAGAAACAAAACGTCTGTTTGTATGATTTCCCATCTGCGCATTTTTTGAATACAACACTTTTAACTTCACTGAGACTATAGCTTGACAAAAGCAAAACTTTTCTGCAAGAGTGTGACGGGTGGCATAGCATGAGTGGACGAACCTAACCGCTGCAGAGACGGGTCATGGATTGGGATTGTGGGGAGTATTGTGGGTATCATTTACTAGTCTTTTTTTCCATGCAGTGACGTGTGCGATGATGTGGTTGATCTTGTTCTACACATCTGATTTTTCCTACAAGTAGGGAATCAACCACACCACTGTTGGTTGAATCGAGTCGAGTGGAAGGCTGTTGTTAGCCATGGCCTCCGGTGAAGGAGGAGACAAATACCGGTCGTTCCTGCACGGCGACGGCGAGAAGAACACGGTGTGGAGGCATGGAGGCCCTCCCAACTACGACCTGGTGAACAAGCTCTTCGAGGATGAGCGGACCAAGGTACGTAGTACTAAACCTGCCCACGGTCGAATGCTTCCTTCGGTGGTGTGCACGGATTAGTAGCTTGGAACTGCCAAAACGTCTTACATTGGTGAACAGATGTGATAGCAGAGTAAAAAGTTCTTCATCTTGGAAGTTAAATTTGTTCACATGCATGGCTTGGGTGCAACAGGAATGGCCCGAGGGGTCTCTGGAAGAGAAGGTGCAGCGGCTGCTCAAAACTTGGGAGATGGAGTTGGTCCACAAGGTGCGGCCCGAGGACCAGAAGAGCGTCAACCCCAAGAACTACTCCGCCACCACCAACGGTACAAAAATCAACACCTCAACACATACAATCATCAACCAGCACAAAGACAAAAATGGAACAAAACAAAACTTTGTTGCAGGGCTGAAGCCTCTGACGCGGGAGGAGGTGGCGGCCATGGGCGGCTACAACGCGTTCCTGGCGACCACGCTGCCGCCGGAGCACCGCATCTACGACCCGGACGCGGAGTCGGTGGAGTCGGCCACGTCCACGTTCCTCACGGCGTTCCCCCGGGGCTTCGCCATCGAGGTGCTGGACGTCTACAGCGGCCCGCCCAGGATCGCCTTCAAGTTCCGCCACTGGGGCTACATGGAGGGCCCGTTCAAGGGCCACCCTCCGCACGGCCGCCGCGTCGAGTTCTTCGGCGTCTGTGTCTTCCACGTGAGTTCATTTGATTGATTGGCAGTAATTCATTCATGGTGGTATATCGATCGTTCGTTGCTCTTCGAATGTTTAAGTGGCCTGCAACGCTGTGATGATGATAGGTTGATGAGGACACCAAGGTGGAGAAGGCGGAGTTCTTCTACGAGCGTGGCAACTTTCTTGCAAGCTTCTTGAGTGCGCCTGCTTCTGCTTCTGCTTCTGCTGCGTCGGCTTCAGGCTGCCCTGTGATGAGAGGAGACTGAAGCGCGACGGAATCGACGAAACATGCATGTCACTAGCTAGTATTGTCTCCAGAATTCGGATTTGGCTATGTTCCATGTAATGCCAAGAAATGTTTAAATATAAAAAATTCAACCCATCGATTATATTATCGGTGTTTTTTTAGCGGTGGGGGCAGGTCCAACCTCATGTGGCGGACTATTTTATCGGTGTTTTTTTGGCTATATTATCTGGCGGACTATTTTGGTGGGGGCAGGTCCAACCTCATGTGGCGGACTATATTATCGGTGTTTTTTTGGCTATATTATCTGGCGGACTATTTTGGTGGGGGCAGGTCCAACCTCATGTGGACAAGTGTTCGCGATTCCTAGGCGCGGGATGGGTGAGAGGCTTCGGACGAAAGATCTGTGCTTTGCCACTACCAGCCGCGATGCATGCGGGTGTAGCGTCTGTCTTCAGGGAGTCCTTGTGGTCCCTCTCCCCGCGCCAAGGCTCCGGGTGAAAACCCTCGACCACTCTTCGCTCATGGTTGTTGAAATATATTGCCTGCCTCCCTCCATCAGTTCGGACTTTTAGATGAGTTGGTCGGTGCATGAATTCAATATGGTATCAGAGCCAAGAGGTCTTGAGTTCAAGACCCTGCCAACGCAGTATTAAATAAAAACGATTATGCGGCCTACACCGATCCCACGTCTAAGGACTACAATAGCCTAGACGTGGGGGGGGGTGTTGAAATATATTGCCTGCCTCCCTCCATCAGTTCGGACTTTTGGATGAGTTGGCCGGTGCATGAATTCAATATCAGTTTCGCTTCGCAGTCCCAGGCGCGTGCTCATGCTATTCGCACTGCGCTTGGAGTGGTGAAGCTTAATGACCTCACCGTCACCGACTACTTCAACAAGGTGACGGGTATGACTGAGACACTTGCCTCCATTGGCAAGGCTCTTGGTCCAGAGGAGTTCACCTCTTATGTGCTCAACGGACTGAGTGATGACTATGATAATTTGGTGGAGATTATCAATGGTCGTGACACTCCCATCCAGCCGCATGAGTTGTACGTGCGTCTCCTCGCTACGGAGCAACGCATCCAGGCTCGCCGCTCTACGTCAAGTTTCCCTTCCGCCAACGCTGCAACACGTGGGAAGGGCAAGACTTACAAGCGACCAACTGGTGGCAAACCTCCGCCGACCGTGCCTAACTCGCGGAACACCACTACCTCGACAGGAGGTCGAGTCTGTGCCTTTTGTCTTTCATGTGGCGCTCAGGTCCCCTGCCAGCTATGTTGACTTGATGGTCACCTTGCCTCCCGATGTCATCGCCGCTTCAAGCAGGATTTCTTGGGGATCGGGAACAATGGCAAGGGTAATGAGAAGCAGGCTGCATTGACGAGTCATGAGCAGTGGCATACTCCTTCCTATCCAGTTGATGCATCTTGGTACATTGATACGGGAGCTACCAATCACCTGACAAGTGAGATGGGCAAGCTCTCTACATAGGAGCCATACCGTGGACATGATCAAGTTTGCACCGCTAATGGGGAAGGTATGCACATCTCACATATTGGTCAGGCATCACTTATTACACGTCGATCCACACAATTACGTCTTCTAATGTCCTTCGTGTTCCTACTGTTTCACATAGTTTGCTTTTAGTTCCTAAACTTACTCGTGATAATAATATTCTTGCTGAATTTCATCCTTTTCATTTTTTTTGTTAAGGACCGGGACAAGAGGGACGTACTCCTTAGAGGTCGACTGCGTAATAATGGTCTCTATGCACTTGATGTGCCATCAACTCCTAGTGCTTTCAGCGGTGTTTGTGTGTCTCCATCACATTGGCATGCGCGCCTTGGTCATCCTGCCACTCCCATCGTTCGCCATGTACTTCATCGTCATGAGCTTCCAGTAGTGTCAAGTAAACATGTTGATGCAGTTTGTGATGCCAATCAGCAAGGCAACAGTCATCAGCTTCCTTTTTTCGAGTCAAGTCGTGTAGTCAATAAACCGCTTGAACTTGTGTTCTCGGATGTATGGGGCCATGCCCAAACCTCTGTTAGTGGTCATAATTACTATGTCAGTTTCATTGATGGTTACAGTCGGTTCACTTGGCTTTATCTGTTGGGGAACGTAGTAATTCCAAAAAAATTCCTACGCACACGCAAGATCATGGTGATGGCATAGCAACGAGAGGGGAGAGTGTATGTCCACGTACCCTCGTAGACCGTAAGCGGAAGCGTTAGCACAACGCGGTTGATGTAGTCGTACGTCTTCACGATCCGACCGATCCAAGCACCGAACGTACGGAGTCTCCGAGTTCAGCGCACGTTCAGCTCGATGACGTCCCTCGAACTCCGATCCAGCCGAGTGTCGAGGAGAGTTCCACAAGACGACGGCGTGGTGACGATCTTGATGTTCTACGGCGCGGGGCTTCGCCTAAGCTTCGCGACGATATGACCGATGTGGAATATGGTGGAAGGGGGCACCGCACACGGCTAAGGAACGATCTGTAGATCAACTTGTGTGTCTATGGGGTGCCCCTTGCCCCCGTATATAAAGGAGCAAGGGGGGTGCGGCCGGCCCTAGGAGGAGGCGCGCCGGAGGAGTCCTACTCCCACCGAGTAGGACTCCCCCTTCCTAGTTGGATTAGGACTTGGGGGAGGGAAGAGGGAGGGGCGCCCCCTTCTCCTTGTCCTATTCGGACTAGGGGGGGAGGGGGCGCGCGGCCTGCCCTGGTCGGCCCTTCCTCTTCTCCCTCATGGCCCACTAAGGCCCATTAACCCCGGGAGGTTCCAGTAACCCCGGTGTTCGGTAAAATCCGTTTTCACGGAACCATTCAAGTCAAACATAGGCTTCAATATATCAATCTTTATGTCTCAACCATTTGAGACTCCTCGTCATGTCCGTGATCACATCCGGGACTCGAACAAACTTCGTACATCAAAACTTATAAACTCATAATAAAGCTGTCATTGAAGCGTTAAGCGTGCGGACCCTACGGGTTCGAGAACTATGTAGACATGACCTAGAACCATTCTCGGTCAATAACCAATAGAGGACCTGGATGCCCATATTGGTTCCTACATATTCTCGAAGATCTTTATCGGTCAAACCGCATAACAACATACTTTGTTCCCTTTGTCATCGGTATGTTACTTGCGAGATTTGATCGTCGGTATCAATACCTAGTTCAATCTCGTTACCGGCAAGTCTCTTTACTCGTTCCGTGTCGTCATCTCATAACTAACTCATTAGTTACATGCTTGCAAGGCTTAGGTGATGAGTATTACCGAGAGGGCCCAGAGATACCTCTCCAGAGCAATCGGAGTGACAAATCCTAATCTCGAATTATGCCAACCCAACATGTACCTTTGGAAACACCTGTAGTGCACCTTTATAATCACCCGATTCGTTGTGACGTTTGGTAGCACACAAAGTGTTCTTCCGATAAGCAGGAGTTGCACAATCTCATAGTTGCGGGAACTTTGTATAAGTCATGAAGAAAGCAATAGCAAGTATACTAAGCGATCAAGTGCTAGGCTAACAAAATGGGTCATGTCAATCACATCATTCTTCTAATGAAGTGATCCCACTAATCAAATGACAACACATGTCTATGGTTAGGAAACATAACCATCTTTGATTAATGAGCTAGTCAAGTAGAGGCATACTAGTGACTATAGTTTTGTCTATGTATTCACACATGTATCATGTTTCCGGTTAATACAATTCTAGCATGAATAATAAACATTTATCATGATATGAGGAAATAAATAATAACTTTATTATTGCCTCTAGGGCATATTTCCTTCAGTCTCCCACTTGCACTAGAGTCAATAATCTAGATTACATAGTAATGATTCTAACACCCATGGAGTCTTGGTGCTGATCATGTTTTGCTCGTGAGAGAGGCTTAGTCAACGGGTCTGCAACATTCAGATCCATATGTATCTTGCAAATCTCTATGTCTCCCACTTGGACTTGGTTCCGAATGGAATTGAAGCGTCTCATGATGTGCTTGGTCCTCTAGTGAAATCTGGATTCCTTTGCCAAAGCAATTGCACCAGTATTATCACAGAAGATCTTCATTGGTCCCGATGCACTAGGTATGACACCTAAATCGGAAATAAACTCCTTCATCCAGACTCCTTCATTTGCCGCTTCAGAAGCAGCTATGTACTCCGCTTCACATGTAGATCCCGCCACGACGCTTTGTTTAGAACTGCACCAACTTACAGCTCCACCGTTTTGAAGGAAATATGCCCTAGAGGCAATAATAAAGTTATTATATATTTCCTCATATCATGATAAATGTTTATTATTCATGCTAGAATTGTATTAACCGGAAACATAATACATGTGTGAATATATAGACAAACAGAGTGTCACTAGTATGCCTCTACTTGACTAGCTTGTTAATCAAAGATGGTTATGTTTCCTAACCATGAACAAGGAGTTGTTATTTGATTAACAAGGTCACATCATTAGTTGAATGATCTGATTGACATGACCCATTCCGTTAGCTTAGCACACGATCGTTTAGTATGTTGCTACTGCTTTTATCCATGACATATACATGTTCCTATAACTATGAGATTATGCAACTCCCGTTTACCGGAGGAACACTTTGGGTGCTACCAAACGTCACAACGAATCGGGTGATTATAAAGGAGTACTGGTGTCTCCAAAGGCAGATGTTGGGTTGGCGATTTCGAGATTAGGTTTTGTCACTCCGATAGTCGGAGAGGTATCTCTCGGCCCTTTCGGTAATGCACATCACTTAAGCCTTGCAAGCATTGTAACTAATGAGTTAGTTGCGAGATGATGTATTACGAACGAGTAAAGAGACTTGCCGTAACGAGATTGAACTAGGTATTGGATACCGACGATCGAATCTCGGGCAAGTAACATACCGATGACAAAGGAACAACGATGTTGTTATGCGGTCCGACCGATAAAGATCTTCGAGAATATGTAGGAACCAATATGGGCATCCAGGTCCCGCTATTGGTTATTGACCGGAGACGTGTCTCGGTCATGTCTACATTGTTCTCGAACCGTAGGGTCCGCACGCTTAAGGTTTCGATGACGGTTATATTATGAGTTTATGTATTTTGATGTACCGAAGGAGTTCGGAGTCCCGGATGTGATCACGGACATGACGAGGAGTCTCGAAATGGTCGAGACATAAAGATTGATATATTGGAAGCCTATATTTGGAGTTCGGAATGGTTCCGGGTGAAATCGGGAATTTACCGGAGTACCGGGAGGTTACCGGAACCCCCCCGGGAACTATATGGGCCATAGTGGGCCTTAGTGGAAAGGAGAAAGGGCCAGCCCTAGGTGGCCGCGCGCCTCCCCCCTTTCCCTAGTCCTACTAGGACTAGGAAAGGTGGGCCGGCCCCCTCTCTCTGTTTTCCCCTCCGGTGAATCCTATTCCAACTAGGAAAGGGGGAATCCTACTCCCGGTGGGAGTAGGACTCCCCATGGCGCGCCATAGAGAGGGCCGGCCTCCTCCTCCCTCCCTCCTTTATATACGGGGGCAGGGGCACCCCATGGACACACAAGTTTGATCTACGGACCGTTCCTTAGCCGTGTGCGGTGCCCCCCTCCACCATATTCCACCTCGGTCATATCGTCGCGAAGCTTAGGCGAAGCTCTGCGCCGGTAGAACATCAAGATCGTCACCACGCCGTCGGCCGACGAAACTCTCCTCCCCGGCTCTCACTGGATTGGAGCCCGAGGAGCGCCATCGAGCTGTACGTGTGTCAAGAACTGGGCGCCGAGTAACGGCGCCGGATCGGTCGGATCGCGAGGAGAACGACGACTACTTCCTCTACGTTGTGATCGCTTCCGCCGGGTCACGAGGGTACGAGACAACACTCTCCTCTCGTTGCTATACATCACCATGATCTTGCGTGTGCGTAGGAAATTTTTGAAATTACTACGTTCCCCAACAAAGATGGCATCCGAGCCTAGGTTTTTATGGTTTGATGTTTTGCACGAGTAGAACACAAGTGAGTTGTGGGCGATACAAGTCATACTACCTACCAGCATGTCATACTTTGGTTCAGCGGTATTGTGAGATGAAGCTCTACGCGTACGCTTACGCGAGACTGGTTTCACCGCTACGAGCACTTGTTGCTTAAAGGTGACTGGCGGGTGTCTGTCTCTCTCACTTTAGTTGAACCGAGTGTGGCTACGCCCGGTCCTTGTGAAGGTTAAAACGGAGTCTATTTGACAAACTATCGTTGTGGTTTTGATGCGTAGGTAAGAACGGTTCTTGCTAAAGCCCGTAGCAGCCACGTAAAATTTGCAACAACAAAGTAGAGGACGTCTAACTTGTTTTTGCAGGGCATGTTGTGATGTGATATGGTCAAGACGTGATGCTATATTTTATTGTATGAGATGATCATGTTTTGTAACCGAAGTTATCGGCAACTGGCAGGAGCCATATGGTTGTCGCTTTATTGTATGAAATGCAAACGCCCTGTAATTGCTTTACTTTATCACTAAGCGGTAGCGATAGTCGTAGAAGCAATAGATGGCGTAAACAACAACGATGCTACGATGGAGATCAAGGTGTCGCGCCGGTGACGATGGTGATCACGACGGTGCTTCGGAGATGGAGATCACAAGCACAAGATGATGATGGCCATATCATATCACTTATATTGATTGCATGTGATGTTTATCCTTTATGCATCTTATCTTGCTTTGATTGACGGTAGCATTATAAGATGATCTCTCACTAAAATTATCAAGAAGTGTTCTCCCTGAGTATGCACCGTTGCCAAAGTTCGTCGTGCCCAGACACCACGTGATGATCGGGTGTGATAAGCTCTACGTCCATCTACAACGGGTGCAAGCCAGTTTTGCACACGAGAATACTCGAGTTATACTTGACGAGCCTAGCATATGCAGATATGGCCTCGAACACGGAGACCGAAAGGTCGGCGTGAATCATATAGTAGATATGATCAACATAAGATGTTCACCATTGAAAACTACTCCATCTCACGTGATGATCGGTTATGGTTTAGTTGATTTGGATCGCGTGATCACTTAGATGACTAGAGAGATGTCTGTCTAAGTGGGAGTTCTTAAGTAATATGACTAATTGAACTTAAATTTATCATGAACTTAGTCCTGGTAGTATTTTGTAAATTATGTTGTAGATCAATAGCTCGCGTTGTTGCTTTCATATGTTTGTTTTTGATATGTTCCTAGAGAAAATTGTGTTGAAAAATGTTAGTAGCAATGATGCGGATTCGATCCGTGATCGGAGGTTTATCCTCATTGCTGCACAGAAGAATTATGTCCTTAATGCACCGCTAGGTGACAGACCTATTGCAGGAGCAGATGCAAACGTTATGAACGTTTGGCTAGCTCAATATGATGACTACTTGATAGTTTAAAGTGCACCATGCTTAACAGCTTAGAATCGGGACTTCAAAGACGTTTTGAACGTCATGGACCATATGAGATGTTCCAGGAGTTGAAGTTAATATTTCAAGCAAATACCCGAGTTGAGAGATATGAAATCTTCAACAAGTTCTATAGCTAAAAGATGGAGAAGAATCGCTCAACTAGTGAGCATGTGCTCAGATTGTCTGGGTACTTCAATCGCTTGAATCAAGTGGGAGTTAATCTTCTAGATAAGATAGTGATTGACAGAATTCTCTAGTCACCATCACCAAGTTAGTAGAACTTCGTGATGAACTATAGTATGCAAGGGATGATGAAAATGATTCCCGAGTTTTTCATGATGATGAAATCGATGAAGGTAGAAATCAAGAAAGAACATCAAGTGTTGATGGTTAACAAGACCACTAGTTTCAAGAAAAGGGCAAAGGGATGGAAGGGAACTTCAAGAAGAACGGCAAGCAAGTTGCTGCTCAAGTGAAGAAGCCCAAGTCTGGACCTAAGCCTGAGACTAAGTGCTTCTACTGCAAAGGGACTGGTCTTTGGAAGCGAACTACCCCAAGTATTTGGCGGATAAGAAGGATGGCAAAGTGAACAAAGGTATATTTGATATACATGTTATTGATGTGTACTTTACTAGTGTTTATAGCAACCCCTCGGTATTTGGTATTGGTTCAGTTGCTAAGAGTAGTAACTCGAAACGGGAGTTGCAGAATAAACAGAAACTAGCTAAGGGTGAAGTGACGATGTGTGTTGAAAGTAGTTTCAAGATTGATATGATCATCATCGCACACTCCCTATACTTTCGGGATTAGTGTTGAACCCAAATAAATGTTATTTGGTGTCTGCGTTGAGCATGAATATGATTTGATCGTGTTTATTGCAATACGGTTATTCATTTAAGTAAGAGAATAAACTGTTGTTCATTTACATGAATAAAACCTTATATGGTTACACACCCAATGAAAATGGTTCATTGGATCTCGATCGTAGTGATACACATATTCATAATATTGAAACCAAAAGATGCAAAGTTAATAATGATAGTGCAACTTATTTGTGGCACTGCCTTTTAGGTCATATTGGTGTAAAGCGATGAAGAAACTCCATCTTGATGGAATTTTGGAATCACTTGATTATGAATCACTTGATGCTTGTGAACCATGCCTCATGGGCAAGATGACTAAGACTCCGTTCTCCGGAACAGTGGAGCGAGCAACTGACTTATTGGAAATAATACATATTGATGTATGCGATCCAATGAGTGTTAAGGCTCGCGGCGGGTATTGTTATTTTCTGACCTTCACAGATGATTTGAGCAGATATGGGTATATCTACTTGATGAAACATAAGTCTGAAATAGTTGAAAGGATTCAAAGAATTTCAGAGTGAAGTGGAAAAATCATCGTGATAAGAAAATAAGGTTTCTACGATTTGATCGCGGGGACAAATATTTAAGTTACGAGTTTGGTCTTCAATTAAAACAATGTGGAATAGTTTCACAAATTCATGCCACCTGGAACACCAGATCATAATGGTGTGTCCGAACGTCATAATCGTACTTTATTGGATATAGTACAATCTATGATGTTTCTTACCGATTTACCAATGTCGTTTCGGGATCATGCATTAGAGACAACTGCATTCACGTAGGGCACCATCTAAATCCGTTGAGACGACACTATATGAACTGTGGTTTAGCAAGAAACCCAAGTTGTCGTTTCTTAAAGTTTGGGGCTGCGATGCTTATGTGAAAAAGTTTCATCCTGATAAGCTCAAACCCAAATCGGAGAAATGTGTCTTCATAGGATACCCAAAGGAGACAGTTGGGTACACCTTCTATCACAGATCCGAAGGCAAGACATTCGTTGCTAAGAATGGATCCTTTCTAGAGAAGGAGTTTCTCTCGAAAGAAGTGAGTGGGAGGAAAGTAGAACTTGATGAGGTAACAGTACTACACTAGTAGAAAACCACCAATCAGTCCCGGTTCGTAAGGGCCTTTAGTCCCGGTTCGGGAACCGGGACTAATGGGTCGTTACTAATACCTCAACCCATTAGTCCCGGTTCAGAAACGAACCGGGACCAATGAGCCTCCACGTGGCCCGTGCGCCGAGCCGGTCGAGGGCCTTTGGTCCGGTTGGTGGCTCCAACCGGGACCAAAAGGCGCCCACGTGTCTGCATTCCAAATGGCCTGGTTTTTGTTTTTTTTTGAAAGGAGGGGGTTGGGGGTTTTGGGGGTTAATTTAGGTGCTTCATTAGCTAGCTAATTAATAGAGAGAAGTGTCCTCTCTTAATTATGTCCGTGCTTGCTCGACGCCACGTAGTAAATATACATAAGTGATCGAGAGAACCATTCAATCTGAAGTTCGTCATGCATACCGAGAGAAGTGATCGATCGACCTCTCCTTCTCGAGAGATTGGTCGAACAACAAGTTTTCTGGCTACATACATGTACAATCTATATAAGATCTCTTAATTACAAACCACTAGGATTTGAATTCAAGTTCCACATGGTATTCTCCGGCTTTCTCGATGACGTGATCAAGAAAGAATCCCGCCAATTCCTCTTGAATTGCTTTCATGCGGTCTGGTGGTAGGAGTTCATCCCGATCCGCCAAGTCTAATTAATTTAAAGAAGGGGTTAATTAATACATATATATGAATGAAACTCAACAGAAATGATGGTGTAATAAAATGAAATTGCGAATATTATTGCTTACGCACTTCATATTGTCTTCTAGAGTAGCCCCGCTTGTTTTTCAATGTCGCGTTGTGGATGAACTCGCACACGTAGTATCCATGTAAATCATTCCTTCCTCCTGCCACAAGCACTTTTACGAGAAATAGAGGTCAATCAAACTGATAATGAAGCATTATATAAATGGAATTGATGAAAGTATAGCTATAGAATCAACGGAGATGCGCCAAGAGTACTTACTTTGGTATGTATATCGCAGCTCCTTGGCAGTCCCGAGCTTGTGCGGTGAACTGTTTCCAAACCCTGCAAGACAAAGAAAATATTTGTTATTACTTGAGATATCAAGAAATGAATAAAAAGTTGCCGATATGGTGCGATAATGATCGATTGAACTTACTTGCTGAGCATGTCGGTCATGTCCGCATAGGTCTTTGGGATCTTTCCGTCTCGAGTCTAAGACGGTTACTAGTCCACGCTCAAGCTTAATCTCCGAGAAGAATATAGTGGTACCTACACGCAAGCATAACTCATCAATTACATTAACCTCGCCGAGTAATAAGGAAAACCGAATATGCACACGACAAGAACACTCACGGGCCGTGGTAAGGAAAGAGTATGGTATCTTTGTTTTGATTTTTATCAATGATTGTAGCAAGTTGTCCTCGGCCTCTTGCGCGCTTTTTAACTAGAAAAACATCTATGATATTTGTGTTAATGAACCCAATATCATAGATTTCATTTTTTTGCACTCGGCGATCTTCAATCTGCATAATATATTGAGGATAATTAATTATAAATACATGCAATGAAAGAGCCGAGCTATATATCTGAGACTAATTAATGACGAAATAGTACTTACAGCAGTAGCAAAAGACCATTAATTTATCGAGGGCCTTTTGATTGAAGAACTCGAAGAACTCCTCAAATGGAATAGACAACAGATCATTTGAAACGAGGTCGTGCTCCTCTTTAATATTCAGATACAAAGTGTTCATCCCCTCAGACTCTCTGCAGGTTTTCATGTACCAACTGTGGAATCTTCGCATCATTGTTGTCAGAGACTTTTCATCTTTGACGAGAGGCTTCCCGTACTCGTATCTAAATAAGTCCACCTCCATGAAATCAGGAAGTGCATCGTCAGGCAGGTAATCTCCAAGATTGCCATAACCGGCCACCGTGCCCGGAGGATTAGACACATTCAGCGAGGGGCACGATTGCTGTGCTTGTTCGCCGAGCTGGGCAATTTTTTTCCCCTTTGCCCGTTGTTCTTTTGACCTTTTATCCCTGACAGTAGTTCCGACCGCTTGGCTTGGAGATATGTACATTCAAGAATGCGCTCATAGTTGGTTCTCGGCGGAGACTTTGGTGGTTTCCTCAGGGCATCGAGAGTGCGCTTTGCTTTCACCGGATCGACCTTCTCCTCCGGAGGTGGATGTATCTTTGCTTTAACCCCTTCAAAGAACTCCTTCACTTGGCTCTGCACGATCGATCGTTTTCCTCCTTGCTCCTCTCATACGGTAACTTCTCTACAGGCTTTAGAGGTGGACCGTGTCTGATTGCCTCTCTCTTCTTGTGCTGCTAGACGCCGGAGCAGACGGAGCGGCTGCGGCGTCTGTCTTCCTTCGTGCTTGCTTACGAGGCGGAGGAGAAGGACTACGACGCGCCGGAGCAGCCGGGCGGGCGGGTCTCTTCCGCCTTTCGGGCGAGGCGGAGAAGGAGGAGGCGGAGTGCCGCCACGCCGCCGGAGAAGGGGCGGAGTGCCGCCACGCGTGCCTCGATCTTCACTCACGGAGGAGGAGGCGGTGGAGGAGGCGGAGTGCCCCGACTCGCCGGATGAGGAGGAGGAGGCGGAGGCGCCCATTCTGAAGGTCGATGAGCTCCTTCCGCCATAGGCATGGAGTCTTGAGCAGTAACCCAGCCTAGTCTCCCCTTCACCGTAGGGTGCTCAAGCCGAGGTCCTCAAATCCTCCGTTATTTCATCAACCATCACCTTAGCAAATCATACGAATCGGTGGCAGTGATAAGTTGTGCCGGGTCCACTAGGATAAACTTGGCCAACAGCCGCCTTGACCTTCAAATTCATGCATCGCGCCATAATGTGGCAATTTTGAGACTCGTGATACCATCCACGGATAGCTGGCAGGAGCCGTCAAGACATGCTCCGGCTGAAGCAGCTCGGTGGAAGCAACGCTGCTTCGCGCTGAGATGGCGGGGTAGCCGGGGAAGCTTCGCATGTCGTTTGTCGCGATCTGCCGCTTCTCGGTCCTCTTCTCGATCCTCTAGCCCCATTACCCTTCCAAGCAGCGCCTGCATTTGGTCATGCTCCACTTTCTTCCTCCTCTCGTGGGTTTTATAACCCCTGCGTCCGGAAAACCAACCTTCCACGGAAGCGAGCCTGGCGTGCCTCGTGTCCGCCCAGGTGCTCGGGATTCCTAAGGGCCATTGTGAGCTCGTCCTTCTCCCTGTTTGGAACGAACGTCCCTCATTGCAAAGCAGCAATATATTGTCGAAGTTTCTTGACTGGTGTTTGCGAGTTGCTCGCTCGTCCATCGACACCGCCTGTTATAGGTCCAAGGTTCCGCCAGCCCCAAGAACCAAGTCCGCAACGGTCCGCCAGCAGATCGTCTCGGTTCGATCCCTTTTCAAGCAGATCATGCTCAGCCTTGGACCACTTAGGCGGGCTTTGAGGTAGCCACGACCCGTGCGATGGTGAAGCGTCTTCTTCGCAGCATTTTTCTTGTTTGTCTCCGACATCTTCTTACTCTTTTCCGATGTCATGTGGGCCACAAATGCGGGCGATGATCTTTGATCTTCTCATATTTGCCGATGAATTCTGGTGTCTCTTTTTCGGACAAACTGGTTCAGCTCTTTCCTCCACCTCCTCATTAGGCCAGCCATCTTCTTAAGAGCACAAGACTTGATTAATTGCTCTTTAACGGCTTCTCGGATCCGCCTCTGGCGGTAGGGTGAAATTTGCCTTCAGCTCATTCCAAAGATCTTCTTTCGCATATCATTGACATAAGACACCTCGGCGTCTTCATCCTTAGCAGCTTATACCATTCTTTGGATCTTGATCGATCCTGTCCCTAACAAGAACCCCGTGACCGAGCGTAAAATGCCTTCTTTGTCGGTTGGGTTTAATCGGTTCGCCGTCGGGCGCGATTTCTATGATCTCAAACTTTTCATCCGAGCTCAACTTTTCTTGGGCCTCGTCTCCGTCAAGTTGTGCTCGATCCGGAGGGCTAGAAATTATAAGGAAGAAAGACGACGATTACTTAATATGTGTACATATACCAAAACAATGGATGCATCAATTAACTTGTCAAGACGGGCTTAACTAATATATATATACCTGGCGGACTCGGTTCGGTGACTCGGCTCGCACGGTCTCCTTCGTCTTGTACCTCCATTGTGTCACCGGAGCCATCATGAACATAGTCCTCCTTTTGTACCGCATTAATGCAGGGTCGAAGCCATCATAATCATAGCCCTCTTCTTCATCCATCGACCAACGGTGTCGATGAGAAATGACGCAACATCATCACTTCCATTTGCGATTATTTCCCCAACATCGCTTCGCTTTCTTCGTCTCGGGAGTGCTCCATAGTTTCGCAAATATTGACAACATGTCAATTATTATTCAACATCGTTTTTCTCTAGGGTTTGGGTGTCCTCGAGAGTTTTGGTCGAGCGAGAGGGCCGAGGGGCTGCTGCAGTTGTATCTAGAGGGGTTAATTATATCGACAAACGCGCGACATACATATACATATCGGGGAGGGGTATCGGTACCACCCCCTCGTGTTTTAGTTTCTTCTTTCTACTTTCCTTTCTTTCTTCTTATCCTCTTCTTTTTCTTCTTCTCCCTCGAGAAAGGAAAATAATTAAGGAAAAGGAAGAAAAGAGGAAGAAGGAAGAAGGAAGAAGAAGAAGAAGTAAAGAAGAAAAAAAAGAAGAAGAAAGAAAGGAATAGAGGAGAAGAAGAAAAATAGAATTTTTTCTTCTATTTTTCTTCTTCTCCTCTATTCCTTTCTTCTTCTCCTCTTCTTTTCTTCTTTTTCCTCTTCTTATTTATTTCTCCTCTTCTTCCTCTCCTCTTTTTCTCCTTTCTTCCTCTTCTTATTTTCCTTCCTCTCATTCTTTTTCTTCTTCTTCTTCCTTCTTCCTTCTTCCTTCTTCCTCTCATTTATTTCTACACTAACCTAAAATGCACTAACCTAAAATCGATCGATATCTACTAACAACCTAAATATAAAATTAATACATATATGAAAAACATATATAAACAAAAAAATGCTATATGAACATTATATTCATACATACATATATAGCCACATCCATTCATCACATATATATATAGCTACCACATACATATATACATTATACATATGAAAAAAATGCAATGAACAAAAAAAATACACTTATGAAAAAATACTATGAATATGTACACATATATATACATACAAACACATATACACACTTCTTCTCCTCTTTTTTTTTCTTCTTTTCTTCTTCTTCTTCTTCCTTTCTTCCTTCTTCCTCTTTTCTTCCTTTTCCTTATTTTACTTTCTCCTCTACACTAACCTAAAATGCACTAACCTAAAATCGATCGATATCTACTAACAACCTAAATATAAAATTAATACATATATGAAAAAACATATATAAAAAAAATGCTATGAACATTATATTCATACATACATATATAGCCACATCGACCATTCATCACATATATATATATAGCTACCACATACATATATACATTATACATATATGAAAAAAATGCAATGAACAAAAAATGCAGCAGGGCGGGCGGGGGGGGTGGGCGGCTGTGGCAGTAGGTAGGGGCGGCAAGCGGCGCCACCAGCAGATGAGGCGGCGGTAACGCACTGAGCAGGGTGGGCGGCGCGCGGCTGCTGGGCAGCGGCGGCTTGTGTGGACGGCAGGGCGCTGGACGGAGGGCGCGGAGAGCTATGCTCACAGGGGCGGCGGCGGCGAAGGCGAGTAGCTCGACAAGCGGCGGCGGGCGGCGACGCAAGGTGGAGTAAAGGCGTCGGCGGCGGCATGACGAGGAGGAGCAGGGGCGTCGGGGAGAAGTGGGCGATTTGGCCGAAGCGCCAAGTGTGCTATATAGCACATCCTTTAGTCGGTTGGTGGCACCAACGGGACTAATCTGCTTTAGTCCCGGTTGGTGCCACCAACCGACCAAAGGCCTTTTTCGGCAGCCCAAAGGGCGGGAAGCTGCGACCTTTGGTCCCGGTTGGTGGCTCCAACCGACTAAAGCTCTCTTTAGTCGGTTGGAGCCACCAACGGGACCAAAGGCCTCACGCTGCCGCGTCGGGGCCAAAGTTTAGTCCCACTCGCTAGTTGAGAGGGGCGCAGTGGTTTATAAGCCCCACTGCCGCTCCCCTCTTGAACTCCTTTGAACTGCAGGCTTACGGGCCTATTTGCTCCTTCGTTGCCTGTTGGACCTTCTGGGCCTTCTGCGGGCCTGAATCCTGGCCCGAAATAGGGATACTAGTCGTATTCAAAGCGTGGCGGCCCAAGAGGTGGCATTTTTTTCTTGCTTTATTTAATTTATTTTGTTTCTACTTACAACAAAATACTTATTGCTGTTTTTTTGTTTTGTTTTCTGCATTATTTATTTTCTTTTGTTTTTGCTCTATTTTTTAAATCTTTTGCTTCTAGTTTTAGGAAAATTATAAACTTTCTGTTAGTGCCATTACTAATTTTCAAATTTGAAAACATTTTTTTGTTTTCTTTCTTGCTTTATTTAATTTATTTTGTTTCTACTTACAACAAAATACTTATTGTTGTTTTTTGTTTTGTTTTCTGCATTATTTATTTTCTTTTGTTTTTGCTCTATTTTTAAATCTTTTTGCTTCTAGTTTTAGGAAAATTATAAACTTTCTGTTAGTGCCATTACTAATTTTCAAATTTGAAAACACTTTTTTTTGTTTTCTTTCTTGCTTTATTTAATTTATTTTGTTTCTACTTACAACAAAATACTTATTATTGTTTTTTGTTTTGTTTTCTGCATTATTTATTTTCTTTTGTTTTTGCTCTATTTTTTAAATCTTTTTGCTTCTAGTTTTAGGAAAATTATAAACTTTCTGTTAGTGCCATTACTAATTTTCAAATTTGAAAACACTTTTTTTTGTTTTCTTTCTTGCTTTATTTAATTTATTTTGTTTCTACTTACAACAAAATACTTATTGTTGTTTTTTTGTTTTGTTTTCTGCATTATTTATTTTCTTTTGTTTTTGCTCTATTTTTAAATCTTTTTGCTTCTAGTTTTAGGAAAATTATAAACTTTCTGTTAGTGCCATTACTAATTTTCAAATTTGAAAACACTTTTTTTTTGTTTTCTTTCTTGCTTTATTTAATTTATTTTGTTTCTACTTACAACAAAATACTTATTGTTGCTATTTTTAATTATTACGAGGGTCGAACCATAAGACATTTCAAATGAACTCTGAAAAAGTTGAAAGTTGGCATGGTATATCATAAATTGACCCACACATAGCATGTGCATGTACAAAACGAAAAATGGTATCATACTCATCGCCATAATATAATGGTATCATAAACGAACAATAGTTGCGGAGAAAGTCTTCACTTTTTCTTCGCTTGTGTCATTTGCTTATTGCGCCGTAACCATGGATAATCTTCATCGCTTATCGGGATGTGGGTCAGCCTTGACTTTAAAGGAGGAATTTCATGAAACTTTTCATAATCTTGAGACATGTCATCTTGTCCTCCACTCCCACGATGTCCCTTTTTCTGAAAGAACTATGTGGCGCTTTGGCTCATCGATGATGTATTTGCTTCCTTATCTTTTCTCTTTCTCGGTCTCATGGACATGTCCTTCACATAGATAACTGTGCCACATCATTGGCTAGGACGAACGGTTCGTCGGTGTACCCAAGATTTTTCAGATCCTTTGTTGTCATTCCGCATCGTGGGTCTATTCTGCATACCCGCCTCCGACAGATTGACCCATTTGCACTTAAACAAAGGGACCTTAAAATCATGTCCGTAGTCAAGTTCCCATATGTCCACTATGTAACCATAATATGTGTCCTTTCCCTCTCGGTTGTTGCATCAAAGCGACACCGCTGTTTTGGTTGGTGCTCTTTTGATCTTGGTCAATCGTGTAAAATGTATTCCCATTTATCTCGTATCCTTTCCAAATCAATACGGTCAAAGATGGTCCCTGGATAACAAGTACAGCTCCTCACAAACAGTGTTGTCACCTCGACACGTGCTTCCAACCAACTGCTGAAAGTCCCGATGTGTTCACATGTAATCCGATCGTCGACCGCTCCGGTGTTTGAAGCGCAGATCGTTCTTGTGTTCATCGACATACGGGTCACCAAGGTAGAGTTACGTAGAATCTGTGTAGTGGGCTTGAGACCAAGAATATCCGTCCTCGCATATTATTGAGTCCTTTCCAAGCGTGTTTTTCGGTCAGTCTCCCCTCATACCGCGATTTAGGGAGACCTATCTTCTTAAGGCCAGGAATGAAGTCAACACAAAACCCGATGACATCCTCTCGCTTGATGGCCCATGGAGATGCTTCCTTCCGCCTAGCGCGATTACGGACATATTTCTTTAGGACTCCCATGAACCTCTCAAAGGGGTACATATTGTGTAGAAATACGGCTCCCGTAATGACAATCTCGTCAACTAGATGAACAAGAACGCGCCATGATATTGAAGAAGGATGGTGGGAACACCAGCTCGAAACCGACAAGACATTGCACCACATCACTCCTTAGCCTTGGTATGGTTTCGGATCGATCACCTTCGAGATATTGCATTGAGGAATGCACATAGCTTCACAATGGCTAATCGGACGTTTTCGGTAGAAGCCCCTCAATGCAACCGAAGCGCTTGCGTCATAATCACGTGGCGATCATGAGACTTTAGGTTTCAAACTTTTCTCCGCCATATTTATTATTCCTTTTATATTCGACGAGAAGCCAGTCGGGACCTTCATACTAAGCAGACATTCAAAGAAGATTTCCTTCTCTTCTTTGGTAAGAGCATAGCTGGCAGGACCTTCATACGCTTTGGAGGCATGCCGTCTTTTTTCGTGCAAACGTTGCAGGTCCTCTCGTGCCTCATTTGTATCTTTTGTCTTCCCATACACGCCCAAGAAGCCTAGCAGGTTCACGCAAAGGTTCTTCGTCCACGCATCACGTCGATCAAGAGCGGACCTCTAGGTATTTCCAGAGGGTAGGTCCCAAAATATAGATTTCTTCTTCCACATGGGTGCGTGTCCTCGGCGTCACTCGGAACAGCTAGTCCGCCGACCCTTTCCAAAGATTACGTGTAAATCATTGACCATAGCAAGTACGTGATCACCGATACGCATGGCGGCTTCTTCCGGTGATCTGCCTCGCTTTGAAATGCTTGCCTTTCTTTCGACATTGATGGTTGGTCGGAAGAAATCGACGATGGCCCATGTACACATTCTTCCCGCAGCTTGCGGTATATACTATCGATGTCAAGTAAACAGTGCGTGCATGCGTGGTATCCCTTGTTTGTCTGTCTCCGAAGGTTACCGAGAGCGGGCCAATCGTTGATGGTCACCAACAGCAACGCCTTTAGGTTAAATTCTCCTGTTTGTGCTCATCCCACGACGCACACCGCTTCCATTCCACAGCTGTAAAAGTTCTTCAACTAATGGCCTTAGGTACACATCAATGTCATTGCCGGGTTGCTTAGGGCCTTGGATGAGAACGGCATCATAATGAACTTCCGCTTCATGCACATCCAAGGAGGAAGGTTATACATACATAGAGTCACGGGCCAGTCTGTGATTGCTGCTCGCTCCCGAAAGGATTAATGCCATCCGCGCTTAAAGCAAACCATACGTTCCTTGGCTCACTTGCAAACTCATCCCAAGATTTCTCTCGATTTTTCTCCATCTGCGACCCGTCGTGGGTGCTCTCAACTTCCGCCTTTCTTACGGTCCTCACTGTGCCATCGCATCAACTTGGCATGCTCTCCGCTTCGAACAGACGTTTCAACCGTGGTATTATAGGAGCATACCACATCACCTTCGCAGAACCCTCTTCTGGGGGCTCGCCGTCAACATCACCAGGTCATCTCGTCGATCTTATACCGTAATGCACCGTGATACGGGCATGCGCTCAGATCCTTGTACGCGCACCATGTAGAGGATGCAGATCATTAGGGCATGCATGTATCTTACGCACCTCCAATCCTAGAGGGCATACGACCTTCTTTGCTGCGTATGTACCGTCGGGCAATTCGTTATCCTTTGGAAGCTTCTTCTTCAATATTTTAAGTAGCTTCTCAAATCCTTTATCGAGCACAAGATTCTCGCCTTCCATCGCAGCAATTCCAAAGACGGTACCTAGCTTTGTGTTGCCATCTTCGCAATTGGGGTACAACCCTTTTTGTGGTCCTCTAGCATGCGATCGAACTTCATCTTCTCTTTTGACTTTCGCATTGCATCCTTGCATCGACAATGACCCGGCGGAGATCATCATCATCGGGCACATCATCTGGTTCCTCTTGATCTTCAGCAGCTTCTCCGTTGCAGCATCATCGTGCACATCGTCCGGTTCCTCTTGATCTTACGGAGCATCACCGTATTCAGGGGCACATAGTTGTCATCGTACTCTTCTTCTTCGCCGCCTTCCATCATAACCCCTATTTCTCCGTGCCTCGCCCAAACATTATAGTGTGGCATGAAACCCTTGTAAAGCGGTGTGTGTGCAGGATTTTCCGGTCGAGTAAGACTTCGTATTCCCACATATAGGGCATGGACAACACATAAAACCATTCTGCTTGTTTGCCTCAGCCACTTCGAGAAAATTATGCACGCCTTAATGTACTCGGAGGTGTGTCTTGAACCGTACATCCATTGCGGTTCATCTGTGCATTATATATAATTAATGTGTCAAAAATCATTAGAGAGATCATGAATAGATAATTAATTAAGTGACCAAATTAATAGAAGTTCATCATCACATTAAAACCAAAGTACATACATAGTTCTCATCTAACAACATAAAGCTCGCAGAGCATCTAAATTAATTAAACCATACACTGAAACTATGTAAAACATTTCAATGCGAAACAAATGCGATCATAATCGCAACCAATGTAACAACCGATCCAACGACATAATGATACCAAGCCTCGGTATGAATGGCATATTTTCTAATCTTTCTAATCTTCAAGCGCATTGCATCCATCTTGATCTTGTGATCATCGGCGACATCCGCAACATGCAACTCCAATATCATCTTCTCCTCCTCAATTTTTCTAATTTTTCCTTCAACAAATTGTTTTCTTCTTCAACTAAATTTAACCTCTCGACAATAGGGTCGGTTGGAATTTCCGGTTCAACAACCTCCTAGATGAATAAAATCTATGTCACGTTGGTCGGCATAATTGTCATAAACAATAAATGAACCAATAGTTATGAAAAGATAATATATACCACATCCGAATCATAGGCAGGGACGAGGGCCGACGGGCGGATACCAAAACCATCGCACTATATAAGATGCAATAATAAAAGTAAGAAAATTATACAAGTATATATCTATCTAAACATACAAATAAGAATATTTTTCCTTTCGGAAAGAAGATAAGAACAAGAGGCTCACCACGGTGGTGCCGCCGATGAGATCGGTGCGGGTGATCGACGACGTTGAAGACGGGGATGGGGCGTGACGGACCGCTAAACCTAGACAAATATGGAGGAAAATGGAGCTTGGCGGTCGAGCTTGGAGAGGAGAAACCTTAAGTAGTGTGGCTCGGGCATTCCATCGAACACCTTGTGTGCATATGAGGTGAGCTAGAGCACCACCAAGCCCTCCCCTCGGCCGGAAAAAACAGAGCAAAGTGTGCTCGCTCTTGCGCTGGGGGTATATAGGCACCACCATTGGTCCCGGTTGGTCGTCGAACCGACTATTTCCTTTGGTCCCGGTTCGTGCTACGAACCGGGACGAATGGTTGTTGGCCAGAGCGGGGATCATTGGTCCCGGTTCATCCTACCAACCGGGACCAAAGGTCCAGACGAACCGGGACCAATGGCCCACGTGGCCGGCCGGCCCGGGGCTCACGAACGGGTCCGATGCCCCATTGGTCCCGGCTCGATTGAACCAGGACTAATGGGCTGGACCGGCCCGACCATTGCCCCTTTTCTACTAGTGCTAGCTCCCTTATTGGAAAGTAGTTCATCACGTAAATTGGTTCTGTGACACCTACACCAATTAGTGAGGAAGTTAATGATGATGATCATAAAACTTGAGATCAAGTTACTACCGAACCTCGTGAGGTAAAAAGAGTGAGATCCGCACAGTGAGTGGTACGGTAATCATGTTCGGAGGTCGTGTTACTTGACCATGACAAACCTACGAACTATGAGGAAGCGATGATGAGCCCAGATTCCGCAAAATGGTTTGAGGCCATGAAATCGAGATATGATCCATGTATGAGAACAAAGTATGGACTTTGATGGATTTGCTCGATGATCGGCAAACCATAGAAAATAAAGGATCTTCAAGAGGAAGACGGACGTTGATAGTAGTGTTACTATCTACAAAGCTCGACTTGTTGCAAAAAGGTTTTCGACAAAGTTCAAGATGTTGACTACAATGAGATTTTCTCAAGCAGAAGCGATGCTTAAGTCTGTCCGAATCATGTTAGCAATTGCCACAATTTATGAAATTTGGCAAATGGATGTAAAACTGCATTCCTGAATGGTTTTACGGAGGAAGAGTTGTATATGATGCAACCGAGAAGGTTTTTTCGATCCAAAGGAGCTAACAAAGTATGCAAGCTCCAATGATCCATCTATGGTGGTGCAAGCATCTCGAGTTGAATATACGCTTTGATGAGTTGATCAAAGCATATAGTTTTGTCTGAGACTTATGGTGAAGCCTCGTATTTACTAGAAAGTGAGTGGGAGCACTACAAGATTTCGATAAGTATATGTGAATGACATATTATAGATCGGAAATAATGTAGAATTATTCGCAAAGCATAAAGGAGTGTTTGAAAGAAGTTTTTCAAAGAAAGACCTCGGTGAAGTTGTTATATATTGAGCATCAAGATCTATAGAGATAGATCAAGATGCTTGATAAGTTTTTTCAATGAGTACATACCTTGACAAGATTTTGAAGTAGTTCAAAATGGAGCAGTCAAAGAAAGAGTTCTTGCCTGTGTTACAAGGTGTGAAATTGAGTAAGACTCAAAACCCGACCACAAAGCAGAAGATAGAAAGAGAATGAAAGTCATTCCTATGCCTTGGCCATAGGTTCTATAAAGTATGCCATGCTGTGTACCAGATCTATTGTATACCCCCTGACCGATTTTGGCAAGGAGTACAATAGTGATCTAGGAGTAGATCATGGACAGCGGTCAAAATTATCCTTAGTGGAATAAGGATATGTTTCTCGATTATGGAAGTGACAAAAGGTTCCTCGTAAAGGGTTACGCCGATGCAAGTTTTGACATCGATCCGATGACTCTAAGTCTCGATCTAGATACATATTGAAAGTGGGAGCAATTAGCTAGAGTAGCTTCGTGCGAGCATTGTAGACATAGAAAAATTGCAAAATACATAACGGATCCGAATGTGAAAGACCCGCTGACTAAGACTCTCACAAGCAAAACATGATCACACCTTAGTACTCTTTGGGTGTTAATCACATAGCGATGTGAACTAGATTACTGAATCTAGTAAACCCTTTGGGTGTTGGTCACATGGCGATGTGAACTATGGGTGTTAATCACATGATGATGTGAACTATCAATGTTAATCACATGGTGATGTGATCTAGATTATTGACTCTAGTGCAAGTGGGAGATGAAGGAAATATGCCCTAGAGGCAATAATAAAGTTATTATATATTTCCTCATATCATGATAAATGTTTATTATTCATGCTAGAATTGTATTAACCGGAAACATAATACATGTGTGAATATATAGACAAACAGAGTGTCACTAGTATGCCTCTACTTGACTAGCTTGTTAATCAAAGATGGTTATGTTTCCTAACCATGAACAAGGAGTTGTTATTTGATTAACAAGGTCACATCATTAGTTGAATGATCTGATTGACATGACCCATTCCGTTAGCTTAGCACACGATCGCTTAGTATGTTGCTACTGCTTTTATCCATGACATATACATGTTCCTATAACTATGAGATTATGCAACTCCGTTTACGGAGGAACACTTTGGTGCTACCAAACGTCACAACGAATCGGGTGATTATAAAGGAGTACTACAGGTGTCTCCAAAGGCAGATGTTGGGTTGGCGTATTTCGAGATTAGGTTTTGTCACTCCGATAGTCGGAGAGGTATCTCTGGGCCCTTTCGGTAATGCACATCACTTAAGCCTTGCGAGCATTGTAACTAATGAGTTAGTTGCGAGATGATGTATTACGGAACGAGTAAAGAGACTTGCCGGTAACGAGATTGAACTAGGTATTGGATACCGACGATCGAATCTCGGGCAAGTAACATACCGATGACAAAGGGAACAACGTATGTTGTTATGCGGTCTGACCGATAAAGATCTTCGTAGAATATGTAGGAACCAATATGGGCATCCAGGTCCCGCTATTGGTTATTGACCGGAGACGTGTCTCGGTCATGTCTACATTGTTCTCGAACCGTAGGGTCCGCACGCTTAAGGTTTCGATGACGGTTATATTATGAGTTTATGTATTTTGATGTACCGAAGGAGTTCGGAGTCCCGGATGTGATCACGGACATGACGAGGAGTCTCGAAATGGTCGAGACATAAAGATTGATATATTGGAAGCCTATATTTGGAGTTCGGAATGGTTCCGGGTGAAATCGGGAATTTACCGGAGTACCGGGAGGTTACCGGAAACCCCCGGGAACTATATGGGCCATAGTGGGCCTTAGTGGAAAGGAGAAAGGGCCAGCCCTAGGTGGCCTGGCCCCCCCTTTCCCTAGTCCTACTAGGACTAGGAAAGGTGGGCCGCCCCCTCTCTCTTTTCCCCTCCGGTGAATCCTATTCCAACTAGGAAGGGGGAATCCTACTCCCGGTGGGAGTAGGACTCCCCATGGCGCGCCATAGAGAGGGCGGCCTCCTCCTCCCTCCCTCCTTTATATCTGGGGCAGGGGCACCCCATGGACACACAAGTTTGATCTACGGATCGTTCCTTAGCCGTGTGTGGTGCCCCCTCCACCATATTCCACCTCGGTCATATCGTCATGAAGCTTAAGCGAAGCTCTGCGCCGTAGAACATCAAGATCGCCACCACGCCGTCAGGCCGACGAAACTCTCCCTCCCAAGCTCTCTTTGGATTAGAGCCCGAGGAGCGCCATCGAGCTGTACGTGTGTCAAGAACTCGGGGCGCCGGAGTAACGGCGTCGGGATCGGTCGGATCGCGAGGAGACGCGACGACTACTTCCTCTACGCCAGATCGCTTCGCTTCGGTCTACGAGGGTACGTAGACAACACTCTCCCCTCTCGTTGCTATACATCACCATGATCTTGCGTGTGCGTAGGAAATTTTTTGAAATTACTACGTTCCCCAACACGTTTAATATAAACATGTATCCGGTTTGCGATTTAGAATCGTCCGGATCAGTGTCAAAGCTTGCATCGACGTAACCATTTACGACCAGCTCTTTGTCACCTCCATATACGAGAAACATATCCTTAGTCCTTTTAAGGTATATCAGGATGTTCTTGACCGCTGTCCAGTGATCCACTCCTGGATTACTTTGATACGTTCCTGCCAAGCTTATTGCTAAGCATACGTCAGGTCTGGTACGCAGCATTTCATACATGATAGAGCCTATGGCTGAAGCATAGGGAACATTTTTCATTTTCTCTCTATCTTCTGCTGTGGTCGGGCATTGAGTTTGACTCAACTTCTCACCTTGTAGCACAGGCAAGAATCCTTTCTTTGCCTGATCCATTTTGAATTTTTGAAAATTTTGTCAAGGTATGTGCTTTGTGAAAGTCCTATTAAGCGTCTTGATCTATCTCTATAGATCTTGATGCCCAATATGTAAGCAGCTTCACCGAGGTCTTTCATTGAAAAACTTTTATTCAAGTATCCCTTTATGCTATCCAGAAATTCTATATCATTTCCAATTAATAATATGTCATCAACATATAAAACTAGAAATGCTACAGAGCTCCCACTCACTTTCTTGTAAATACAGGCTTCTCCAAAAGTCTATATAAAACCATATGCTTTGATCACACTATCAAAACGTTTATTCCAACTCCGAGATGCTTGCACCAGTCCATAAATGGTACGCTGGAGCTTGCACACTTTGTCAGCACCTTTTGGATCAACAAAACCTTTTGGCTGCATCATATACAACTCTTCTTCTAGAAATCCATTCAAGAATGCAGTCTTGACATCCATTTGCCAAATTTCATAATCATGAAATGCAGCAATAGCCAACATGATTCAGACAGACTTAAGCATCGCTACCGGTGAGAAGTCTCATCGTAGTCAACCCCTTGAACTTGTCGAAAACCTTTTGCAACAAGTTGAGCTTTATAGACAGTAACATTACCATCAGCGTCAGTCTTCTTCTTAAAGATCCATTTATTCTCAATGGCTTGCCGATCATCGGGCAAGTCAACCAAAGTCCATACTTTGTTTTCATACATGGATCCTATCTCAGATTTCATGGCCTCTAGCCATTTTATGAATCTGGGCTCATCATCGCTTCCTCATAGTTCGTAGGTTCATCATGGTCAAGTAACATGACTTCCGAATAGGATTACCGTACCACTCAGTGCGGATCTTACTCGTAGACCTACGAGGTTCAGCAGAAACTTGATCTGAAGTTTCATGATCAATATCATTAGCTTCCTCACTAATTGGTGTAGTTGTCACGGGAACCGGTTCTCGTGATGAACTACTTTCCAATAAGGGAGTAGATATAGTTATCTCATCAAGTTCTACTTTCCTCCCACTCACTTCTTTCGAGAGAAATTCCTTCTCTAGAAAGGATCCATTCTTAGCAACGAATGTCTTGCCTTCGGATCTGTGATAGAAGGTATACCATGATCTCTTTTGGGTATCCTATGAAGACACATTTCTCCGATTTGGGTTCGAGCTTATCTGGTTGAAGTTTCTTCACATAAGCATCGCAGCCCCAAACTTTAAGAAACGACAACTTTGGTTTCTTGCCAAACCATAGTTCATAAGGCGTCGTCTCAACGGATTTTGATGGTGCCCTATTTAACGTGAATGCGGCTGTCTCTAAAGCATAACCCCAAAACGATAGCGATAAATCGGTAAGAGACATCATAGATCGCACCATATCAAGTAAAGTACGATTACGACGTTCGGACACACCATTTCGTTGTGGTGTTCCAGGTGGCGTGAGTTGCGAAACTATTCCGCATTGTTTCAAATATAAACCAAACTTGTAACTCAAATATTCTCCTGCACGATCAGATCGTAGAAACTTTATTTTCTTGTTACGATGATTTTCTACTTCACTCTGAAATTCTTTGAACTTTTCAAATGTTTCAGACTTGTGCTTCATTAAGTAGATATATCCATATCTGCTGAAATCATCTGTGAAGGTGAGAAAATAACGATATCCGCCACGAGCCTCAACATTCATCGGACCACATACATCTGTATGTATGATTTCCAATAAATCTGTTGCTCTCTCCATAGTTCCGGAGAACGGTGTTTTAGTCATCTTGCCCATGAGGCATGGTTCGCAAGTACCAAGTGATTCATAATCAAGTGATTCCAGAAGTCCATCAGTATGGAGTTTCTTCATGCGTTTTACACCGATATGACCTAAACGGCAGTGCCACAAATAAGTTGCACTATCATTATCAACTCTGCATCTTTTGGCTTCAACATTATGAACATGTGTATCACTACTATCGAGATTCAATAAAAATAGACCACTCTTCAAGGGCGCATGACCATAAAAGATATTACTCATATAAATAGAACAACCATAATTCTCTGATTTAAATGAATAACCGTCTCGCATCAAACAAGATCCAGATATAATGTTCATGCTCAACGCAGGCACCAAATAACAATTATTCAGGTCTAAAACTAATCCCGATGGTAGATGTAGAGGTAGCGTGCCGACTGCGATCACATCAACTTTGGAACCATTTCCCACGCGCATTGTCACCTCGTCCTTGCCAGTGCTCGCTTATTCCGTAGTCCCTGTTTCGAGTTGCAAATATTAGCAACAGAACCAATATCAAATACCGGTGCTACTACGAGCTCTAGTAAGGTACACATCAATAACATGTATATCACATATACCTTTGTTCACTTTGCCATCCTTCTTATCCGCCAAATACTTGGGGCAGTTCGCTTCCAAAGGACGATCCGCTTGCAGAGAAGCACTCGATTTCAGGCTTAGGTCCAGACTTGGGTTTCTTCTCTTGAGCAGCAACTTGCTTGCCGTTCTTTTGAAGTTCCCTTCTTCTTCCCTTTGCCCTTCTTCTTGAAACTAGTGGTCTTGTTGACCATCAACACTTGATGCTCCTTCTGATTTCTACCTCGCTGCTTTCGGCATCGCGAAGAGCTCGAATAGTCTTGTTCATCCCTTGCATATTATAGTTCATCACGAAGCTCTTGTAGCTTGGTGGCGATGATTGAAGAATTCATCAATGACACTATCATTAGGAAGATTAACTCCTAGTTGAATCAAGTGATTGTTATACCCGGACATTCTAAGTATATGTTCACCGATGTAACTATTCTCCTCCATCTTGCAGCTATAGAACTTATTGGAGACTTCATATCTCTCAATCCGGGCATTTGCTTGAAATATTAACTTCAACTCTGGAACATCTCATATGCTCCATGACGCTCAAAACGTCGTTGAAGACCCGGTTCTAAGCCGTAAAGCATGGCGCCTTGAACTATAGAGTAGTCATCAGCTTTGCTTTGCCAGACGTTCTTAACGTCGTCGGTTGCATCAGCAGCAGTTCTGGCACCCAGCGGTGCTTGCGGGACGTAACTCTTTCAGTGCAGCAATGAGGATAATCCTCGAGTTACGGACCCAGTCCGTAATTGCTACCATCATCTTTCAACTTTGCTTTCTCAAGGAACGCATTAAAATTCAACGGAACAACAGCACGAGCCATCTATCTACAAACAAACATAGACAAGCAAGATACTATCAGGTACTAAGTTCATGATAAATTCAAGTTCAATTAATCATATTACTTATGAACTCCCACTTAGACAGACATCTCTCTAGTCATCTAAGTGATCACGTGATCCAAATCAACTAAACCATAACCGATCATCACGTGAGATGGAGTAGTTTTTAATGGTGAACATCATTATGTTGATCATATCTACTATATGATTCACACTCGACCTTTTGGTCTCCGTGTTCCGAGGCCATATCTGTATATGCTAGGCTCGTCAAGTTTAACCTGAGTATTCTGCGTGTGCAAATCTGGCTTGCACCCGTTGTAGATGGACGTAGAGCTTATCACACCCGATCATCACGTGGTGTCTCGGCACGACGAACTTTGGCAACGGTGCATACTCAGGGAGAACACTTCTTGATAATTTTAGTGAGAGATCATCTTAAAATGCTACCGTCAATCAAAGCAAGATAAGATGCATAAAGGATAAACATCACATGCAATCAATATAAGTGATATGATATGGTCATCATCATCTTGTGCTTGTGATCTCCATCTTCGAAGCACCGTCGTGATCACCATCGTCACCGGCGCGACACCTTGATCTCCATCGTAGCATCGTTGTCGTTTATGCCATCTATTGCTTCTACGACTATCGCTACCACTTAGTGATAAAGTAAAGCAATTATGGCGCTTGCATTTCATACAATAAAGCGACAACCATATGGCTCCTGCCAGTTGCCGATAACTTCGGTTACGAAACATGATCATCTCATACAATAAAATATAGCATCACGTCTTGACCATATCACATCACAACATGCCCTGCAAAAACAAGTTAGACGTCCTCTACTTTGTTATTGCAAATTTTACGTGGCTGCTACGGGCTTAGCAAGAATCATTCTTACCTACACATCAAAACCACAACGATAGTTTGTCAAATAGACTCCGTTTTAACCTTCACAAGGACTGGGCGTAGACACACTCGGTTCAACTAAAGTGAGAGAGACAGACACCCGCCAGCCACCTTTAAGCACAAGTGCTCGTAACGGTGAAACCAGTCTCGCGTAAGCGTACGCGTAATGTCGGTCCGGGCCGCTTCATCTCACAATACCGCTGAACCAAAGTATGGCATGCTGGTAGGCAGTATGACTTATATCGTCCACAACTCACTTGTGTTCCTACTCGTGCATATAACATCAACGCATAAAACCTAGGCTCGAATGCCACTGTTGGGGAACGTAGTAATTTCAAAAAATTTCCTACGCACACGCAAGATCATGGTGATGGCATAGCAACGAGAGGGGAGAGTGTATGTCCGCGTACTCTCATAGACCGTAAGCGGAAGCGTTAGCACAATGCGGTTGATGTAGTCGTACGTCTTCACGATCCGACCGATCCAAGCACCGAACGTACGGAGCCTCCGAGTTCAGCACACGTTCAGCTCGATGACGTCCCTCGAACTCCGATCCAGCCGAGTGTCGAGGGAGAGTTCCATCAGCATGACGGCGTGGTGACGATCTTGATGTTCTACCAGCGCAGGGCTTCGCCTAAGCTTCGCGACGATATGACCGAGGTGGAATATGGTGGAAGGGGCACCGCACACGGCTAAGGAACGATCCGTAGATCAACTTGTGTGTCTATGGGGTGCCCTTGCCCCAGATATAAAGGAGCAAGGGGTGCGTCCGGCCCTAGGAGGAGGCGGCTGGAGGAGTCCTACTCCCACCGGAGTAGGACTCCCCCTTCCTAGTTGGATTAGGACTTGGGGAGGGAAGAGGGAAGGGGCGCCGCCTTCTCCTTGTCCTATTCGGACTAGGGGGGAGGGGCGCGCGGCCTGCCCTGGCCGGCCCTTCCTCTTCTCCCTCATGGCCCACTAAGGCCCATTAACCCCCGGGAGGGTTCCGGTAACCCCCCGGTGTTCCCGTAAAATCCCGTTTTCACCCGGAACCATTCCGAAGTCCAAACATAGGCTTCCAATATATCAATATTTATGTCTCAACCATTTCGAGACTCCTCGTCATGTCCGTGATCACATCCGGGACTCCGAACAAACTTCGGTACATCAAAACTTATAAACTCATAATAAAACTGTCATTGAAACGTTAAGCGTGCGGACCCTACGGGTTCGAGAACTATGTAGACATGACCTAGAACCATTCTCGGTCAATAACCAATAGAGGGACCTGGATGCCCATATTGGTTCCTACATATTCTACAAAGATCTTTATCGGTCAAACTGCATAACAACATACTTTGTTCCCTTTGTCATCGGTATGTTACTTGCCCGAGATTTGATCGTCGGTATCCAATACCTAGTTCAATCTCGTTACCGGCAAGTCTCTTTACTCGTTCCGTAATACGTCATCTCATAACTAACTCATTAGTTACATGCTTGCAAGGCTTAGGTGATGAGTAGTATTACCGAGAGGGCCCAGAGATACCTCTCCGACAATCGGAGTGACAAATCCTAATCTCGAATTATGCCAACCCAACATGTACCTTTGGAAACACCTGTAGTGCACCTTTATAATCACCCAGTTACGTTGTGACGCTTGGTAGCACACAAAGTGTTCTTCCGATAAACGGGAGTTGCACAATCTCATAGTTGCAGGAACTTTGTATAAGTCATGAAGAAAGCAATAGCAGTATACTAAACGATCAAGTGCTAGGCTAACAGAATGGGTCATGTCAATCACATCATTCTTCTAATGAAGTGATCCCACTAATCGAATGACAACACATGTCTATGGTTAGGAAACATAACCATCTTTGATTAATGAGCTAGTCAAGTAGAGGCATACTAGTGACTATAGTTTTGTCTATGTATTCACACATGTATCATGTTTCCGGTTAATACAATTCTAGCATGAATCATAAACATTTATCATGATATGAGGAAATAAATAATAACTTTATTATTGCCTCTAGGGCATATTTCCTTCATTATCTTCTTAAACATAAGTCTGATGTGTTTAATGTTTTCTTGCAATTTCAAGCGCATGTTGAGCGTCTGCTCAGCCATAAAATCATTCATGTGCAATCCGATTGTTTGTGTGTGGGGGGGGAGGGGTGAGTATCACAACCTCAATGCATTCTTTAATAAGCTTGGAATTACACATCGTGTGTCATGTCCTCATACACAACAGCAAAATGGTGTAGCTGAGCGTAAGCATTATCATATAGTTGAGACTGGTCTTGCTTTGCTTGCACATGCCTCCGTTCCTTTTTGGTTTTGGAGTGACGCGTTTTCCACCGCATGCTTTCTCATTAACAGACTCCCTACACGACTCCTTCAGATGAAAACACCACTTGAGCTCTTGCTGAATGAAGTTCCTGATTATACGTTTCTCAAGGTCTTTGGGTGTGCGTGTTGGCCACATCTTCGTCCATATAACCAACGCAAGTTGGAGTTTCGGTCTGAAAAGTGTGTGTTGCTTGGTTATAGTTCTCTTCATAAAGGGTACAAGTGTCTTCATGTTCCCTCTAACCGCGTCTACATCTCACGTGATTTGGTGTTTGATGAGAATGTTTTTCCTTTTTCCGCACTTCCGGTCACCTCCACCACTCTCACTGCACCTGAGAAATCTGCTTTACCTTTGCCTGGTCAATTTGTTGATGATGCATATACCCCCTTGTTGCTACCTAACCATGGTGCAGGTACCGGGCGTGGAGCACGCCTTGAGCTTCTGGATGAGCAGCTGCCCGCGTCCTCTTGGATGTCCGCCGAGCCCGCTCGCGACATCACACCGTCACCTGGCCCGCCGACGGGGCTGGACACTCCGGGCACTACAGGGCTTCCCGACGCGCCAGTCGAGCCGGCATCCTCGCCCGCGCCAGCATCCCCGCTCGTGTCGACCGAGCGGGCGTCCTCTCCTAAGACGACTCTCTCGCCTGGCTTGTCGCCTGGTGTGATTGGTTCTGCATCTGGGGAGCAGTCTGCGTTGCCATCGTCATCTTCGCCGACCCCGTCTCCGCCGCCTACCACTGTTCTGCGTGCTCGTACGCGCAGTCAGAGTGGTATTTTTGGCCGAAGGAGCGTACTGATGGCACAGTTGCGTGGATTGCAGTGTGTATGGCACAGACAGATGCTGACCCCACTACTGAGCCTTGCCATTTTCAGGCGGCTCTTCGGATTCCTCATTGGCGCAGCGCCATGGAGCAGGAGTTTTAGACACTACAGAGGAATAATACTTGGCACTTGGTTCCTCCTGTGTCTGGTGTCAACATCATTGATTCCAAGTGGGTGTTTAAGGTAAAGAAGCATGCTGATGGATCTATTGAGCGGTACAAGGCACGGCTGGTGGCTAAAGGTTTTAAACAACGGTATGGTCTTGATTATGAGGATACCTTTAGTCCAGTTGTCAAACCTACTACCATTCGTCTGCTTCTATCCTTGGCTGTTGCCAAAGGGTGGTCTCTGCGTCAGCTTGATGTACAAAATGCTTTCCTCCATGGAGTCTTGGAGGAAGAGGTCTACATGCGGCAACCTCCTGGTTTTGTTGATCCTACTCATCCGCATCATTTGTGTCGTCTTGATAAGGAGCTTTATGGACTTAAGCAGGCTCCTCGTGCATGGTATGCCCGACTTGGCTCGGTTCTTCAATATCTTGGGTTTGCTCCATCCACTGCTGACACATCTCTATTCATGTTCCATCATCCTGAGGTTACTATGTACCTACTGGTTTATGTTGATGACATTATTCTTATCAGCTCCTCAGTGACTGCTTCTGATCGTCAGTTGTCTGCTCTGAGTGGTCATTTTGCTATCAAGGATTTGGGTGCTCTCCATTACTTCCTTGGTCTGGAGGTTTCACGGTCTTCTGCTGGCCTGACTCTCACTCAGCATAAGTATTCCTTGGACTTGCTGCGACGTGCAGGTATGTTGCAGGGAAGCATGCTACCACCCCTATGTCTGTGACTGATCGGTTATCAGCCTTGGATGGTGCCTTGCTTCCTTCAGATGATGCTACAGAGTATCGCAGTATTGTTGGTGGGTTGCAATATTTGACTATCACACGACTGGACATCTCTTATGCGGTAAACTGTGTGTGCCAGTATCTTCATGCTCCACGGACTTCACACTGGTCAGCTGTGAAGCGCATACTGCGTTATCTCTCTCATACTGTCTCCTATGGCTTACATCTTCAGTCTACCTCCTCGAGTGCTCTCTCGGCGTTCTCTGATGCTGATTGGGCTGGGAGTCTGGATGACCGGCGATCAACGGGGGGCTATGATGTCTTCTTTGGTCACAACTTAATCGCCTGGAGTGCGCGCAAGCATGCCACAGTCTCTCGGAGTAGCACTGAAGCAGAGTATAAGGCAGTTGCCAATGCCACAGCTGAGCTCATTTGGGTACAGTCTCTCTTGAGAGAGTTGGGAGTCTCTCAAGAGCAGCCACCGGTTCTTTGGTGTGATAATATTGGTGCGACGTATCTTTCATCTAATCTAGTTTTCCATGCTCGTACCAAGCACATCGAAGTTGACTATCACTTTGTGAGGGAACGTTTTGCACAGAAGCTTCTTCATATTAAGTTCATCTCCTCTAAAGATCAACTTGCTGACATCTTCACGAAGTCACTTCCACAACCTCAGTTTGAAGGTTGTAGACGCAATCTTAACTTATTTTGTACTTCAGGTCACAGTTAAGACTGAGGGAGGGTGTTAGATATTGTCTATACGTAGCTTATATGTACATCCTGTATATTGTATTTGTACACAATGTGTACCCTTATATAAGATAGTCACATCCATATTGGGTGTCGTGCAGGTTCCTTCTGGTCGCGCCACATTGTCATTGACGGGCAAGTTTGAATCCTATCTCGAAGCGTCTTCGACTTGGCGTGAGGTGGTCTCTCTAATAGGAGCCATGTGGATGATTCATATTTAGTAAATTAAACATGATCTAAGATAACATAGCGCCATTCAAGTGTGTAGGGGGCCCTTGCCCCCCCCCCCCAACACTTCAAAATGTTATATTTATTTAAATTTTCTCAGGCTGCAAGCGCTCATAACTGTATCTGGTATCATTCCCTTCAGATAGTTACCACTCAGCTGAAGGACTTTAAGTGAGCTCAAGTTTCCCAACTGTGCAGGAAACATGCCATATATACTGTTGCGTTCAAGGTTGAGATATTTGAGGCTGGTCGCCCCACAAGCCCAGCTAATAGTGTCGAACTGCATTTGAATTGAATTGGAAGAGATGCCAACAATCTTGAGCCTAGTGAGGTTCAAGCGGGGCACAAAGTGGCATGTGTTATTAAGAGAACATGACGATAGCCTGAGGATCTCAAGAGAGGCAACCCGGCCTATCACGACACAGAGGTTCACATAGCTCCTGTCAAGATACTTGAGCAAAGAGAGGCCATGAGAGATCGTCTGAGTGCAGATAATACGTTTTTAGATCGAGGTATCGCAACATGGAGAGTTTGCCAAGCTGATGGGCACCATGCCACTAAAAATCAGGTATAAGAGATTGATGCACCACAGGTCACGAAGAGACCCTAAGAAGTCTGGGAGGTGGCCTCTGAACCCGACGAGATTATAGTTTCCGCCAAGGTCTAGATATTGCATATGCTCTAGGTATTTCAGAGAAGATCTTATCTCACCTTTAGTAGAAGACTAGATGTTGTAAGGTGCATGAAGGTCGAGCTGTATGGCATGGCCGGTAATGTTGTTGCACCTTACGCCCTCTCATCGATAGCAGTCCTACAGTCGCCACGACGAGAGGAGGCCATTTGGGTCATCTGTGATACATGCCATCATGGACATCAAGTCTTCCCTCTCCCTCGTGATGCATCCTCCTCGATCATGCGTCCTCCACGTATGTGTCTTGGGCCAACCTATTGTGTGGTTTCTATGACCAGGAGGAGCAGCAAGAATGCAAGTGCAAACATTGCGGGTTTGGATCTGAAATGTGTTTCATTGCTGAACTTCATTGTTATAGGGGCGGTGTGATATGATGAGAGGTATTATCGCAGTCAAGACACAGTGGCCCGCCGTCAAACCAAATCGATGTTGGAACGTAGAAGAAAAAGAAAGCGTTCAGCACTTGGCAGGATTGAGCGGATCAACATGGAGGAAAGAGGATCTAATTAATGGGGCAATTTCCTTGCAGCGCTTCGGTCTAGTTTTATTACTTCTCTGTCATGCTAGTGCCAGTGGAGTCAAAAAAGAGAAGGAAAAAATGATCTAAAGAGACATTTTCTTTTCCGTAGTGCTTTAGTCCAGTTTTGTTACTCTGTCATGCTAGCAATTTTGTAATCCCCACTGTGTTCATGAAGAGAAAAAGTTATTAGTATGTTCATGAAGAGAAAAAGTTATTTCATCACCTTAGATTCTGTAGTAGGATGTACTGTAAAACCTCTCGACATGCAGAATTATAGCCGTCTGAGTCCTCACTGCAGCGCCAAAGAAAAAGGAAAACAAGATACTGGAAATAATGCTGCTGCCTAAGATCAAACAGGTGTACCGGCACGGTATGTGCAGAAAAATGCCAGATGACTAGGGCTTTCCCCGCAAAAAAAAGAAAAAGAAAAAAAAAGATGACTAGGGCAAAAAATTAGGGGGGAAAATAGAATTGTTGCTGCCCAGGATCGAACTGGAGACCTTCAGTGTATAAGACTGACGTGATAACCACTACACCCCAGCAACTGTTTATTTTGTATCTAATTAACAATGTAATTGTACGGTAAGTGTTATTATTACATTCCTACCCTCCTTACAGTTGGTATCATCGTCCTGTTATCTTCACCGTGATAATATTACGCACCAAAACAACTTTTATCATTGTCTTTCTAAATCATCATTGTTAATAATAACTTGCACTCCCTCCGGTTCATATTAATTGCCGACAATAAATATGGGTCGAAGGGAGTGTCATTTTTTCACAACGAAGGCGTATACTGAGTTAGGATGGCTCAACCACCTTCTCACCTCATCTAAGAAGTCCACCCTTCCAGTGCCCCTTGTTATAGCCCCAGTGAAGTGATGTCGGCACTGGCGGAGCTAGCTAGGAATGGCTGGGGGGGGGGAGGCTAAATCATGGGTGTTTGAGGGTGTAAACTGCTAAAAAATCTTCATCATATCTAAGCCCTCCCTCAAAAAATTTCTTCATAGTTTGGTCCAAAGTTGGGGGGGCCACAGCCCCCCCAGACTTGCACATAGCTCCGCCACTGGATGTCGGACTCTGCCGGTGCTCGCATGAGACGAGAGATGCGAGCCGAGGTTGGAGGAGGGAGAACGTAGAGGTGGAGCATAACAGAATTTGAAGGTGAGAATGGAGGCATTATTGGATATGGGTGGGTAGGGCGATTTTTTTGGGTGGGTGGATGCGTTTGGTTGAAGATGTCATATAAATGGGTTTAGACCGCTCAATTTTTTCTTTTGAATGAAACCATTCAATTCAAGTGTTTGGGTGTATATAAGAGATGGGCTAATTATTTGGGATGGGATCACCAGTCATGCTCACATGATCATGCATGCAATGGGTGGCCAATATGATTCCGACGATTTCTTGGGATGGAATGGTTCAGCTCTTTGGAGCATATTCTCTTTTCTTTGAGTGGAACCCATCAAGTGTTTTATAATCAAACATGTCTATTTTTTGAACGACCCGAACCCATCCTTGGCCACCCTTGCAACCAACGCGCCTTAGAATAACTAAAGTTTGGGTGGTATTTATAAGAACCGTATAATTCATGCCCACACTATATGATCGTCGATGTAATCTGATGGAGAGGCGGCGTTGCTCCTGTTATTCCCTACACCCCCCAAGGATATAGAGTTTGCCCAGCACAACATTATTACCAGAGACTCACGCTACCAGACCGGCCAAGGTATTGCCTTTGCTCAGATGTGTGACAAGATGAGGAGCGGATGTCGACTGGATTTTCAGTTGCTATTTATGTAGATTAGTAGTCTTAAAGAAAAATAACTTGGCCAAGCGTAGATTGGATGGTATTAAGAATTGATGTTATCGTACGTGATGGGTGGCACAATGTGGCACATCTTTCTCTCATGTCCGCCCTCACATTTTTTTGCGGCCGACTTTTCACGTTGGTTTCAATATACCTTTAAAAACGGGTGCCTCAATATGTTTGGGAACTAGCTAACTAAATGGGGTTAGTGCTACCCTGAAAGAAAAATGGGGTTAGTGCTGGGAGGCTCATACCCGAGTGAGAGTGTGCCATTATATTAGGTTATATGGAATTGTCAAAATGATGTTGTTTCTAACAGTATTAGGCCTTGTACAATGCAAGACGGTTAGAAGAGGTGCTTAGAGAAATAAAGCAATCTTTCTTTAAGCATTGACGCTTATTTGGATAGGATAAACGCTTAATTAAACGTCTCCCCTAGAGAAATAGGCACTTGTGCTTTAGAAAACTCCGGTTTATTTTTCTAAGCGCCCCCATAAGCATCTAACATTGTACCAGGCCTTAGAGTTTTCAACTTCTTGTGGGCCACATATCGAGTCCATACATGGTGCTCACTTCAACGTCAACATGTGAAGGCGTGGGAGACTTTGTCTTATGGGTGCAACCACTAGAGACGGTAGCACATGATGTATTCAAACAATACAAATGATGGTCTAGCAATATGATTAGTAGAACATAAGTATGATACCTAATTTTTTGTTGTTGGTCCGCGATTTCCTTTCAATGTATTAGTTCAATTCAATCTCCAGCTAGTTTGTTAATGGAGAGATAAATAATAATTTAATCAATCATTTTGTCCTGCCATATTATCATTGACATGCAAAAAAAATCCCAGAGGACCAAGGTCAAAAAAAAGTGAAAAATAAGAGATTTGCTGCTGCCCAGGATCGAACTGGAGACCTTCAGTGTGTAAGACTGACGTGATAACCACTACACCACAGCAGCTCTTGTGTCTATTTCTAATTAACAGCTTAATTGTACGGCAAACCTTATTACTACGTTCCAAGCCTACACCGATTATCTTCAGAACTGAATCTTCAGGTCACACTTCTCACGATCTGTCTTGGCGAAGCTCAATTCTTACCTCAGGAGTCCGGGATCCGGGAAGGTAAAGCCGATAGTCGACCCAAAGGGGCCGGCCTCCCCCCTTCTCCCGCCTCCCGTGTTACAGAGGCAATTTCTTACCTCAAGACAGGGAGAACGTCCAGCAAAGTAGTTAGTTATTTAACTATTCCTTTTGGAGTGAACAACCCAAAGACCTAGAGTAAAAGCTCATTTCAGGTACAGCTCATAGAACTACAAGAGATATACATTGTGCGCAACCATGTTTGATTTCAACGAGCATACAGTGCGAAACGATTGCTCTCTGTTCATGAGGTTTATGTAAACTACGAAATCGGGAATTGGGTTGGGATGGCATGCCTACTGCTTTGGAGCCAATCTGATTGGGCAGATTGCAAATGCCATGAGGCGTGCCGCAAAGGCCAGCGAGAACCGCTCATCCTCGGTCAGTGCCCTCTCTAGGACCTTGACAACAGATGGATCCTGCCATGACAGAGATTGCATTTTATCATATAATACAGATGTCTACACAAAGATGTTCATCAGAAAAGCAGGGATGGTTTGATCAAGAAACCAACTATGAGATATTTGTCTAATTAGCATAAAAATAGGCAGGCTGTATACCTTTATCTGCAATTGGCTGGGAACAGGACGAATCCGGGCGATGTCACCGACTCTGATCACATTGTTGACGTTTCCGTGTTCATCTGTCTCTGACGGCAACGAACTCGAGTGCCTCCAATTACCCCCAACTATGAACTTGTAGTAGTACCTGAACCAGTATGGGTTAGTTACTTGTGAGTAACTCTAAAGTATCACAGGAAAATTGATCATAGGTTGAACCAAGATAGAAAGATGGCATCTCTCTGCAATATTCTCATATAATACCAACTCCAGGGCACTGATGAATCTCGTTACTGATATTATTTTTCAGAATCAAATAATCGACAGCTTACTTTCCATGTCGAAGTCGAACCTCAGCTTCATATCTGGATCCGCCCTTGTGGTTACACTTTAATTTGTCTTTCCAGTTACTTGTAAAATCCCCCACCAATTCCACGTCATCACCCTGGATAGCATCAATTCCGTCAGGTTAGTTAGTGATTATCAACATGAAGATAGAAATTAACTACGATGGTTTCACACCAAAATACTGCTCAATGGTACATTCTGTCATGAACGAACTTACCTCCCGACCATTGTTCCAAACAAAGCACACTGAATGTGTAGGAGTGCCATCATGTCTTCCATTTTCAACTAATGCAATGAGATCCCAAGTTGCCCAAACAATTGCAGCTCTGTGTATTCAAATGAAACTTTAAGCTCCCAAAACAATACCAAAATAACTAAGACAGTGGAAATAAGAACCACACTGCTCTTATTAGTTGGGTTAATTCCCTAAAATTAAGAAAACTATGTCATATAAAACTACCTGTCAGGTCTACATGAATGTAACCCAGTGATGAACTTGTGAGCAATATGAAGAGGTGTATCTTGAACCCAATGTAGATATGCAATCACACATGCTGGTGATCTATCATATCCAGTGGTACAAGTCACATATATACGGTAGTTCTTCCGTATCAGCCGCAAAAGAAGACCAACACAAAAAGGAAGCTTCTTTCTCAAGTCCATGGAATCAACCTCTCTGAAAAGAATATAGAAATAGAGGGCATCTATAGTTCAATCACAAGCAGATTCCATATGAAGTGCCAACTATATAGCAGCGACGTCATTTCTTAAACAGGAAAGTACAACACCTATCAAACAGAAGGGTATATAGTAAAGATACTGCTGAACATCACATACTATATTAGCCAGTATCTACATAACCCTACTTACTGTAACTACAAAATAAAGGAAGAATAAATATCTCTTTTAACAGGAAAAAGACTGCTGCAAATCATCATGATGTTATTCTGACGACAAGAATAAATATCTATTTTACTCAGTGATATTATAATAGATTTAAGCACATCCAGTGTTGCTACTGCAAGGCACTCTAATGAACTAAGTTTTTCATTCTGATCTACGAGTGAGAAGAATAAAATCCTACCGAATAGGGTAGTTAATCATCAAGATGTTGTTCTGACGACAAGAATTGTTGATTGCCTCGGAATTTATTCCCCAATTAATGCGCTCACTTTCACTTTGGAAATTCAGGACAGCAGTAATACCCTGGTGCCTTTTAAAATATCAGAAACTTAACTGAATGGTAAAAGGCCAGGTACAAAATGAACAAATAAGATTTCTGTTCATTGTGCTATGTCAGTGAACCTACCACCGTCTCTGATAACATCTTCACATCCTTTTGTGTTTGTATGCATGATCCAACATATATTTGCTCAGTAATCTGTGACAAAATACATCGAATATTCAAAGATTGCTATGCTGATTGACAGACTAGTCCTAAAGTCTTGAAAGGAAATGCATAGCACCTTCATCACTTCATGTAGTATACATAGCAAAAGAAGAAGAGGATACAGAATTATTTACCGACCTTGCTGTATTGCATACCAAGTGAATGATTATAGTACAGTTCACCTTTAGCACGGTCTAGGGCTTTAATGTACTCCTCCAAAGGAAAACTACCATGTGCCCATTCAGCATCCATGTCATCCTCATCAGAGTAAAAGCCAACAATCTCACTCATCCAATTTGCAAGGTTCGTACTCCTCCTATTGAGTCCATCTTTCTCACTAGATAAAAGCGCCCATCCTTGGGAACTTAGTAGCCTTGGGGAAAATATAGCAAAACCAGATTTCCCATTTCCTGGAGATGATTTATTCAGCTTTGAGGACAACATAGCACTATTCCAGGTCGGAAGAGAAACCCTCCCTCTGTTAAATAGGATATGATAATCTTCATTTTGATGCAACTGGTGTATTGGATAAGGCGCAACTGGCCTTTCAAGGACAAGATTGCATGGTCCTGACTCTTGTTTTAGAACCATCCTGCAGATACATTACAGAGAACATATGACCAAACAAATATGTGCAAGTTTAAACTTCTAAGAGTGACCACTAGTTACATCCTACTTTCAGAGATTCAACATTATAGTAAGTTTAATTAAGGATGTTGAAACCACAAATGTTTTGATGGAATGGTACAGTTGGAGCATGTACAATGCAAAGTGCTTATGTGCGACTCAGTTTTGCCACATCATTATTCACCTACAAATCCTATCTCCTACAATGCAAGCATCACTTTGTAGGTGCTTAGATGATTTATTAAATATCAGCTGGTACTAGTTAAATGCATAAGTGCCTCCGAAGCATGGGTGCCTGATCAACCACTCATCCTTTATAATAATAATAAACTCCTTGAAATGCGAATTGCTGCTAAGATGTGCTCCTTTTTAAAATGGAGGGAGTATTATGGTTAAAGTATGCCCATACTACATAGTTTTGAGATGCCATACAGTTATGAGTTGACACCGCATATTTGCTCTAGGTTGCAACAGATATAGAGGATAAGATAGCTAATATCAAACAGAAAGCCTCCTATCTAGCACAATGATTTCTCTATGATATTTGAAGAATGCGAAGAAGGTTTCAGCAATAGAAACTTTACTAGTGCCATACTCCGTGTCACCTAGGTCTTTTATGCTGACAAGACCCTCATTGTGGACAGTGCCTGCCTTCTTGAGAGTGTCCCCAACCATTATGATCCGCGACTTCTCCGCATTTCCCTGCAGCAGCAGCAACAGTTACAGTTAGTAAATTTGCAAAAACCTTCCAAATCAGAAATGCCATAGCACACAGTTCAGAGAGATAGCTCATTCTCAACGATAGATGCAGAGAAACAGCTCTGATGTTCTGGACAAGTTGGCTGCAGTATGTCTGTCAGTATCCCTCTACCGGAGATTAGTGGCAAATTCGAGTGGTAATAAAAGATCAGCTGAAGGGAAGTGAGGAACAGAAAGAATAACGTTACAAGGTCGAAGCTTTACCCCTCTCTTGAGAGAGTGCACGAAGATGCGGCCGTCGACGGCGAGCGCGAAGCGGAGGCCGAGCGGGCGGTCGACGGCGACCATGTACTCGTTGAGGTTCATCCTCCCCGCCGCCGCTGCGGGACCCTCCTCCTCCTCCTCCTCCTGGCCGCCCTCCGTGGCCGCCACGACGACCAGCCCCCTCCTCCTCCTCCTGCTGCTGCTGCCCCTCCTCTTCGAGGAGGCGGCGGCGCCGCGGAACCTGGACGCCGGCGGCAGCGGCGCCGCTGACCCGACTCTGACGCGACCCCGTGGGGTGAGAAGGGCAATGCTTGAAGGGGGCATGAGGCTGAGCGCCATGATTTGGGGATTGGATCGGGCAGCGGTGCTGATCGGGGGCGGAATGCCGGCGTGGAGCGGAGCGGCGCGGGATCAGAGGGGCATGGGGATGGGAAGTGTGTGGAAAGAAACTGTAAGCGGAAGGAAGGGGAGAATACCACGTGCAGCCATCGGGACATGCTCCCGTGCTCCCGGGTCATCTCGGCCGTTGGATCTCTCCCATGCTCTCGGGTTAGATCTTAGATTCAATGGCCTTGTAGGGATAAAATAAACCAAGTTTTTTAAGTACGGGTGCTTATTTACGAGACAAGTATCTAATTAAACATTTATTTTTTATAAATAAGCATCTGTGCTTAAGAAAACACTAGTACGGTGACCCACGCATTTGCGCGGCTAGATTAAATACTGTATTGTTTGCCGTTTCAAATTTAGACACGTTCTTCGGTGCATAGCCTTGCTCATTATTATTATTATTATTATTATTATTATTATTATTATTATTATTATTATTATTATAAATATGCACTTTTGTAGATTATAAAATGATCTATTATACAAAATAAATTAGAAATTGGGTACCCCCTTTAGTCCCGGTTCTGCACGAACCGGGGCCAAAGGCCCACCACGTGGCACGAGCCCGCCAAAGGATTTTTTTTAAAATAATTTTTTTCTTCTGATTTTCAAAATTCTGAATTATTTGACGATTTAGTCTCTAATCACTCCTCATCATTGCTCTAATCATCCCTCATCATTCCAAATCGTCTAACTTCCCGGCCGGTCACCAATCATCTCATTACTCCAGCCTGAGCACACTTAACTTCCGAGTTCTATTTCCCCTAGTTTTCAAGTCTGCACTTGTTGTTTACCTGACAATAGTAAGTTGTCAATCCTATTAACCCTCATGAGTTTAGCTTGAGCATGAAGTCACATGTTTCACGGTTTGATTTTGAAACTATTATTCTAAAAAATTATTATTATTTAGTAACAGTAATATTTCTTGAATAAGTAGTTTGACCATAGTTTGACCACAATTTGACCAAAAGTCAAAAAAACTAAAATAATTATTTATTAACACTAGTATTTCTTGAATAAGTAGTTTGACCATAGTTTGACCACAATTTGACCAGATTTAATGAAAATTAAAAAAAAACTGAAATTTGAGCATATGTTTTTTTCCTTTTAGAATTTGAGGATTCTAAAAATTTCCAAACAAGCCTACGGCGGTCAAAATCGGATGCAGATTTTCGTGCTAATTTTTTTGATATATTATACGTTTTTTCGACATTGTATGCAAAAGATATGGCCGTTTTACTTTTTCATAACATTTTTTTGCAAAACATGTCCAAATTTATGTTTTTTAATTTTCCTAACTAGTAGATGTAGTAACATAACTACATCTCGAAGGATTTTAATTTTTGAAGTTTTTATCATTTTCTTTTGTTTTTTACAAAACTGAAATGGCGATACACTGGGGTGGGGGTGGTAGAGTTTGAAATTTCCCTTTAGTCCCGGTTTGTGTCTCCAACCGGGACTAAAGGCTAGACCCCTTTTGTCCCGGTTTATGACACAAACCGGCACTATAGGTTAGACTTTTAGTCCCGGTTCGTGTCACAAACCGGGACTAAAGGGGCTCGTGGGGCCCCGGCCTGACGCTAGCCTGCCACCATCCCTTTAGTACCGGTTCGTGCCATCAACCGATACTAAAGGTACAACACGAACCGAGACTAATGCATAGCCTCACATTAGTGCCGGTTAATTTATAAACCGGGACTAAAGGGCTGAACATTAGACCCTTTTTCTACTAGTGCTTCTATGAGTCAATATCAATATCTAATAGGGTACTAAAGACCCCGTAGTACACCTTCTTGTGTGTCTTTCAGGGAGTTGAGAACAAATAACATAATCTAAACATATGTTTTCTTCCTCGCCATGCTCATCACCAGTGAAATGTTTCATTTATAATATGCGTTCATCTAAAATATGTGTTATGGCCTAGATATTTAACATAGTGTTTTATTGCAGCATGCTCATTGAAATTTTCTAAATCATTAAATCTCCATAATTCTCGAAACAACTTGTATATTTTGATCAAGTCCATGCATGATAATACATGTTCCAATTGCTCGAGATGGCCTTCTGGCCAATGGATTTATTGTGCAAGTTGTCACAACACCGATGTGTACATTAAATGTTAGTTAAAGTTTTTGTCATGTGCAGCTTATGGAACCGGTCGAACGAACAAACGCGACGATTCTCTATTTTATGTTTCTTTCTTTCACATGAACACACTGCTTTCCTACCTGACACTCAATGGAAGAAAAAACATAAAGGACGTTCAATTACTAATGTGGTCCATGATGTCACCATTACATCAACACATGCAATGTAGTCCGAGCTATCATTTCTTCTTGTCAGGAGGTTCAGAATCCTAGTTTTTCGCACGAATATGCTATGATATCTTGCCCTTTGGTCGGACCATTATAGTTAGGTCCACCATATAACCGATGAATGGGAAGATTCAGTCTTTTTTTGGCGAAAACAGTATAACTGAATATGTAGGCACTAGTGCAGAACCGGGCATTAGCACCGGTTCGTAAGGCCCTATAGTGCGGGTTACATAACCGGCACTAATTTGTGGTCACTAAAGGCTCCCCCCCTTTAGTACTGATTCAGCACGAACCGGTGCTAAAGGGCAACCATGTGGCACGAGCCAGCTCCGGGGGCCTGGAGCCCTTTAGTACCGGTTGGTAACACCAACCGGTACTATAAGGTTTGGGGGGGTTTTAGTTTTATGATTTCTTTTTCATTTATTTTGTGCTTCTATTTTAATACTTTTTCATTTGTTGGTATTTTACGATACTACACATTGTACACGTTATGCAATATATTCTTCATCAACGCTGCTGCTATGTTCATTGCACCCGCAGATATAACATGCTCATGCATGCTTTTGCATCATTACATCATATATATATATATATATATATATATATATATATATATATATATATATATATATATATATATATATATATATATATATATATATATATATAATAACAAGTCCTACTAATCATGCATCATCATACAACTTCTACTCGTTATTAATAATAAGTCATACGATCATCATCCTCATATATAGTCATCGAACCCAACCCTACATAATTGTTCTTAGCACATGATCATCGATGTCGGTAGGACCTAAACACCCTTAAGGTAAAATAGCATAAAACAATATAGACCCCGACTCTCCATTATGAAGAATGGCGATCATCCTGTCTCCAATTCTTGCCTTTCGCTGCTTATTGCTTCCAAGAAGCTCCTTACGACTGTCCATACATTTTTTCATTCTTTGATTTTTATGTCTCCACTTCTTTTAGAAACCGGTATGGACAGTTGAGATTCAGTAGGACGACCTGGTCGTATGTTCAAAACATGAAGGCTACCACGCGTATACATCGGATGAAGCACACAATCATTCGGGATTATCTGTTGAAAAACATAATAATAACTTTGTAGTTAGCAATGATGTACTAGTTTTAGAAGTGTGCAAAAGATGCACGGATGTTGTAATAGTAAAAATAATCTTACCAGGGTATCTCCATGGTAGTTATCAGAGTTCAACACGTGCACTAGTGGCACGTATTGACCATAATGTTGAGGAGTTTGATTGTAGATATTGTAATTCTCAAGATCAATACAAAATCCGACCAGATGATTTTTCTCCGATAAGTTAATTCGAGCCTTCAGTGTAGTGCGTTCATCTACCATCTTCCGCACATTCTTTGAAGAATGAAAATAAGCTGTCAATGGAGATAAGTTGTCAACATTATATTTTGAAATAAACAATATAAATTACTTAATAACTATGTTAAGCTCACATGAGGGAAGAACTGGAGGTGTATCCACAAAGACCCAAATCGAAGGTGTCTCTTGCTCGATTGTAGGATCACCGAGATCCATGGTGACAAGCATACCCTCATCAAGACCATACATCTTGCAAAATGCATCCCAATTTTTGCAACCAAAATGGGTTACACTCTGAGCATTGTACAGCTTTACTTGAAAATCCACACCATGTTCGGTACTTAGGATAATTTTTTTGGTTTCGAAATTTTCATGGTCTTCAAAACCCATCCTCTCCAAGACATAGCGTCTTGCAAAGCATGGGATAAGCTAGTCGAATTGGAAAAGATGAAAAATACACGTTAAAATAGTTGAAGTTGTGCTTAATTACGAAAAAACTATTGTAAATGCGTTATGCACCGTATGAACATCGCAGGTCTCCTCGAGCTTAATCTTTGAAGCGCCGATCTTCGTCCAGCTCAATGAACTGTCATGAGATACCTCGATTCGTCGTGGCACCAATCGCACTCCCAGGCGGTTTTAGTCGTCCGATGAATACGACATCTCCGCCTACGTTCATAATTTAGTTTTATTAATTAAGTCAACTATCTAGTTCAACTACTAAGCACTTACTATAAATAAATAAGTAGTACTTACTAAAACAAACTACTTCTATATA